>CM055852.1:13731362-14163862 GCA_029490765.1 Euthynnus affinis | reverse complement strand
ATAATCCAACATTTCTCAGTTTACTGCATTACGCACACAAAAAACTTAAATATCAAGATGATTGGAACCACTGCTCAGATACACACATATACACATGGCGTTACTTTTGGCAACAGCCAGTGAAGCAATTTTTATAGTTCCCTTATTTTTGTTTTTTAAGAATTTTGACACAATATGCACTTTTTACATTTGGACAATATAGCTTAACGTCTTCTCTGGTAAACATCCTGACACTGTTTCTTAGCATTCCTGTAGTGCAATTCCTTGTCACTCATCCACCAATATACACAGATATATATATATACAGAGATATGCAATATGCTAATATAATAGGGCTTTGCAGATTTGTTGGTCTAGCTCTTATTTTGTCCGATGATGATTTGAGATTTTAAAATAATAAGTAATTCCAATAATGGGGATTTAACGTTTGTTTTCATTTCAAAAACCTGAAAGATTAAGGGAAAAACAGGAACTATTTGCTCTAGAAAAACTTAAAATTACTGTATGTACTGTGTGTGCATATACGCTTGTTTGTGTGTATTTTTTGTGCTCAAGAGAATCATGTTGTGTGTGTGTTAATGATGCAGTTTCCCCCTATGGGTGTTCATTGCAAGCTTAATTTTTCAGGTCTGAGAACACCTGCTGTTTTCTTGTCGACTCAAATGTGATTAAGGAATAAGGACAAAAACATGGTATTTGTGACTTTTTTCTGTTGATAGAAAACATGAGACAACCAGCAGCCTGCAAATCTGGCCTTACAAAACAGTACTTCAAGCAGGTTGGAAGTGTATATAAATACAGAGAGGCAGGGTTTAATATTACATTAATATTACGAGGACATGTATAATTAAAGACAAAATAAGAAAATGATGAATAGGATAAAACCAGATCATAAGTGAACATATGTATTTGTAGCATCATATTAACGTGTAATGTAGTGACTAACATCAGTGAGATTACACTACTTTTTAATATTAGCATTCTCCACTGTCAACAGACTGCAATGTTAAAAATTCATAACTTTGGAATGATAATAAAAGGTTTGTTGCATTACTAATGATTCACCCTGAAGTACCCCAGATGGCCTGTCTATATTGTATCTGTCATGTCATAGCACAATGCATGATGGGCAATATTTTTTCGTACATTATTTATCTGAAACTGTTATTTTCTATCATGTTGTTTGGATGAGTCAGACTCATATCTTGCAGATAACATCTGACTAGCAGAAAGATGTTGATGTTTTGCTTCTTTAACTGTATGACCTTAATCATGAGTTCAGCCTGCCGCCCTCACTGAACAGAAGGGCTAATATGAATAAACCTTTAGTGTCAAACAATCTCCACACATGCACACACACACACACACACACATCTTATTTTCACTATACCCAATGCCCCACTCATGAGTTGTGGCCATCCAGGCATGAGAGCTGGAGCTGAAACTATTAACTTTACATCCACTTTAATCACCTTTTCTCCCCCTGAGGAGTGGACAGTAGAGGAGAGGAGAGCAGAAGAGAGGAGAGAGTGGGATACATTATTACTGTTATCGGCTCTTATTCATAAAATCATGGCATGTAGAAGAAAAACCAAAAGTAGGAGAGAAGATAGTAAGAAGTTAAGGTGAGAGAAGAGATGGGAAGAATCTGTAATAGACCTCTGCATCTTTCACAGTCTACCCAGGAATATATGAGACAGTACTGTACACAAAGACACTCCTTAAAGGACCAGTGTGTTGGATTTATTAGCATCTCGCGAAACTCTAGCCAGTGTTTGGTTTGTCTGTTCTGGTGACTCAAAAAATTGGGGAGGACAGGAGGGAAACCAACATGGAATCTTACAACAAACCGCATCAAACTATATGATTGACCCCCCACCAGATGAAATCGGAGGGATCAGGGGCAATTTTATATGCCAATAAATCAATTTGCTTTCAATAACAAAAGCCCCTGAGTGGTGTAAAGGCTGCTTCTTTAAGGACATTTAGCATATACATATTGTTTCTAAACAAAGAAGTTCTCATTTTAGCCATGGAGTGGTTCGAATGTGTCATTTTACCAACAAAGTTAAATTCAAATTTATAGTATTGTTCTATTGTGACAACAAATTCATGTTCTCATCAAAAACAGACAACATATCACATGATTTACACCTGTCTCTATGTGTTTTCTTGTGGAGCAGAGGAAAAGGTTAGCAGCAAGTTGTCATTCTGGCAGTAAGTGTACAGTACAACTACAGTGTGTCAGTTAAATGCCAATGCTCTGTTGTTTCCCCAAGTGCTGGAAAAGTGAAGGGAGTTAGCCTCAAAGTTAGCAACAATAGGTTACAGAACAGAGAAATGTGTGACCGCTGAGTTCACTGTGCATTCAGCCCTACTCTCCAGCCTCCCCAGTGGCGCTCTGCTGCAGCACAGTCCAGATAATTTCTCTCTTTAGCTTAACAACAGTACTTCCTTGGATGTATAAAGAGTCCTTCAGGCCGCTACAACAAGCCAGCTGTTGCATTGGCTAACGCAAAGAACCATCTACTGCTGCTACTCTGCCTTACAGTGGAGAGAAGAAGAAGATGAAATCTGGAAACTATCAATGGACCAACTTGATGCCAATATTGCATTCTGGTTGTTGATTGGTTAGGGAGGACAGCCTCCCTTGGAGCTTCATTTTACGCGCCATGGCCAATCACAGATTAGAATTGAAAAAAAAAAAACGAAATACATTGAGTCCAATGTAAGAGGTACCGACCTGCTGAGGTCAGCAGGCACCTGTCCTCCTCTGTCCCCCCTCCACCTCCACTGTCCCTACCCACAGCTTCACACACACTGCCCTTCCTCCTCCCGCCCTGCGGTGTCACTGTTGAAGCATTTCAAACAGAATTTCAATAATGGATTTTTTTTTCCAAAGGAGAAATTTTTTTTATAAATAATACTAAGATTTGTAATAGTTTATTTCAATATAAGAGTCATGTCACAGAGTGGAGTTTGTTTCTCAAACAATTAATCTTTGGCCAAGTGCAGACATTGGCTTGCAGAGAGCCTCAGTAACTAGACATTCACCAAACTTCATTTCAGTCCTTAAGGCAAGTTACTTAAACTTCCTTACTTAAACATAACTAAAGTTAATTGTCTACAGCTGTGCCACCACCGCCTTCATTTTAATAAGACAAGTCTGCTTACCTAAATGTTTTGTACCTTACTCTATGCTAATATATAAGAGTGAGGAGATATTTAAACAAATCAATAAGATATTTTTTAGCCTCAGAAGTAAACCAGTCCAAGTATTTTATTACCCTGGAACATGATTCGATTCAAGAACTGGTCAATTCCACCTTGGTGTTACAGGACACTGTGTGAGACATCAAATTACTGCTAAAAGGAATGTCCAGGATTCCACAATGTGACCTGATAGCCAAATACATAAATACTCATAAGGAAATCAGTGTTAAGAACATGGATTTAACAGTAATTGGAGAGGCAAGTGAGGAGTAAGGAGCCAAGGGTAGAGGAAGGAAAGAAGGTATGGAGGGACTTGAGAACTGTAGACTTCTTACACACACGTACATAAACATATTACATATGCACACAGACACAAAAAAAATATGATTGGCATTTTAAACCATGGTGAGAGTTTTTCTAGGCATTTTAATGAACTTAAAAATGAATCTTTAATTAACCGGTTAAATCCCTGTGCTTATCCTGTTCAGTGAGAGTCAGGGGTGCCATTATGCACCATCAGTAATGTCTCCTTTGATGCCAAAATCCAGCAGAGCCTCTCACAGTCATGAACATGCAGGAAGGAAACAACAGGCCCATATTTCAATGCATGTATTTCACACCGGCCTCATTAATAATCATTACCCTTCTTAATGACTTTCTCTGAGTATGCATCGGAACGTGTGCACTGCGTCTCCTTAATTCACCTTCATTAGAAGCAAACATCTTGTGGATGTAAAACAGAAAGATGGTGACCAAAAAAGCCAACCTTCACACAGATGTTACTCTGTGACATTCTTCAAGTATACTTTTCATTACAGCCTTTATAATTACACGTAATATAATTTATAAATGGGGATTGCTGCTGACTAACTTGAATTTATGAGTCACGCTTCAATATCACACTTGGCTGTGCATGGCAACTTGATTTTACAAATACATCAAATAAAGAGAAAGTATTTTGAGTCAGCTTTTATATTTAATGTGTCTCATTAATACAAAATAACTCATTCCCTGTGATTGTGTTCATCCTGTTATGTGTTTTCATCTCTGCCACCATATACCTATCAAAGTGTCCTATTCTGAAATGCCAAACAAATGTATAATTACCTGAAGCTGGTTGAGATTTGGCTGACCTTAGCATTTCACCAGGAGACAGATAACGACCAAGCTGTCAAGAAGTGTCCCCACTGACAACCTGGTCCCAGCAGGCCGACAAGGACCACACTGAGCTGTGTGATGTTTGCATGGTGGCCACAGCAAAATTTCATTACAGGTGATGCTCCAGGACCCAGAAAGAGTTATTGCCATATTGTAAAAGAAACAACAGTAATATACAATTTTCTGAGAATTTGAGACACTATATCTTGTACATGTTTCATTTCAGCGTTTTTTTTGGTGTTGTAGTTTTTTTATATATATTTACAGTGACTTAATTGTCATAATTTGTACATCTTAGTGCTGGGTTTTAATGAAGCTCGCTTGCTGTAATCTCTTTTTAATAACACAAGCCTCTTTTATGCCTTGTAGGCTTTTGCTGCGTCTTGTCAAACAGATGTAAAGGTTCCCATGGTAATGATTTCCAAGTGTTAACACAATCAGACAACTGAAGATGGCAGTTGCTTATGTGAAAAATTTGGTTTGACCCCCCCAAAGGCCGGAGGGAACAAGCGACACAAAGGTGAGATTTATGCTTCATCAGAAGTGTATGTTTTAGTTCATCAAGAGAAAAAACTAACTGAATCTAAACACAGTTCAGCCACCCCTCAAATTCTGAAATAAAGTTTATGCATCCCAACCAAAGCATTGGTGCAGATATTACACCTATTAGTGCGCTCAAACTAAGTTCCCTGCACTCATTTAGTTTTGCACTGGAACATTGTATTCTCAGCCAGCACCACCCACTTGCAGGAGTTTATAACATAAAAAAAGCTGGCTAACAGACAGCCTGTAAATACGGCAGGAGTCCATTTCATTGAGGCACTCCAGTGAGTCAGAGGTCAGAGGATGATGATATGACATCTAAAGCTGGAAATAAAAGACCAAGAAGCGAATAGCTGTATGGGCCCTTTTTTACATTACTGTAGTTTTAACCATAGACCATGTAGATTGTGTTTAATTTTTTTGAGAAAGAGGCTGATTGGTCCATCTTTCCATCAGGTGAGATAGGGTTTATCCACCTTTTATTTTAACATCACAGCCCTGTTTATCACACTAAATTGCAGTGAGGAAGAAACAGTAAATAGTAATGATTTAGGGTTAACATGTCCCAACAACTTAATTTTTCAAATAGTTAACCTACTAGCTAATCTTAACTAGCAGTTTTAAGGCCACTCCCGGTAATGTTTTATAGGCCTATACAGTAGGTGGACCACAAAGACTGTAAGCATTATGTTGTTTGGATTGTGCCTGCAGAGGTCCTTAAATTAAGAAGGTGTAAATCACACTACTCACTGGGATTAACACATGAACGTAATAATAGCAAAGGTCAAGCAAGCACAGCTTAGCCTCTCAACAAGTTGATAGTACTCTCCCATAAATCATTCTAGTTATTTGGAAGGAAGGAACTACTTCTTTGTTGAGTGACAGAGTTGAGCTAATTCCCAGCATACCAAGCTAGTAAAGCCATCGGTGATGAAATAAACTGCACAAATACAGTACATGACTGGAAACCAAAGTAAGCTCTTCAGAAGCACAAAATTTAAGCTGTCTCCAGCGGAGGTGACAACGCTCGAAAGACTGTCAACTCTTCAGCACTGCTAAGAAAATGTCACTTCGCAGCAGGAGATGAGCAGATGAGTGGATGTGAGCAGGTGTTCAACTACATGTTACATCTACTCAAGCCACCACCCAGTGTTGCCAGGTGTACAGTAATTGTTGTATTTGTAAGACATTTTATCCCTCATTGCATCAGTAATTCTAAAAATCCCTAAATGTATGATTATTTTGATAATTTAATTTATTTTCATAATTGTGAAATGTTGAAGAGATAGTATGTCCCAAAATACAATAATTCTATAGTCTGGGAGGCTATGACTTTCATCCAACCACTTCTAGTTAGTTGTTAGTTTGTGCTTTGGAATTTCAGGAAAACACTGTAAAGAGGTTTTATGTGTAAAACATCACACACAGCAAATGTAGTATGTTTTAAATTATATGTGTATGTATGAAGTGGGTGCTTTCATTCTTCTTCAAAAATCACAGTGGATATTTATTTTTGGAACAAACTTTCTTTCTCTATGCAGCCTCACCACCTCCACTCCATATACGACATTAGGTTCGGGTCCACCTTTGATGGTAATGTCGGTGGCTGTTGCGCTGCTCCAGGTCGGTAACGATCCCATTGCTGTCATGAGTGTCACTCCACCAATCAGTCAAACCTGCCTGTGTGTGTTTCTGTCTGTCTGTGTGTGTATGTGCGTGTTGATTAGTGGACTCCATTAACTCTTATGAAATTCTGGTGCCAGGCCTCGGCGCCTGGGGGGAAGCACTTATGGAACGTCAGGTTGCTGTGTGAGTAATCGGTTTACCAGTGCCAGAGGGAGATAGTGGTGGTGGTGCGGTGGGGGGTGTTGGGGGTGGATTTTCAAGCCCCATAGCCAACAAGCAAACACCCTGAGCAAGGAGTGAGCAATGGAGATGATTAAAGCAAATGGATTTTCAAGTACACAAATATGTTGTTGGACTTCTAAAGTCCATGTCTTTAGAATATACAAGTGTGTAGTATAGCGTGGCAACCTGAGAGGAAGTACAGGCTGGTTTAACAGTCGAGTCAGGACACACTGACACGGCTCTGTGGAGCTGAACACAAAATTACTGGCTCAGCATTTCAACATTTCTCAATAACCTTCTCTCACACAATTGTAACATTATAAACCATATCGTAGCCTCCAGAATCCAATTGGTCGTGTTTCCTTCTAACTTGTCACACTGTGCATATTTAGTTGGTTGAGGATTTGGCTGACTTCAGCAGCTCTCCAGGGAGAGATAAAGACCAAGCTGTCAGGAAGTGGCCTCTCTGACAGCCTGGCCCCAGGCTGACAGGGGTGCAATGATGAAGGCAGACTTTGTGGGGGCCAGAGCAAGGGCAGCTCTAGGTCTGCCAGGGAGCTAATGATGCTGGACAATACCATATTGTTTTGTGATATCATAGATTTTTGGAATAACAGCTTGTTTAAGATTTTTTTTTCTCTCTGCTCAAATGACAACCCCACACTACAGTATGTAACAAGCATAATATTAAAATATTTATTAACATATTAAGATTAAAATTGGAAGACATTATAAATATGTACTGTTACTTAAATGGAGATCAATAACAGCTAGTGAACTATGGAGAGCACTGTGATATTTGATGACATTTTACAATACAGTTCATCATGTTACACTGCAGATGCACCTGTTCACCTCTCTTTTAGAAAGTCCATTCACCTCCAACTGTCTTTGCAGAATTTAGAGTCTTTGTGGTCTATTTCTCTCCATCCAGAATCTCATCTGAATGTATAATATTCATCTCAATTTGCTTGCTTTTTTCACATAAATTGCAGCTAAACTTGGCAACTGTGTTTTGACAGGAAAACACAAGACTTGATGTTCTTGTGGGATTTTAGAGTTATCATCCAGAGTGTTGTTTTCTGTATCTAATCAGTCATTCAATATGTGCTCTTTTTTTAACTCTCAAGAAATTTTAGAAATCTATGTTGGTGAAAAACAGTGGCTGTGTGAGGGGGGGGTGGTCTTTGAAGATTTCAGTAATCTTAAGGTCTCTTTCCAGCTTTCGGAGGGATTTGAGTGGTAAAGATTTGACTGATTTTTAAAATCATAAGTAAAAGCCCATTTAAGTTGATTCACTATGTCAAATTTTCCTTCAATTCACAACAAAAAATATAAAACATTTAACTCTCAATGAAAAAGTTGCTCTGATATCTTGAATCCAAGATAAGTTCTCCTGACTCTTTAGCACTATATTGCACAGATACAGTCTCATTTCTCATCACCACTGATTGTAAACAGCAGACACCTTTCTTTAATAAACATGGCTTAATTGGGCTATAAGTTAGACACTGTGTGCATGGGGAGACACAGAGTTTATTCTGACTTGTAGGCTAACTGACAGATATTGACCAGGCTTTGCCCACTGTGCTTTCCCCTGTTTCACAGCTGTGTGCGTGCTTGTGTGTGTATATGCATGTGTGTGTGTGTTTGTGTTATTGACTAGAACTTGTCCAAAGTTCTGTCAGAACTTGATTGATTGTAAGACCAGCTCCAGTGATCTCCCATGCTGCCATCCCTCGGGCCAAAACCCTGTGTGTGTGTGTGCACTTCTGCCTGCATGTGTGTGAGTGCATTAGTTTTTGCTTTTGACAAGAGCAAACCCCAGGCTTCCTCTAATCACCTCCACCTGTCTCCTTATCACTCTCTGCTGAGCTGTCAATCACACTGAAGTTGTTACTGAAGAACCTTCAGTGAACAGAGTAAATATCCTCAACAAGCTTGTTCGCCACTAAATTACAGTCACTTCTTGTCTTCCTGTTTCTGCTGTCTCTGTTTTTCTCACCAACACAAGAGGAAGGAGACGGCATCGTCAAACATATCAGTATATCATATTTCCTCAAAGAGTGGCCTGGACCTTTATTTACCTGAACTCCAGAGGGCACCAGGCCTTTATTGGTAGAAGACTTACATTAGAGAGCCTCCTTGTTCTCTGATCTACTACTGTTTGCTCTGTTAAATTTTTGTAACTGCATTACCAATAATCCACTTACTCCAATGTCCAGAACAATAATTCTAGTGCTTGAGTTCTACCTGGAACATTGAACACCACTTAGCTGTAGCATGCGGGTAGCACGCTCATGGATGTATGCTCACCAGCTTAGTTAGTTAAGTTACACTGGTTACCCATCCTCATGTAGTGCCGCTGTTGCCATTATTATTCAATTTTGCACCTGTATTTAAACAATCGCATCTCCTCCGCCCCCCTCTCCCCTCTGTGATGGTCGACTAGAGGGCTACGCATGTACTCATAGAACTGGATTTACATCCAGGTAACTATGATCTATGCTTAACTGATATGCACATATATAGGCATATATATAACAGGCAACAGAAGTTTATCCACCCTTGTTTTTTTCCCCACTCTGTTTCTGGGACCGGCCTTTATTTGTTTGTGACGACATATACAGCAACTTTTGCACAAACTCACATCTTCACAAATGTACCAACAGAATGAGTCACCAAATTGGACTGTAAAAAGAAAGAGCACACACTCCAGACATCTTTTCCCCTGAAACACCCAGTTGATAGCAGTCACGCATGCCCTTCAGACATCCTCTGCACCATGTGTACAGCTCCACACACACACACACACACACATACACACACTTTCAATTCTTCATCTTCAATCTGAGACATGCTGATAACCCCTGTTGACAGAGAATTCTCTGTCTCTCTCTCTCTCACGCACACACACACACTGAACGAAAGAGGAGCAGGGTTGCGACCTACATGGTTATACACAGTAACAATTGTTTGGCTATTTGCTGGTCTCTCTTCCTCCCCATACTGATGAGTTACTATCCATCAGAGAATAGCTGAGCTAATGGACATAAAAAAATCCTCCTCTAATGCAGATCAGATGCTCTGAGTGACAGGACAGTGAAGCGAGAGAGAGAGACACACAGTGAATGACATTGGGCACCGTCATGCTTAGAGACACTTTCTGTCAGTCAATCAATCAGTCGTTTGTTGATAAATATCACTGACAAGGCAACAGAGTCAGACTGATGAGGGAAAAAAAAACTCTGACCACTAGTAACACACACAATCAAACATTTCTTTCTATTTTCATTCCCCTGCTGCCCTCTAATTCCTTCATCCACAATCTGAGATGCACATTGACTCTTCCCACCAAAATTCTGCTCCTCCCTCCCCTCTCCTCATCTCCTGTTGCTTTGTTCTCCATCCATCCTCTCACCTCGTCCCCCTGCAGGCATTTATAAATGAGTGTGTTTACAGAGGAGGGGAGAAAATGGGGACCAAGGGAGAAGTGAGCGGGGCTTATTTTAATTAACAATCACCCAGCCCTCCGTAGATTCGGTCAAAGATTAAAACTCGTTAGGATTGATTGCAGCTTTCAGCCTCATTGAGCTGTGGTCCCACCATGGCTTTAGACAGGTTGTAGAGATGGGAGGAGAGGAGGAGAGGGGTCAGGGAGGGAATTTGGGTCGAAGATGGACAACAGGGAAAGCTGAGAAGTCAAGGGTATGGGAGCAGAGAGCATGGAGGGAGAGGTGAGATGAATCAGGACACGGAAAGTGAGAGGCTTAAGACACTCTGTTAGAGACAAAAAAATATATATTAAATTATATAATCTGATTTGTGAGAGTGGAGACAGAGTGAGCGGGAGGAGCGTGATGGAGACAGAGGAGAGGAGAGAATTAGAGTGCAGCGAAAGTGGGGTCTGTCAGATTATTTAGAAATATGGTGGGGACATTAGGGAAGGATGGATGGGCAATTACTATATGTAAAGTTTTTCATTTCTACATGCAAACGTCAAGTTCACTTTACCATAACATTCACAAATTTGAATGTCAAAAAGAACTCAGTGTTCAGGTATGTAGCTCCCATATAATTACAGGACTATACTGACGGATATGATTGGCTGGAAGGGCTTCTGTAACAGACTAACAAAGAGCATTACTGGCTTCTGTCCTTCCTTTGGCCCTTATTCCCTTTTCCCTCCTTCTCATCTTTTATTATTCCTTCCTTTCTTCCTTCTTTCCTTCTCACAGTGATGTTAATGATGTGACAGATGAGTCTAAGTGAACCACTCCAAGCATTCCACTATGTAGGAATCCAGTCATTTCACATCAGCAGATCTAGCACTTCCAGGAGAAACCCAGGCCCAGGAACCCAGAGGGGATACCTGATGAGGCAACGCATGTCACACACGCCCTGGCACATCAGATGACACATTAAATCAAGGCTTTTAATTAGTGCCATTGGCCATTGTGATTCTAGCTGCAGCAAAAACAGTTGTGCCGAGAAGGTGACTCTAGGCTAAACTTCCTCCGACAGGCTCAATTATGAAGGCAACCTTTGCCCTGGAATCAGTTTGAGTTAGCAATTGTAAATTATGATTTTCACCATGGGGGCTCTGCATCAGTCACTGGGTTGTGGTGTGTGTCATTTGGCTTCCAGACCAGCTAATAACCTTCACCTCAACACCTCTACCCTCTCTCTTGGATGAAATAGAGGTTTATCGTGACTTGGAGCCTGGCACGGCTCTGAATGTCACTGCTTTTAACATCGTTCATTAAGAGCTGCGTGTGTGAGAAATAAATCATCCAAATATCTTTGCTGGAGCTGTGAGGTGAACTGCTGCGTGAGACTAGTCAGCTGAAAATGAAGCACATATTTATTAAGTTAGGTTAAGAAGACACCTCAAGTAACCTGGTGAGTATGTGTCTGTGTTATCTCCCCTATAGCATAGATTCAATTATTACAACAAAAATAATAGCTTGGATGTATACATTATCTATGTCTATGTATGTGCATGTGTGTAATTTTGTGCATATATGTCCCAGAGTGTGTAAGAATCCGAAGGACAGTGCTGGCTGCTTTGGAGAGAACAATCAGCGCACTTTGCCAAGAATGAATATCCAGTTAATCTGAGAGATGGATATCATTGGCTGTCCCATTCTACTGATCCTTTACATTCTGTAAACACAAACAAGGCAGTGTTTGCACACCATACATTTTCTCTCTTGAAGTAGTCTTGCAAGTATGCACACATTTGATTCCATGTTCCCTTCTGTCCTTGAGACAGATGGTTGAGTTACAAATAAAGGCTGCAAGAGTCAACCATACATCATTCTAAACATATTCACCTACTAACGCAATCTCCACTGCTAAAATTGACAAAATAAAAGGGTTTGGCAAGTTTGGGTCATAGACTGTATATAACGATGGATGTAGCAAGGTGAGATGTCACCTATTGGTTTGCATTAGAGCCAGATTGAAGCCTAGAGTTGTAGTTTCTGTTCAGCATCATCTTTTTCATTTGGAGCCAGGACCTTCCAAATAAGTGCTACCTGAGGCTGAAGGGTTAATGTTGGGTTATTGTTTGCTACTTTAGCTAAATTGTGGTAACAGGGTAGGTATCAATAAAGTACATCTATCTATCTATCTATCTATCTATCTATCTATCTATCTATCTATCTATCTATCTATCTATCTATCTATCTATCTTATCATTATCAAGTAGCATTAAATTTGGAAATATTGTGACAATAGTCTAACTCAGCCTGCTATAAGTTCTTCAAATCTTATTAACAGAACAATAATTTCTGAAATGACCACTAGCACACTTATTAGAGGGCAATCAATTGGAGCCAGCCATCGGTGGCATTGCACTTCAAGGTACTTCCGCTCTGGCATCAGCCTCCAGCTGTGGTAGCTGCTGCTTGGTTTGGACTTGACAGAGAATCAGTGGGTGAAGGAAATAAAGAGAACAAACCATCTATGAATTTTAGGTTGGAGTTGAATCATACAGCAAATAAACATAGAATCGCCAAGGTTTAACACAATGCAAAGACACAGTATTTATAAAACATTTTGATTAAAAATAAAAATATAAATGTAACACCCTTGTCTCCTTCATTAAAACATGAGGGGATGCACATTCATATGAGGCATGACTGACAGACTCGCTGATCACCAGCACTGATATAGATAGAGTAATATTCTAGACTTGGATGAAGAAAAGGGAATCATGACAAGGTTAAGATAATAGCTGCATATGCATATATGGAGAAGTCATAGTGTGTGTGTGCTTGCTCATTTGTGTGTGTGTAGGTGATATGATTCCTCTTGAGTGTGGCTTGTGAGGTGGAAGAGGAGATTACTGCACCACGCTTCTATAATTACCTCTCATCTCTCAGCCGGTGCTCTTAAACACAACAGGGAACTCCAGGCTACCACACACTCCGACACATGCACGCACGCAGTGGGGCGCACTTCAGTACAATGTAGCAGGCTGAGAGGGAGTTATTTCTAGAGGGTTACATTTCACTCAAACAGTGATTGGAGACCACCCACACTACCTTTAAGCAACACAGGTCAGATTTGCTGTGAGAACACATACTCTCTCTCTCTCTCTCTCTCTCTCTCTTTCTCTCTCACACACACACACACACACAAGTTGCTTGTAAGTAAGAAGAATGACTCACCTGTAGCTGTCCTTCCCACACAAAAAAATCCACTTAAAGTCATGCACTCACATCATACTGTATACTTTTTCATTTTAGTGGGGATTATGCAATTATGCACCTGTCACCTGCTCTCACCCTGTTTCACACACACACACACACACACAGACGTACACACACACACACAATACACTGGGCCACTTTCAGGTCAGATAATATGAATACCATAAACAAAAGACCAACAATATTTCTCCTGAGATTTAGCTGCATCACATATTCATTACACTGACTCTTATTGGCAAGAGCCTTAAGAACCATGTAAACTATCAAGGCTAAGTATGTTTTGAAGTGGACGGCGTCTTACAAAGATGAATTAACCATGCAATTTACAGCTTTGAAAAAGTCATTAAAAAGTATGCCAGGAGTAAATTGCTCTGCCACACTGAATGACTCGGACTCTCTCTCTCTCTTTCTCCTCTCACTCAACTATTAAAAAGCAATATGACTTCTTGTGGACAGTCAGGCACAGGGGACTGTTTAGACTGAATAGAGGGGAGGGGATGAAATGTCTAAAGAGAGGAAAATGCTGATTCCTCTGAAGAGATTTGCATCATAGAAAGTTTTTTCTATGTGCACAGTTGCAATTAACAATCATCCTCAATATGTCTGGCATCAAGGGATACGTTGCAAAGTAAAACTAGTCTGAAGAGAGGCGCCAGGAGAAAAGAAAGTAAAGCTTCTGAAGTGTGTTGTGTAGCCTCTGAGAAGCTCTGTAAAGCTCACTGTTTGTCCAAGCATGTCGGTCAACACATTGTGTGGGTTGGTTGACATGAGTTACAAGTCTATGCTGAGTTGTAATGCCTGATGGATGTTTTTCGAATTCAGTGGAACAAAGTCTCCCACATTTTTTTTTTCAACTTTCAGCAATAGACTGCAGAAAAAGTGATGCTGCTGCTTCTTAACTCGCCCACACATTTATACCCACACACGCACAAATATATTTTACCTGGCAGATATCCACTCACACGTCAACATACATGGTTTTGCTGACACCTTGCAATCTTCTCTTAATTTAGGATGCATTCAGTTTGTGTCAAAGCGCTGCTTAGCTGCTAATGCATGCACTAGTGAAAAATGAGATTAGGGTGTCCCCTTCGAGCTGGAGGCACACAGCTGTCTGGACAGGCACAACTTCCCCTCTGCAGGCCTGAGATGTGTTCAGGCATAAAAGCAGGCATTTTATTTAGGCAGGCGGCACTTAACAGGCAAACAGTGCTCACATAAGCAGTGAGGGCTGTGAGCTATGACAATGAAAAGGCTGTGGTGACAGGAAAACACCTCAAGAGAGTGCTCAGCTCACAAAGGAGCACATACAAAACACAGGTATGCTCACTGTCACTCGATGAGAGAGAGAGAGAGAGAGAGAGAGAGAGAGAGAGAGAGAGAGAGCGCAATAATTTTTTTTAGCAAACAATATATTGGGTCAAGTTTTATTCACACCACGGAGCAGAACACAAATGCACGAATTTACCCCACTTAAAAATCCACACAAGTGTCGCTCACGCTCAGATGTCTGCTGTGCTTGCAGAGAAAACTAATATAAATCCATTAATTTAATTCTTATTTACTACAGAACCGCACTAAAGCGCAAATAAAGCTCGAGGTGATGTGAGCCGTCTTTGTCTCTAAGAGTGATAACACCCCAAAACAGAAGAATCTGGTCGAGCTCCGAAAATTGGGCATCAGGTCGCTCCCCTCAACAGGCAAGACCGCCACAGTGACATGGTCTCCCAGTATCTTAGCCAGGCCAGCAAAGATCACACAGTTGTCTTATAATTGTTGACACAAGCCACCAATCATTCACCAACATTACGCACCACATTACGCAACCACATATACATGCAACACTGACAATAACAGATTCAATATGTAAATGTGTGTTTTTTTTAAATCAGATATTGTTCTCAACTCATCGCCCCTCTCTCTTTTATCCCTTACAAAAAAAGAACTATTGTGGGATAACGCAGCAAATATGGAATAAAATAGGAAAATGTTGTTACCATGGAAGCTAAGAAATTAAAGTACACAAAGTACATAAACTTGCGCGCCACAAATGTTAAGTACATATTCATAAGAGCATTGAATATAGATATTTTTCATGAGGTGACGAGATGAATGGCAAACAGGTTGTGACATGTCAAGCCACCTGAAGTTAGGTGGATCAATTTCCTTATAGATTATCAGTTTTACATATTGAATCTTTTTTTTCTGCAAGATATCACACAACGTCCACCGGTGCTTCAGACGCTGGTTCACTCACCCGTTAGCTGGTCATAGGATCCGTCCAGCTCTCTGGAGTCCGACAAGCTTTGGTCACGGTTTTTCGCCTTCATTTTCCCCGTGTGCGCCGGAATGTAGAACTGTGGCAAACAGCTGATATGTTGGGCGATCCTGTTTGGGAAGGGAGGGGGGTCTGACAGTGGTTTGTTGTTCGCCTTCACAGAGGATGGCTAAGAGTATACTACCGTTAACAAGTCATATTTGGTTTGCCATAAATAAAAAAGGAGAGCCATGTAAGTCGTAATTTCCCGTGTCTGTTTCTGCGTGCGCTCTCGGCATCCAGGAGCTGAGTGAACCCAGCGCGCTTCTGGTCGGCACTCACATGGGCTGGCACGCGCGCACGCACGCACACGTTTAACTAAACACACAAAGACACACAGAGAGACGGATAAAATAGAGCAAGAACCAAAGTGCCGAGAGTTGGTTAAATTTACTCCTTTTTATTTTGAGATAATAAAAAATGGCCAAAATATGAAGATGACAATGATGAGGGTCCCCACATTTCCCCCCTGCGATATAAAGCAATATCTGGCTTCAATCATAAATTATCTCATTCAGTGAGTTGGTCATCATCCTGCCTCTCTGCCATTAATATCACCATCACATCCATAATGTTCTCCACTGAGTCAGAGCCATGTCGGATGTGTACAGAGACATCAGCAGGAGCAACAAGGAGCACACTGCTGCTGCCAGGCAGAGGTTCTGACTATATCTGATCTATAAATACTCACTGGCTCTGGGAAGCCTTGTGTCATTCCCTTTTTCTTCCTCTCTTCTCTCTTTCTCTCACTGTCTTCGCCTCACTCCTGCACGCTTACTATGACATTCGGTCACAATCTGTCAAGCAATCTGTCTTTGATGCCATATTTGTCTATGTAATATCAGGGTTTGCATCAATAACTCTCTCCATCCGTTCATTCATTCATCTCAAGCACCAGCATTTCTCTTGAGCAGTGATGTTATTCTGTTATTTAGATGTTCATGCACGTTACCCCCTGCTTAAGACAGGGCGTTAACTAACTGTAAGAATTTACTATTGCATTTAGCCACCCATCCTTCTTGTATTCTCAGAGATCAGTTGACATCCGAATTATACAAGTGTCACTAAAATGTTGGCAATAAGACCTTGTCCTCCGATGGGACTCCACCCTAAGTATTATATCTGTCACTGAAATTACCATTTGAGCATGTATTTTGTTCATGAAGCATGCTAATGCTCATGGCATGTAGCCCTCGCCTGCCTGTTACCCTGTGAGCATAATAGCAAGTTATGAAGAAGGCAAGGCTTCATTTGAAATCATCTCAGTTGATTTTGTCTACTAAGTTGATGTTCCTCCTAAAATCTTTTTACTATCAAATAGTCACCCCTTAATGGTTTTAGGGACTAGTGTTATAAGGTGGTAGTTTTGTCTTTGAAAGAACGGTGATTATGCATGTTATTTTGGTTAAAGTTGATTCTAAGGGCTTTAGTATACTAGAAACTATCCAAAAGTGAGTGCCCTCATCCCTATTTGTATAATTAACTGCATAAAAACTGCTAAAACACCTTGGCTTTTAGATTTGGTCGTCTGACATGTTGTCAAACTAGTTTCAACCATGCTTAACACTTAACATAGTAAGAGTAAAGTATCGCTATCCACTCCATCATTCTCGCTGTCTATTATGCTTGCTATGATCCGAACAATATTTCCACCAAAATGTTATTTTATGTCACTTGTAACGGACATTTTTCTGTATTGAAAACATGTCAGTGGCCAGTCCTGCTATATGTGAGGGACAAAATTGGATTAGACTTTGGAGTTATTCTGCTGACTGTGTAATTATACACCACATTTTTGAGTTAGCCTTTCACTCTGGCAGAATGAAAGACATGTGGGTTTGACTCACTAAGGTTCCTCCTGGGTGAAAATTGCTGTGTTTGCAAGCATTAATGACACCGGGAGCATACACAAATCACTTTGGCCTCGGTACATTAGGAAAACTCTGGTCAGATCTTGATTACATGCCACTTGTTTTTTTACCCTTCACATAACAACAAAAAGTCTTGACATTACCAGCCTTGGTCTTACTTATTGGACGGACACATCCTTATAATTAGCGGCCTGGCTAACAAAGCCTCATTACCATATAGATGTGTACATGGTTCATCTGTCATCATTTAAAATCTGACTGTAAAGTACGACTGAGAGGCTCAAAAACAACTGTAGAAAAGAGGTGACTTAAGGTCATGAGGAGTTGGATATTCCCCCATGCTAAGCCTCATTTGAACCTTGTGTGCTGCCAATAAACAGAGAGCGGCCCACAATAACCACAGGGCCTGCTTTTTCTGTTATCTAATACCAACAAAATATTTCACAGATACGGACGATTGGATAGTGATTGGATTTCAGTGTGTGGTAAATGAAAGGAGAAAGGGGAGGTGGATTCTAAATGAAGGTGAGGAGGAGTAGTGCAAGTATAAAGGATAGGGAAAATCGATTCATGGTGAGTTAAAGGGGATTTAGTGATTCAGAGCCGAAATGAAGTAAATCAGGGGGTCACTGATGAGGGTGTTGTCTGTGACTGCAGGGTTAGTGGTGGGGTCGGAATTTCTAGACAAACCTAGATGTGGATGTGCACGCGTCATAGCTGCACAGTGACCCAGAGACGACCTTGTTGTATCCCAGAACAGAACACTGGGCGAGATGCCAGCTGGGTAGCTGAGATCTGCTGTTGTTTTGTCAGCGAGGTGTTGTTTGCATCCATTTTTGCAACATCAGAGAACATTTTTCACCAATCTTTGGTTTGCACAGTCAAGACGTGCTCCTAGAGTTGACCTATGAACAACAAAAAGATTATTATTGAGCAGTTGTGAGATTCAGTGACATGCTTCTGAACTCCCAGATATACAGAACATCTTTGTATTCTCATCAATTTTACATTGTTAGCCTTTGATCTTATTCAGCAAAAGTCATCACAAATCCTCTTTCTGGAAAATGTCTACTCATGCTCATATTTGCAATTTACAGTAACTCTTGTCAGTACACTATCTGTGCTGTGCTGCATGTGAGTGAAGCTACACATTGCAGACGTTAGAAAATTCAAATCAAACCTGAATTAGCTATTTAATCCCAGTTTACCCATGAAACTTCACAACTTTGTAACCGGATTATTCAAATCTGCTCAAAAGCTCAAGCAGACACTCGGACATGCAGGTTATGCTGTTGGTGTCTGCAAGTTATTGATAAAGAGTCAAAGTTGTGGAAGCAGGGTAGGAGATGAATCGAGCGGAAAGCAGAGGAAGGAGGGGGAAGGAACACTAATCAAACTGTTGAGATGCACCCTCTGGCTCTCACTGCAACCCCAAGGTTAGTCCTCTGTCCTTGGCAGCACTCTCATGAGCCAAACTGCACCGTGAATATTAATAGCACAAAACTCCGGGATCCCCAATCCAAGATGAGTGTGTGTCTGTGTGTGTGTGTGTGTTCAAATCATAGAGCGATGCCAACCAGAACCAAATGTCAAATACTGCACTGCAAACAGCTAAACAGTGCAGGAATTTTGTAAAGATTTATGTTTTCCCTCATAAACACAACAATCGATATTTGCTGTTTCTATGGATTCATATAAGAGAAGGGTAGAGATTCTTCACCAGAACATTTCTGCACCTCAGCAGAAAAGATGGAATGAGGACGATTAACTTAGAAATAGCTGTCACTGATGGTATTTCAGAGCCTCAAGCTTCCCAAACTAGAAAGAAAACCCTCCTTGTTAAGCTGTATTAAAAAGCACTTCAGACGTCTAAATGACACTTCCTTTCATTATTCACCGCAGCTAGCAACCTCCAGCACAGAGCTGTCAGCTTGGCCTCAGTCACAATACTGGCTGAGTGACTGACTGATGATGTCCAGTGAGACTCACACACACACACACACACACACACTAAACATAGGCCCACATTTACACACATCACATTAACAAACACAAACAAAAATAAACATTAAATTATAAATACATTTAAATTTAACATTTTGAAATAGATAGAATAGATCTACAGTTTAAAAGCTACTTATACGACTGAGGTTTTTTTTTTATTCATTGCATTCTTCTGCAATCTTTTTCATATTATCAAATTAGCAACTGAAGTGCATGATTTTCTGTCTTTAGCTGAAGTTTAGGGTTTAGAACAGGTTTAAATCTCTGTTGCCTGGAGAAAAATCATGTGGCTTGTCTGTGTTCTCAGAAGCTGAGGCTTAAATTTCAAATGTAATTTAGTCTAAAACCCATTGTTTTAGACTCTTGTAGAAATCACTTCAATGCTCCAGAGATAATCATATGTGAGGTTCAACTTAAATCTACTATAGATGTGGCTAAAGGGAAGGTCTTAATCTGATCTTTAGTCTGTCAGTCTTATAGAAGTAGCAAGAAGCCTGAGTCAGATATCAAATATATCCAAAATGTGGAAAAGCCAAGGATATTTGAAAATCAATGATTTAGAGCTTTGAGTAAATTGCATGCACATTTTTATGACAGGTGGACTATTGCATACTGCAGTAGAAGTACCAATAAAAAAGTAAGCTTTATAACACATTTTTAAAAAAACAGCAACAAAGTGTTTCACAAGTTCACATGTGTAATACTATTGAATACAACCAAAACTTAAGATAAAACAACAAAAAATACAACATAAAACAACTCAGAATTAAAAAAAAAAAAAAAACAGGAAACTTTTTTGGGTTAACAGATCTGAAGTGCTTGTAAAGTAACTTAAAGAAGTTTAATTCTACAGTGAGCCAGTTGTAATCCAGTCAACGGATGGAGCAATATGGTCTCTGCATTTAATGTTTTTAGAAACCTTAATGCACCTGCAGACCATTGGCAGTAAATGATAAATGCAATAATGAAAGCATAAGGAGAAGAAAGCTCAGACAACAGCCTGTAACAGGATGTAATATAAGCTAAATTGATTTCTGCCACTGCGAACAGGACACAGCATTTAGAATACAGATTATTTTTCCAGGGGTTTTGAAGTTATGATAATCATATGCCATTTTTACATTGTTATATTTTTCTTATATTTGCACAAAATCACTGTCGCAAATCAAATTTTAGTGGAAAAATTATGTTTGTTGGTCCACATGTCAGTTGCAGTTTTGGTGATATAGTGTAAATAAACAGCAAAATGTAAAACAGCATTTTTTTTTTAAAACATACCGCTCATCAATACTAACAACAATTTCTAGATGTAAAGGAAATATACTTCATATCAGCTGGGCACACAGAGAGCATTTCCTCCTTGGAAGATTCAGTTTCTCTTAGTTTTCAGTTCTAAACTTCAACTCTAAACTTTCGATTAAACCATATGTTCAACAATTTGGCTATGAGAAAATGGATGAAAAGGTATATGCCAATATTTGACCATAAAATCTCAAAACTACACGATATTTGCAAGGATTCATTTTATAGTGTATATCCTTTACACCCATAAACTTCATTTTCTAATATACAGTTCTAATAACCAAAGCTGCAGTTTGGCTCCAAACAAAACCTGAAGTTTAAAAGAATGATGGTTTCTCTCTGTCTCCCCATCCTCCCATTCTTTTAGCTGTTTATTCCCATCTTACCCTACTACTACCAGTTCATTCTGTTCTCATCAAACCAGCTGTAACCTTAATCCAAACTGACTGTCCGCTTTCGCTCTCTGCCTGTCCCCACCCTACTCTGATTCTCTTTTCTCTCTGTGTCTCCATCTTTCTGAAATCTCTACCCCCTCCTCTAAGCTACGGATACGATGACGCCATTCATGGGGAAGGACAAGCCTGTGACCTTCAGAAAATACAAACAGATTTCTTCTCTGCACATGTCAGATTTTCTCCTGTGTAATCACAGTTGACTGTAATTGTTTTTATTTTGTTTGGTGATGCCGTCTTTGGAAAGAAAGGATAATGTAACCTCTGACCCCCAGCTACAAGCATTTAAAACCTGGGATAGCTTTTGACAGATGTCAGCTGGGCTGTTGCTACCGACGTCACCTTTTGCTTGAGGGATGACACCCTCTGAGACTATGACACACACATGGGCAGTCATGCCAGAACTTGTCTGTCATCTGGGTGGTGAATTTGTGACAGTGAGTGTTAAATTATAACCCCCCTTTTCTCTTGTTCTCTCAATATAATATATACAGCTTGTGTTTTAGGTGTACTACACTATTGAGAGCAGGCTGAATAATGTTGCATCTCTTTATGTTTACTGGCCTGGAGGAAAGAAAACCAGGCAGAATAGAAACTTGTATGAATTACTCATGAGTGTAAAGTGCATGCTTTCTCCTCTCACTCACTCACTCACTTCACTCTTCATTTTCATTTCCGTTTATTCTGTTTTTTCCCCCTTTTTGCCATCCTCTTCATTCCTTCCATGTGTCCTTGCAGAGTTTATCCCAGATGCATTCTCTCTTTCTAGACAGCAGAGTCATTTCTGTGGAAAGGTAGAGAAACACACACACACACACATTCAAGCTGGACCATATTATCCGGAGGTACCTTCTATGATGGTTAATTAACAGACAATTGGTGTTTACAGAAATTATCCATCTGCTATGTGTCATATTCCTCATTCAAATACAGTCTGACAGTGAACATCTCAAAGTTATAATAGTTGGTCGTCATTTTAAAAGCCTCTTTATTTCCTGGCAGAAAGTTTATAGAGCACTATAAAACCGAGTGTTGTGGTGCTGTAACGTCCTTGTCATACGCTGCAAAGCTGTCTCTTAAGAATGGCATTTATGCACTAATAACTGGTTTTGCCAAACACATTCAGGAGACAGCACAATTGCTGCCTGCATTATGTTCACTGGCAATGTTTTTTTTCACTCTAGGAAATATCACATTCAGGACACCAGGCTTCACATGTGTATAGGTTTTAAAACACTTTGGTTGAGGTTTGGGGAGAGACAGTGTTTTATTACATATTGAAAATGTAAACATGTTCTGTCCTGTTGCTCAAGTCAGTATTGACTTTTTTGAAATCAATGTTTCTCTAACCTTAAAGCGCTGTGAGTTGCCTAAACATAACCTAAAAATATTAACCCAGCTTTGGTGCCACATGCAAATATTGTAGGGGAATTACTGAATGTTTTGCCAATATGTATATGGGGATTTAGTGACTTTGCAGATACACTGATAAAAGATCCCTTCCAAATATGTTTTAAAAAATAAAAATATGTTACAGTATTTGTTATTTATAACAAATATTGCTGTGTATAATAATGAGTTTCTAATACACAATTTCAATTACACAAAAAAGTAAATTTACCTCATTAAAAGCCTCAAAATTCTTTCCCCCTCATTGAAAAATCCCTAATCTATGAATATGCAAATATTCTAATGATTCTATAATTATTAAAAATGTAATTTGGGACGCAAACAAGCAATATATATATGAAATAGAGTCGCGTCACAATGATTTATTGTGTGTGTGTGTGCAGAGAGGGAAAGTATTTCTCCTTGTTCTCCTCAGTCTGTTTATTTTGTTCAAGGGTAACATTGTGGGAAAACACACGTATACACATGTGCATTCACACACATACACATGTACCTCCTGCGCCGCCCCAGAGTAATGAAAAGTGGTGTTCAGTGGACCAAGAGGCTGTTGTTTACACTACAAACCACAAACCTCAAATAGATTTGCTTATTGGATACCTGATTGTATTGTTCTCAATTCCAACATCCCAGATGAGAACACTATTGAAATTTCAAAGCCAATATACATGATTGGAAACACATACCAATGTTTCCCAGGGGGTATAACAATCTATTCTCAAAGTGATATTTCATTGACATGTAATGGACATTGGCTGAAAGTTTACTCACTTTCTTGTGTCCTTCTTCCAGCAGTGAGGGTGTGTATGTGTGTCCTTCCATCGGAGCAATGCAAGCTTGTTTACTGAAGCAGTGACAGCTACCAAGCACACAGAATCCAGTTAAAGTTCTCCATGTGCTGATATAGTTAACAATGTAGAGAAAGAGAGCCAGAAAGAGAGGGAGGTGAGGAAAAAGTGCTGGGCTTTAAGCCTGGAGACCTTTTTTATCATGATATGATTGATTAGAAGGTGAATATGGAAACATGTTGGTGAATCCCATTTATCTCAACGTCTCATCACATCCCGCCTCTCCATCTGTTATCTATTCACAACAATCTCATTATCACTTTCTATTTCCCTGATGTGTCATTGATCTGCCGGTACAATGAATTGTCATAACTTTCCATAAACCGCACTCGTTTTTCATCTGTGTGCTATCAGAGCATACCGCCTAAATGTGTTGGACAAACACTTACAATAACAAATAGTCCTGGGTTGGTTGAGGACAGCTAAATAGCCATCAGTAGGGGGAAAAGCCCATAAAATCTCCGTCTGATAGATCACTGGAGTGTGCTTGGCTGAGGCAGACGCACGGGTTTATAGGCACGAGTGTGGGGAGGGGGGCTAAAGGAGATGGATGGAGAGCAGAGGATGGTGGGTAGATGCAGGATATGATGGAGAGAGCAAACAGGAAAAGTGCTGATGTGCCGAGTAGACAGATGGATGGAGTCTGGCGGGCCAGAAACTGCCCCAGCCTCTACCCCAAAATGTGTTGTCCCATTAATGTCGCCAGAGGGTTGTTTTCATGCTGCAACAAAAGTTGCTGATACTATTGTGGAGGAGGGTGAGAGGCTCGCATTGCTGCAGTTTTAGCTCTCTTGTGTCCACTGTGAGAGACGGGAGTAGCAGGCATCTGAATTACCACTACACGATGGGATGATTTCCTCTCTCATGATGCTCTTAAGTGTGTCCTTTTTATCAGGGTGCTCTTTACAACACAGCCTGCACTTCTCTCCTGTAAAACTCATTGTCAATCTAATCACTCTGACCATCTGTAAAGTGACTGTGTGATTGGTGTGCTATGATACCAGTGAGGAATGAATGAGATGAATGGGAGCTGCTGGGATTGGATTTGAACACACAATATATTAGATAAGTCTAACCGCAGCAAGCCACATGAAGACTTTTACAGTCAGAATATTTTTCCCGTAAGTATCAATTCCAGCGACACAGATAATGCTCTGAGTGCAGTGTTTCAAATGCATTGTATCAAATCAGTCCATGGTTTAGCTGTGTGTGCGTGTGTGTATTGGGTTCATTTGTGCCTGTATTTGTGTATGTGCATGTGTGTCCTAGGGGTGTTGAATAAGTAATGCAGAGGCGCCTAATGAAAGATAATGTCTAGTTAATGATCTGTCAAAATGAAGTGTTTGCTTATTGAGGAAGGGATCATCCCAGGCTTTAATTTTCACCCTGTGACTCATACTGGAGGATATTACTTCTTTGTACGCAAAGTATGCGCACACATGCACGTGTACATATAGTACACACATACACAAACACACACACATATAAAAAAAATACAAAAGCATTTCAAAGCAGAGTGCGTTATGCACAGGCTGAGCTCGGAAGCCAGTGAATGTGCCGGTTTGTTTGTGTATATACACTTCAGCTGCCTGCGGATTAACAGAGGAGATGGAAACAGAACACAGCCAAACCACCCATAAATGGCCATCTAGCCAACAGCTATGGAGGTAGGATTAGCTTCTGCTTTATTCACCACACATCGTTGACAGGAAGAACTTTTACCACTAATCTTGGCAAACCCCTTTCCTTCTCAGTGGGGCTGAGCCGCCACAGAATAACGTTGAATATTCCGAGTAATGAGTGTTGATGTCACTGTGATTTAGTGTGTAGAGACGTGGCTCAAACCAGAACCTAAACAATGCACAATCAGCCAAGTGTAGTGAATGAGCCTCGGAATGAAAGACGAGTTAAGGGAGCACACACACACACACGCACGCACCCAACATGTACACACACACACACACACACACCACTCTGCTTGGGTCAAACTGAGATGTGCAAACAGATAAGCACTGATGAGACAAGACACACATGCATATATATGCACACTGCCTCAAGAAGGGTAAAGAACTGCAGATAAAGAGGTCAGACATAGGTCGGAACACCATTTAATGGCAGAAAGATACAGAAAAGACTCTTTTTAAATCAGCACCATGTGGGAAGAGAGGCCGATAAGTACACTACAGAGAGAGGCTGAGCTTGTCTGTCCAAGTGCATGTGTGTGTGTGTGTGTGTGTGTGTGTGTGTGTGTGTATGTGGGTCGTGATGTGGCTGAAGATGAGTTTCCTATATGTACAAAAATGTATCAAATGCAGAAAATATTTCCTGATTCTAGCTTCTGAAATGTGAAGGTTTGCTGCTTTTCTGTGGTTAAAATTGTCTCAAATTTAATATCTTTGGGTTTTGGACTGTTGGTCAGACAAAACACACTTTTGAAGGTGTCACATTGGGCTATCTGAAGTGGCATTTTTCACAATTTTTAACATTTCATTGCTAAAAATCAGCAATATATTATTAATAAAAAAGAATCTTTACAGGCCTAATTAAGTCATACTACACAGGTAACTTTTACACAAGTGCAAGAAAAGCTAACAAGATCATGAGACTAAATGTGGTAGTTAGGCTAAATAAGGACACACAACGAGGACAGACTGATTGAGGACACAAACTGCCAAGTGAAGGACATTTGCTTGACACACTATCTTAGGATGCAGAAAACCACAGGGAACAAACACAGGAGAAAAACAAGAGGAAAACTTAGGAAGAGGCAAGACACAATGCTCTGCTTCATTGGCAAAGAATAAAGGAATTAAGTTTCATTGTATGTAGTTCTTTGACATATGGCAAGTTAGAGAAATTAATACCTGGATTGGGCTCATAAACAGACAAAGTGTTATCTAGTTCTACATAGATTCCCCTTCTGTGTCCTTTCAACAAGACACCTTTCCAACAGGA
This sequence comes from Euthynnus affinis, assembly GCA_029490765.1. Classification (NCBI taxonomy): domain Eukaryota; kingdom Metazoa; phylum Chordata; class Actinopteri; order Scombriformes; family Scombridae; genus Euthynnus; species Euthynnus affinis. The sequence goes on along the minus strand of CM055852.1, from coordinate 14,137,225 downwards.
TGTAGATGAATAAGGTTGAATTTTCCAACAACATCCTTAAATTGACTTACTTTGAGTAATACTGTATGTCATGAAGTCATAAGACAAAACTGGAGACACTGGAGGCTGTTATTGCACTAAACAAGAGAGAATGCATATTACATTTTATTTCTCTCAACATATGAGGTTATCTAAGCTTTATCTTGACTCATAGAGCCATGCAGCCGTGCATGAAGCAGCACCTGAGACAAGAAGAAACTACCAACTATAGTTACTCATTATGTCAGTTCACCACAGAAGCACACCACTGATCTTCTAATGTGGTACATATGTAGCACTGCGATAACCTCCTGCACTGTATACATACAGCAAAAGTAAGCACAAGCATGTGCACTGACACACTGAGCAGCCAAGGCATGAAATCATCAGGTGTGGCCAGGCAAGTATCCGTGTAACATATTTAATGTGATGGATAAGACAAATGATGCAAGTCTGAGGAAGGCTGTTTGGTTGTTTTAGTGTAAAAGGCCAAGATGTGCTGCAGCTGTTAACACTGCCCTAGGGCTTAACCATAAACCTGCGCTCGATGAAGTCTGAACACTCAACTACAGCTCTCTCTAAGCATCACAACTTTGTTTAGGATTGAAATTAAACCCCATTTTTCCTGACACCAGGACTACAGACGTCTTTTCTCTCTTGCATGAGAAATTCATTTATGTATATGCTTTCCAATTTGCATTTATCCATTATTCTTTGTAAACCACACAGCTCCAAACTTCTTTGTGGTCTATTGATTTAAAAGACCAGTGTGCACTGTAATCAATGTGCTTTGCCATCCATAAAGCCTCCATCTCTGTGTGTCATCCCACTTAAGACTGGCATTTACTCTGTGTGGTCGATACGATTATAAACTAGTGAAGTGTCATCACTATAATTTATGCGAGTCGGGTCCCTAATCAACACAAGGGAATGAAAATAGATTCCCCATCTATTGTCTGAATGCAAGTAAACTTCTGCCCCAAGGCTTCCATCTGTCCTTAAATATCGGCTGGCTGTGTGTTTGTGTGTGTGTTCTGCCTTATAATGACCTCACAATAAAGAATACACATGGGATGTGTGGGATACAATTGGCAACGTGAAGGAGACATTTTTTACATCCCACTGGCACTCATAAATCCTGGTTGAGAGGTTCCATTGTCAAGAGTTGACACCAAATTCATTTTTAAACAAATATTAAATAAGTCAAGAACAGTATTTTGATAATCTGACCTTTTAGCAATTATACAATTTCCCTAAGGATTTCATTTTTGTTAGGTATTTCCTTTTGCCATTTCTAGCCTCACACAAAATCCCACCTGTCCATCAGCATTCAAGTCAATGCTCCCCCTGTACCTGTTGAGAGGGGAGCAGTGCAAGAACCAAGCTGTCTCAGCCTTCCTGCTGTTTCCTCCCAGAGGGCAGAGTTATCATCAAACAGGGATGCTTCACTGGAGCTCAACCCATCTCTGTCACCTAACCACAAGCTTAGTGCCACATGGCCACACAGATTGAAGAAGATAGTGAGGTGTGGTTCAAATATACAAGGTAGCCTTCACTACATGGTGATGAACAAAATACATTAAGACAGGATGGGTATTATTCACTGTTTAGTGTAGCAGCTTGCAGCACTACAAAGCCATCTCAAAATGCTCTGGAACAGGAAGAAAATATTAATATACCCTCTAAAATGCAGTAAACAAACCCTTAAAAGAGCTCAACAAGTATGGTGTCGCTGATTCCTGACTGTGAGTGTATAAACAAGGCAACACATATTTTTTTTACCAGCACACACAATTGCAATGCTCTCATAACTCCCATTTCTGACAGCATGGCTGGTTTAGTAAAGAAGCTGTGAGTCAATCAGTAGCTAATCTGTAAAGCAGGCCAGAGCAGATGTAACATAATTGTACTAGAAGGCATATTTACATACAGATAAAGAACAATGACAGCAAGAATGCATTCCATCATAACAGCGGCTATCAATCATCTTTAAGTGTGTGGCCAATCAGTGAGTATTTGAAATTCAATGAGATTTACTGTTGCATCACAACCAGAGGCCATGTAAACAAACAATAGTAGTAGGATTTCACTTCTTTTCCTCATTCTTTACATGAAATCTCAGCTTCTCAAATACATCCGTACATGTTTGAGCCAAGATCCGATCCAAAATATGTGTGTGGACAATGTGAACAACTCGTGGAAAAACCTGAACATGAACAATCAGCTTCAGGAGGAAGTAGAGGTAACATTGTAAATGTAGCATTCAATGCAGGCTGAGGCCCTGGATTTTGACTTGCAGGGAGCATTTTACATATATTCACCTCAAGTTTTGGAACTTTGACCATGTTTAACAGACCTCCGACATCATAACAGTATATATATATGACAGGAAATCAATCGTCATAACTTACTGTGCAATAACAAATGCACACAGCAGGATAACACCTGCAAAGACTAGAAGGCTGCAGGTATAACTTTCCTGCTCTTCAGTATTCTGCCAGATACTTAATGAGTCAGGGCCTCTCCCATCATCAGCACATTCATTAACTGGAACTGCATTAACACAGCATTAGAGTAAATTACTGATCTGAGCCTTTCTTACACAGATGGTGACAGTTTTTACCCAGCAGACAGTAACAAGGTGTCACAGAGCATCAGAGGCAACGTCAATCACGAAATTGGACAAACACACACACACACAAACACACACACACACACATAATTTGTCAGTTATTAAAATACAGCCCTCTTACCACCTGGCATAAAGGTGACCTGTCTGGCAACCTGGCACAGGTCAGAAGTACTTATAAACTCACACTTAACTGTTTTACTCTGGTCAAAGATAAATAAATGCTCCCATATTGACTAATTTTAGACTAATGACACTTAACTTTAGAGAGTATAGGTACGTGTGCACGCACACACACACACACACACACACACACAATAATGAGATTCAGACTTATTATTAGTCAAAGCAGCCATTAGGCAGGGCTTTGTGGGAACTATGTTGCGGTGAGGGGTGGCTCTCACAATCAATACACCCATGTCACTGTACTGCCTCCCATTAGCTGCAGATATTTATGTCTGATTGGGAAAGCAAAGCTGAGGCCGTTTGTTCTCATAATGCAGATGCAACATAAACAGCGCCCTTGCACAGCAATTTCCAAGCCAACAATATAGCAAAAGAGAAGTGGAAACAAGGTCTCTGGAAACATGAATCAAACTCAGTGCATAGTCTAGTATATATATCCACTCTCAATCATCATCCTGCGAGTATGCTATAAAAGAAAACCTAGAAAAAGAATAAATCAAGTAGAAGATGTTATTGAAAGTAAGACTGAAAAGTTCAAAAAGCAAGTGGACACAGTGCTGCCATCCCACACTGTTCACAGCATGCTCCAAACAAATAAAAAAGCACTAGGCTGTTTTTCAGTGGGTAATATGCACAGCCCAAGCGGAGGGAGACCGCCAGCAGACCTGTCATCATCAGCACAACCTCTGGACCTCTGGTTGTTGCATGTTTTACAAATAGAAGCTGCAGCCAGGCCTGGCAGGGATTTCATGATACCTAAACTAGTTGTTTTGTGGTTGAATGCCTTTATAACCACTAACCTTAAGAACCTGATATCACCTTTCTGGTAGGATACCCGGATTCAAACAGAAGGAAAGGAGTAAGAAAGAGGGAGAGAAAGAGGGCTGGCAGGGGTGAAAAAGAAACACAGAGTGGGAGAGCAATGAAAAAGCAACAGCAGTGGCGTGATTAGGGAGTAAGAAGAGGCTCAAGGCTTGCGATGACAGGTAATCACTCACACACAATATGCTTTGACAGCACAAGAAACGTGTCAGAAAATATCCCCCACGCAAACATGCAACAGCACTCAAAGTGACACATACTGTACATACAGGCATTCCCACACACACACACACAGACACACATCTACACTCACACAAGACAATCATCACTGATTGTAAAATCAGAAACATGGCTCTTGTATAACCAAACTATCAGGCGAGAGGAAACAGCAACTTTCCCCTCACAAATGATTTACTACTACTCAAATGATCCTGAGGGTTTAAAGCCCCAGTTTATGTACAGTATTTGCTGGATTACGGCTTGCTGTTTCTATATTTAGTAAATATTGATGAGTCAGGTTCAATCTCACCCCTGCTGAAAGGTTTGAGGCAAGCCGGGCTGAGCTGCACACACGCGCAATTACAGTTAGGCAGGGCTTTCACTCTTTCTACACACAGGCACGAAACATGCATACTCATTGCGTTTGCATAGGACAGGGCCAACAAATCCAGAGTGTGCAGAGTGCCCTATAGGCACAGAAGCAGATGTGCCATCCAGAAGATGAATCTCCTCCACAAATAAATCAGACATTCGGAGAGTTTTCTCCAGAGGATTAGATTTGCTAGGGCACACCTGCGCATTTACACATACAGACTTACAGTATATACAGTATAGCACTCATCTAACACACACACACAAACATTCTTAAATGTTCAAAGAACCGTGTAAGGTAAATATGAATGTCCATGTACATGCACTCACATGCACGCAGGTGCAGGCATTGCATAATGGAGACTGTGCTCCTAATCCCAGGGTGGCTGAAGTTCCTCACCCTCCACCTCAGCACAGAAATGAGGGATAAGGGGTGGAAAGGATGTAGTGGATGAAATTCTCTAATCTAGCGTGAAATCAGTCATGAAGGTGTGTAGATTAATCCTCCCACTGTGTCTGAGGCCAGAGCACAGCTACTTCCCTGCTTGCAGTGAAGCTGAAGGTCAAAGTCCAACAACCTACAGCAATGGGACAGAGCCATGATGGAAAGATAGAGCTTACAGGAGTAGAGCTTAACTGGAAAAGCTAAAATATTACATTCGAAGAACATTTGCTTTTGTTAGAGTACACATCACCTCTGGACTATGGTGTTTATGAGATTAAAATTCTAAATGTGAACAGGCTTAACATCACAATTTCCTTCTAAATCTAAAAGTATTTTATGAACAATACTGCATACATAAAGGTGTTATGTATACAGTAAGACACATACAGTATATGTAATATATGAAAATCTTTGTATAGTCTCTTTAAAATGTGTTCTGTGTTAACAGATATAAATCCAACTACCAAGTAATTTGTTATATACTGTATCCATTACATCAGACATTCTTGCCAGTCTGTGTTGCTGATTATGTGATACAGTAGAAGTATGTAAACAGTGGGAAATGTGTAGGATATTGAGTTTTGGAGAACTAAGGGTTTGGTGTTACTGCATCTGCAACTATTTTAATAATTTTCAGTTAGACTAAATTGACAAGGAGTGATTAAAATAATGTTTTTGTCCCAGAACACAGAATCTAGTTTGCCAAAGTGATATGGATGCCCTGTTCCTGGAATAACAAAAACATTATATTTTCACCTTTAAAATAAAAAAAAGACTTCTTTACTCTTTAGCACAGATCATCTAACAAAGAAGATAAACAAAGTGTCATCCAACAACTTCTAATGGCAATTCAGTCAGGAGAGACTCAATTTCTTTTTTAAGTAAATGATATTTATTGAACAAGCATGATAGATGGAGGTGGAAAAGTCTTTGGTGACTAGACTCCATCGTGATGTCATGAAGGGGGAGGTGAATGCGAGTGTAGTATAGGATTTTCAGTTTCAGAAAGTTACAAAAGCCTTCCCAATTTACTTTTCTGACATCTGAAAAGTGTGGGTAGAGGTAGATTCAGAAATTATTTATCAATGCGTCATAGCATTTTGTTTAAAGACTCCTTAAAGACTTCAGTCCACTTTCCATTTTTCTCGTCTGACTAATACTTCTACTTCTAGTGAGAGACAAAATGACTTTGCAAGTATCATTTACCAAATCAAAGTGTTCCATACTAATAAGAGGTATAAATCTATTTGTATGTAAACAATGAGTGGTAGTAGCAGTTAATCATAGCTGAGCTAATGATGCTGCAGCGGTGCTTTGGTGCTATTTATATTTAGTCCCCTGGCTGCAGTGAATGAGTTGCATCATAAGTAGTCTGGCTGCTTTCTGAAAATATTCAGTGAAAGACAGAAAAAAAAGAAAAAAAAAACTATTTTTAGGATATTTTTGAGGTGACCAGCCAGTTCGGAGGAAAAGGTGCGGCTTTCAAATGAACTTGAGTGATCATTAGCTGCACCAACCATTTCTCCTACGTAGCTACAACCTAATTCAGCCGGTCTCCATGGAGGTTTAATTTAAGTTGCTGCATTGTAGTAATTCATTTGCTCTCTGGAAACAATCCAAATTCTTGCACGGCTAAAACTTTATTCCCACAGTTAATTTCTAAAAAGGGGACCTTTTCCCCCCGTACCACAATACATTAATAAGACTAAACAAATTAAACAAGACAGACACAAAATAAGAAGACATTAAAGGATGATACAGATAACGCAAAGCTACAAATACAGAGGGGCAAGACCGCCTAATTGAGTTAGTTTCATCTAAAGCTGGACAGCATTCCCTTTGGTGCTGACCCTTGGTCTGATGCTGGAAGACAAGGGAACAGACAGGGGAGAAAAGGAGAATAGGAATGAGCAAATGAAAAAAGAATAGTGCTACTATGCAGGTATCAGGAGGATAGAGAGGGAAATTAGAAAGCAAGAGCTGAAGAGAAAGAGCACATCGAGAGGAATAAAGAGGCAGAACGTGAGGTTATGAATGAATGACAGACAAAAGGAGAGGAGTGAACACGAAAGAGGCAAGGATGACATTTTGATATATTTCACGCAAGACAAGCTTAAATGGCAGAGAGAAAAGAGATGAGATATTTGCATTATGTCTATTCCAGACACAGGTTTGGCATCAGTTTGCATTGAACATTTTTCTTTTTGCACTCAGGCTGGTCTCCTAGACAATGTGGTCAATTTAGTGAAAAATGCTCCCACACACAAGAAGTGAGAGAAATATATTTTTGGACCATAACCAGACATGCGAGACACAACAAAAAAAAACTGAGTAGCAAGGGTGTATATCTGTGTATGGATGGTCAGTATGTTCCTACTAGTATCAAGGGACTACTGAGTTCTTCTGATCATTCTTTTTTTTAATCATTTTAGCTGAGTTTGCATGTTTTCTGCAAAGACCTGGGTGAGAGAGACAACAAAGCACAAATCCCAACAGGTATCAGAGATAAAGTTTTTGATCATTTGTGCTTTAAGTAAACCAAATGTTTTCATATAGTTTGTTTTTGTCTTCAGTTTTTTAAGTCCACAATTACAGAATTTCTTTTCCTTTAGGCTCCACTAATCTTTTTTTTTCTTTTCTGCAATGAATCCAAAGACTGTAAAAGATGGATCAATCACAGAAACAGATATTTTTTCTCAGGAGTTGGACACAACTCAAGACAGAGCTAAGAGGCGATTGAATATTGGACTTACATTTGTCAGTTGGCCAGAAACACAACTCCAAATGAATGCTAATGTTGCTCCATGTCTGCTGGATGTTTAAGTTTTCTAAGATGTTAGCCAAAACAACTTTAACAAAAACAACATACTGCTGCTGACCATTACTTATCTGGAACAGGAAAACAACAGGTTCTACCTCTCCGGCCTCCCTACAGGCCCACTGTCACTGGGGACTATGCAGGGATTGGTCCTAGTAAAATGTCTGTCCAATCAATTAGGGTATGCACAGGTGTAAACAATCCATTTAATTAAGGGTGCTGTGTATGAACACAGGGTGCAGTAAAAAATCACAAACCAAAAATACAAGCAAGGAAAAATTAGGCTGTAATTTGTATTTCTGAGTTTGTGATCTTCTTCACAAAATTCTGAGACTTTCCACCTTTATCCGCAGATCCAAAGATCAGTCTCTGTCTTCTTTATGTTACTGAGCCCCAGCCACTCTGAGTTTGAAATCCACCATCCTTTCGCCATCAACAGTTCTCCTCTCCCTCCCTCTCATGCCTCTTGCCCGTTTCTCCTCCCCTGGGAAGCCCGTAGAAAGGAGGCATCCCCCCTCCTCTTGATAAACGAGTTGTAGGAGAGGGAAGCTACGTGTTCTGCAGAAGCGAGGCGACTATTATACATGGAGAGAATGGGGTCGTGGATGAGGAAGAGTGGAAAGAGGGAACAGATAGCAGCTGCTTTCACAGATGAAAGTGGTGGCTGGTCACTGGCCTGTGAAATACAGAGAGAGGAATAACTGTGGTATGTTGAGACTGGAGCTCTGCCGGTGCGGATCTCTGCAGATAAAGAGAATCCTCTTGTCACATACTGGCTTTTAGAAGGTTTTCTGTTATTCAAACTTTCTTAGTAAAGTGACTAATTGTGTGAGCAGAAAAGTTCTCTTGGGGCAAGTATCAATATTGTCTAGCAAGGGAATATTTGTGGCATTTTCCACATTTTCTGCTCACTGTTTTGACTGCGTTGTTGTGCATGTTTGTGTCTTTGAACTACAGCATGAGATGTATCCAGTATCCAGTGTGTTTCACCAAGACATTGTTAGTATTCTGCTATGTAGCAGTTACAGACTGAGCAAATAAATAAAACTCATTAAATATTAATTACTTGAGCATTACTTAATCTTTTTGTGCACCCTTGAGTAAAGTAGTGAATCATGCACACAGGAATCCAAATACAAGTAAATGTCAGCAGCAAACATTCAGTCAACAACCGCACATCCATTTGTAAGAACTAATACCTGCCATTCCTTTCGGCTGTCTGGCAATCTGCATTCCAAGCTCTCTAAGTTGTCAATCACGCAGTCACCTGACCAGCCTGCCAGCTTCCATTGGCCTGAAGGGAAATAAGGGCTCATTTCTTCTCCCCTCTTTCAGAACTGAAATGGCATAGCAGAGGTACAGGGACGTGTGGTAGAGCCATTTACACATGGCATTTACTCACTAAATGTGCTCACTGGCCTTTGGATAATGCACACTCACTGACTTTCTCCGGCAGTATTTTCCCTAGAAAAGGGACTAATTTATCAAAATTCTTCAGAACACCACAGCAGTGGAATATTCTGTGGTTTCCCAGAATATAATTGTGAAAAGGCCACCCCGCTTATTTCATTTTCACTCTAATTCCCATTCCTTACTTCAGTGCTTTCAGTCTGACCCGCTGTGCCCTGAACAAGTGTGTAAAGGCTCAACTACAGGTCCGTATTGATTGTTCCCACAAGGATCTCTCACAGGTTGTAGAGATGATGCAGGATTTTCTTTGCACACATTGTTCATGTGATCTTCTGTGCATAGGTTCACATACTGCATTTGTATTACCATGTGTGTTTGGATTGACATGAATGTATGCCAACAAAGTGTCATGTTAACGAAAAAAAAATTCAACGATTTACATGAAAGGATGTCCCTAGCCAAAGCTTGCACTCTTGGGGCACAAATGCAAACCCTGATCGATAACCACTACACAGCTACAGGATGAAGGCCTTAACCATTAACAATCAATTTCAATCTTCTCCCTCTAAACCATCTATAAGCCATGTATATACCATCCAATTTAAAGTTTATAGTACCTCTCAGTTACTGATTTATGACCTTTGTATTGTCTGTTTTCCTTGCCTTCAGCAGGGAAAAATAGCATTGTAGGAACCAGGAGACAAGAATATTCTTTGAAATTTGATGCCTGTAAACTGATCAAAAAGAAACACACAGAGGCATTTTGGGTTCCCCATACCTTCAAATGCAGGCTACATAAAATGAGCATAGAATAAAAAAAATAGTAGGATAGAGAATGAGAATGAGGAGGATGTGGGAAGAGGAAAGGACAGTGACAGAAAAAAAGTTGTGTAAAGAACAGAAAAAGGACACATCAGGACAATGGAATAAAAGATGATTTGTCCTATCTTGTCTTCATGCAAATACATCACAAAAACAAAGGGAGCAACAACAAACACACTTTCAGCCAATAATCTCAAGAGGAAAAAATTGGACATGAAAGTAATCTCAGTGAAGCTTTATCTCATTGTGCTCAAAAGAGGCTTCAACAAAGGAAGCAAACCATGGTCTCATGACTCGAAGTAAAGGATGAGTCGATGTCGCCTGTGCGACTACACAGTAATCATCTCTAATTATTGTTGCCAAAGCTCAAATCCCTGCAATCACACTGGGGCTTAGTTACACTTATCGTACTCTGCACTAATGGGATCAGCTTGATTGAAAATGAAGGGCTATCATTTGAATTTATCACACAAGGTTGAACATCCATATATATGTATATAGACACACATTTATTCCAGAGGACATACCACTTAGACGTTCAAGTATATGGAACAAAAGGTTAACATGTTGTCCCCCACAAATGATGAGGTATCTTGTGCTGCTTTACATTTTGATTTCAAAACTGTTCTGTCAAATGTGTTTTGGGGCATACCATGATCCTTCTTTCTGTTTCCATCTGTTTTTCTGTCTTTTTTAGGTGTACAAGGCTTAATGTACCAATACTATAGCACATACACTAACACACACAGATACACACACACACACACGAAGGTTTAGATTACTTGCACCATGGGAGCAATCATTAGATTACACAACTGGTGAAGTGACTCCACATGTCGTCTACCTGGGAAAGCCTCTGCTCTGTGCCATGGGCGCTACAATCGTGAAGCTCTCTGAGTCACATTCTAATTGAAGCTGAGAGTCTACTGTTAACAGGGAGGTCAGTGAATCTTAGTCATGTGAGCTGTTGGTGTGTGTTAAAACAAATCATTGTCCTTGAGGGTGGGTCATAGCCTTCTCATGTCAGGAGTAGGAGTAGATTTTTTTATTGCTTTCATGTGAAAACTTATTTTGTTTTTTATTTCTTTATATATTTATCAGGAGCTCACGTTCCCTGTCATGCACTCAGCTGGTCATGATCATAAATCCCAATAAACTCTATTTCAAACCAAAGCATTTTCATAAAGGTGCAATATAGGAAAGAAATATGTTTTTTTTACTTCAGAACAGCTGTCAGTATCCTACTGTAGGTGATTCTGTTAGTTGATCAGGAAATGACACTGAAGAGGGATTGATTTTTTACTGCAGTGTTTACTCCAGGCCTTTATATCCCTGTCCCTAAACTCCAGTTTTATGTATATAAAACAGCTCAACTGGCAAGGTGTTGCATCTGCAGCCATTAATGTGTGAAAATAGAAGCGTAGCTGCCACAGTAAATGTAGGGGCACAATCAATATTTCAACCTTCATGCAAAGTGAATGACTCGGAATCTTAAATAAAACACATACGGCACATTTCTAGCTTAGTTTTGTCCACAGTCAGACAAGGAGGCAACACACAAACACATAACCTGGTGTGTATATATGCAATAGGAGAACAACCTCTTTTGTAACTTTTTCTCTCCACTCCCTTCTTGTTTCTACTTCCTGTCCTGGGTGGTTGTGTCTCCTGAACTGAACTGTTCGTCTCATAGGAATTTGTGCTAAATTTAAACGGTTATCCTGTAAGGCTTCTGCACATCCTTAAAAAAACATCTAGCAGAAATGTTAACCAAATATAGCGTAAAATATGCAACTCATCAGTTGAACTGACAGAGTGTGTTGCTCACTTCTCTCTAAGCACAGCTCTTATTTAACATAGCCTGACAAGACCTCCTCCCACAGCATTTACTCCTTGTTGGACTCGCCCTGGAAGCACATGAAAGTTTAAAATGGAGTGCTGTTAGTTGTGGAGAAAGAGCAAGGAACTGCTGCATCTTAGTTTTTCCAAGAGCATGAAAATTATGTAAAGCTGTATTTTTGCGTGCTAAGTGCTTTCAGCCTTCGGGGTCTAACATCTACATTCCATTTAAGTTAGAACAGGAAAAAACATCTAATTTTCTAAATATTTTTTTTCCTTTTGCTCTGCTCACGTGACATGATTTTGGGCTCAAATGTTTCTCTCATGTGTCAGATAACACAACAAATTTCTCTGATCCTTCTTGTTCTTGTCCTCTAGCAGAGTGATTGATCCTTTTATCAACAAAGTCTTAAGCTTTTGTCTCTAGTGACCTACCTGCTTAACATCCTTTGTACATACAGCATGTAAGCCTTGCAGGCAAGCTCATGGTTTGAATACAGATAAACTCTTCAATAACACATGAAGGTGCATCAAGTAGGCAGTGTTAAATTTAGTTTTCTCAACACACGAAAAGACAGAGCCAATTACTTGTAGGCTGACATGAGGAATTTAGAGGTTTTTGTCACCGCTACAAAATCTTGTGGGAAAACCAGATCGAGCAACAAATTTCCGACTGGCAAAAATGAGACAAAGTACGAAGAAAAAAGAGAAGGAAATGAAAGTGAGCGTGCATGAGCGAGAGAGAGATGACAAGGCAAAGTGAAAGATGCCAAGAGGCACCTACGCCAATCTCAGAGGTAGATGGCTAATTAATCTCTCAGCAGGAGAGAAATGTCAAAATACTGAACCACAGACCCACGAAGGCATCAAGCAGGAAGAGGGGGAGGGTAAAAACATCAACAGGAAAAGAAAGAAACTACAGAATATAATGAGAGGAAAGAAAAGTTTGGGAAATAACAAGTACATGACAATGATGGAGATCACAGCATTTAGGATGTAGGAGTGTTGTTGCCGGGATGCAGGCAAAACCTCTGTGTTCCTCAGACTGCATGTAACTTGTCAAGATGTCAGATTGTTGATGACAGAATGAAGGCTTGGATGTTATAAGAATCCATCTAAAAATTGCCTGTAGTGATCTGTACTAAATAGGGTCCAAAGTAGTATTCAACGCATCAGTCAGCTGTAAATTTTACTGTCAAATCATTTATGATAATTGCATCACTGTAGCAGTACACAGTGCAGGTCTCATGACAGTAAGTACAGGTAAGCAACTATTGTACATACAGAAGGTCTATTTGTCCTGAATTACCACTTGCTAGTTTCCATGCAAAATATCATGAGGTGTATGTCCTCTTTTGTCAACTGGACACACCTGATATACTCAGTGTAACTCAATCTACTACCTGCCAGTTAAAAAATAAAAGTTAAATCACCAGCATCAGTGTCATACATATGGCTGAGGTTCGACAGTATTTTATCAAAATCAGAATCCTCTATCCTGCTTATCACATCCAAATCCATTCAAATAACAGTTGTAGCTTACTTACTTACTAATTTGCGCAACTTATTTTTCCTGATTCATTGAGCTAATTATGTTTGGGGGAAAAAACATGAAAATTTAACTGTATTGCAGCTATTGCACTGTTTGACGTTGATTGGAGAGTTCCAGTTGTAGAGTTATGTGAGTGGTGTTTCTTTCTGTTACTATATAATATTTGACACCCTACAGAAACCCAGTTACAGAGAATGTACTTACTAGAAAGGTCCATTATGGCCTTTGGGCAAAGTCACAGGTTTAACATTAATAAGCTACGGTTGATGTAATTTTTCGATCAGTGAAAGCACTGGTCAAAGCATTGATATCAGAACTCAACCCCAATCATCAGATAACGAACATTACTGTATAAGTTTCTCAGAGGTAGGATTTATAGCTGGATTATTTTGTGTTGAAATGCTGTAGGTGTTCAAGCAGTTCTGGTGAACTACTATAATAACCACCAAGTACAGAACAGGGAGCCTATAAATAGAAAAGGGCTGAGACAGACAGGCAGGGAGAAATACGGAAGGAAAAATGCGAAAATCTTACATTCTTTCAGCATTTGTCTTGTCGCCTTATGAAGTATGTGAATGATTTCTGCTGTTTTTCCACCCCATCTTGTTCTCTGTCCCTCTTTCACTTATACTCTGTCCTCCATTGACTCATAAACACACACAGTACAAACACACGCTCACGCACATGTGAACACACACATTTGATGGGAGTATGAAGAGACGTCTTTCTCGAGGGAGAGAGTGTAAAGGCAGGTAAGCAACAGAGAATATGAAATCTATTCATTTTGAGGACAACAATATGAGTCACATACACACTTGTGTCATACCAGACAAATACATCAAGCCTTCCCAATGTGACTGGAGCGAAAAACACCCAGGTGTATCTTTCATTGGAAGCTGTCGAGTCCCCAGATAGTCTTTGTTGACACTGTACTCGGAGAAAATTGATGGTATACTTGATAAATATCACACACTTGAGTACAAACACACACACACACAGAGTAGCCCCAATGAGACAGTAAACATTAAAGAATGGTCCACTGGGAGTACATAATAATAGAACACACCTCAGACACAAACAAGTATCAGATATTGCTGAACCTGATAGGAAACATTCAGACCTTGTAGGCGAATAGTGTGATGGCATTTTTCTAATTACCCAAGGCTATCAGATTGTGATCCATGCATAATGCATACACAAAAACACACATACACATCACCCCGCTAAAGCTGTGAGCAGGTTATCACTCCTGCCCATCAGCTGTAATAGGTTTTCACAATCACTATCACAAACCAAGAACACACACACACACATACATATATACACACATAGTCACACCTGAGGGGGTTCATTTCACTGTTGCTATTTTTGGCTGTGAATGAAACCCATCTTTCATAACCTGCATTATTCAAACAAAATCCCAAAACCTTCTGATTGAGAGAGTGTGGGAGAATGCCACTGGGTGTCTGGATATGCAAATGCACTCTCCTCCTCTCCTCAGTCGTCCCTCCACATACACACACACACACAGTCTCGCATTCACACACACACACACGCACACAGTATTGGAGCCATAGGCAGAGCTGTCCACATGACAAACGAGGCTCTGAACCCAAGGCTATTCAAAAAGGACTGCAGCCAGACTACAGAGAGGGAAACCCCGTCACTCTCCTTTCCTCTTCCACCTGCTTCTTATACACACACACACACACTTTTTCCATTTTTTTTTTTTTTTTTGCTAATTTCAGCAAGATGTATTGGCAAGACATTTCACAGTGTTGCATAATCATTAGGATGAATGAACTTCACATTATGTCACCTCAGTTGATCTTGAGTCCATGCGTATAGTCCATACAGTGATATATTTTAGGCTCCATTAGGATGATTCATACAAACCCTCACACACAGGAACAGGCGATGAAATTTACGTCCCACAGACCTTTGTGACTATGTGGACATGGAAATAGAAACTAAATAGAGCTTAAAGTCTTTTTTTTCTCTTACGTGCATTCATTACACGCATTAAGTCCTACATTGATTATGACTGGGTTGTGAACGCTGCCAAAAATCCTCCAAAACATGATGTGAGTATTTTACTCAGTTTCCTTACATGACGTTTGCTCTGAAGCATGTTTAGTTTTATCACATGCCGCAGTCTTACCAAGTATATGAATAAGTATGGACCCATGCTGGCAGTTCAGCCTTGACCTAGAATATTATTCATACAGTTCATTGTTATTTTACATAATAAATTTTGCTCTCAAACATCAGTCTAATTTTGTGAAAATGTGTTGAATTGACAATATGTTGGAATATGTCCATGTAAAATAATAAAGTTCATACCCACCCCGATTGAGAATTTACTTCTCAGGCTCCAAATCAAATGTGACATTAAAATGAGTTCCTCGTTATGAGTTTGGACTGACGTGGTCTTACATAACACATCTCATTACAGTAATGAGCCCGTAACTGTTGGCTGCAAAACCAACACCACAGGATTTAGAGAGTGAGTCTTCACAATGATAAGAATCAGTGGAACCGACAGGACCAAGTGCACTTCTCCATCTTCATTGCCTAATAAAAACTTAAAGACTATTTGTCTGATTTTCAACTTTATCTCTAGCTATCCGAATTAGGGATATAGTGTGAAGAACACCTACAGTTGTTGCAGATGTTCTCTATGTCTCTGGGGTGCAGCTGCAAAATCTGTTGTTCTTCTGCCACCAGCACCGTCATTTGATGTGTACATTAATATAGTTTGGGGCAAGAAAGTTTCAGCTTGGATTTCTATTCTCCACCTCTATGTAGATGAGGGTGTGCTCTAGATGCCGCTCAAAAACAAAACTTCCTTCCTCTGTTCAGTTGTATTGCAAACTAGCTACATTTCCAACAGAAAAAATGCCATCCCGAAATATGAGTGCAGAGGATGTTATGTACGAGGATACATCTGCAGTGTTTTGGTTGACTCGGATATCCAGCTGTATTTATTCAAGCCAGGGTATATGGCCGAAGAAATGCAGCAGAGAGAGGCCAAGGTTACGGCTGCATTCGAGGTTGGGCATCAAAAGCTCACATGCAATTCATCCTGATACATGGAGGCACTGTTGGCATGGCTCCTCAAGCAGGAAAATTCAGCTTTCTCGGTCAATATAGAGAAAGAATTTCTTCAACTGACTACATTTATCATTGACACTGATTGGACGTCCACATAAAATGTGGCGAAATTTCCCTCTAACATTATCAGTGTCTACGTCATGTTCCATTGTTTCTTACATGAGTCTGTTTCACTGAGGACAGAGCTGCAGGGGCTTACATTAAATGGAAGGCTTAAATGTCACATAACTAGATTAACTTCTATAAAATTCATCACTGGACTTCATGAACGGGAATGGCAATGGGTGTTAATAGCCCAGAAATGTCATTCATACACAGTCTATCCACACACAGAGAACTCTCTGGAGGGCCAAGGAACTATAGATTGGTGGAGATGAGTACTGCTGCTTTGAATGGAACTCATAAACACAAAAATCGCATATGAGCTGCTGCTCCGCTTATCTGACTCAAAGTGTTGTTGGGGTGGGGAGGATGGGGAGGGTGGATAGGAGAAATGTCTGCTTTACTCTTATAGGCATGACAGTTTGATTTGCATGTGCGTGTGCAGCTTCACTGAACTGGATTTTACTCTTAATGTGTAAGATTGAAATTCAATTAATTCATTCTGTCTACTGATTCTACTGTTTCTGTTTTACTCCTAGCCTTAATCAATTAATCTGCTAATTATTTTCCAGATTTTTGAAATTCAAAGAGGTTCAGTTTGCTTTCATATAGAACTAAAGACAACAGCATATACACAGTTGAGAAGCTGGTGAAGTTTTGTTTTAAAAAGTTAAACAATAAATCACTATGAAATTAAATTTAGTTATGTGATGTTAATGAAAGTTAACAGTAATTGCATAACTTTTTTTAAACAGTATTTTGCAACATAAATTACTGCAATTAAACATGCAAGAGAGAAAATGATCTTAATGACATGCAGGGCAATGGAGATTTTTGTACAAGCTGACTATTCAACTTTGAAATCAGCATCCTTTAGAGCTGCAACATTGATTGACAGAAAATTAATCAGCAACCATTTGATAATCAAGTAATCATTTTAGTCATTTTTTAAGGAAAAATGCTTGTTGGAAAAACATTTGCTGGTTGCAGCTTCTCAACTGAGAATTTAAAGCTTTTATGTGTTAAGACATCACCTTGGGCTCTAAGAAATTATAAGTCAGTTTTTACCATTTTCTAGCATTTTATAGACAAAATGATTAATCAATTAATTGAGAAAATAATTGTCAGATTAATCAATAATAAAACTAATCATTGGTAGCAATCCTAATCTTCTTAGAAACTCCTCCATGGAGCTCACATGAGTTCAAAATAGTTTGTTAGCCATGTATGTCACAGGCATGAGATGGTTCAATTTGCAGATGTCTATTTTCATACTAGATATTTTTCAGGAATATATTTGGTTTCATTTTTTCGGAATTGTGACTAAATTACACATTTCTATATATATTCTATATGTACTTATGGTCATTATAGAGAATATGTGAACCTATACCTCATTCATAAAATGAGTAGATTCTACTGTATGTTGCAACTGCTGCCTGATAGTTCAGCATTTGCTTGCTATCTATGTTGTCTGGTGCCCCAGATCCAAAGGAAACTGTCTGTACTGAGTATTTCTCTCACCCAACGCAACACACACCCATATCAGCACACTGAATGCAGGAATACTAATGATTGTTACACTTTGTACAAAAATAAATGTCTGAAGGATGGAACAGGTTGTGTCCATTAAATCGTGTAACCGTAATTAAATCCAAACCCAAGAAATAGAAAAAATCCAGGCCCCTTAATACGCACAAACCAAAACACAACAGATTTTAGGTTCACATTTTTTACTTTTTTTAAATACATTTCCAGGATTTTCTTTTTGAACAGTTCAAAGTTGACCATATACTTCAGAATACTTTAAACTGGTTCATAACTCATGCATGCACACTAGTCTCGATCCTTCCCGCATTACATACACACACACGGCATCGTTCCCTTTGCCTTATGAAATATCCATGAAAGCTTACAAAAAATGCCTTCAACGAGACTCAAAATAGGTCATGTTTTCTTTCTTCATCTCTTTTGATTGCCCATGACAGCAATTTCTCAAACAGGAGGAAGGACTCCTTGAAGGATCAGATTGTTTGTGTGTGAAAGAGCGAGAGAGCACAAGAGATTGAGACAGAGACTGTGTACAAGGGAGATAAAATAAAATAGAATAAACTATAAGTCACAACAAACATTTTTGGCCACACATACAACAGATAGGAAGAGAAACTATTATCATTTTGTATCACAATGAATTTAATCTTATGGTTTTTTTCAATCAGGCAAAAAAAATCCATCTCCCTGATTTAATCTCAGTTCCAGTATCATCATGAGAATCATCATTTTGTCAACAACAAACAACAAACAATTTCATGACAGTTGTCAAATTACAAATTGTTCCTCATCATGTCATTTTGCCAGTTGTGAAGGGTCCTATGAGTGCATTTCCGTGTCAGTGTTATCCTTTTTGTGTCTGTGTTTGCCTGTCTGTGATCCTATGAGACTGATCACAAGCAATGTTTCAGATAAGAAATAAAAGAGCATGCACAAACACCAGTGATACAGTCTGATGAAAGTGCAGAAAGAGAGAGTGAGGAATCAGTGAGCCAGGAGAAAGAAAGAGAAGGGTGCAGAGTGTAGATGACAATGGACTTTCAGAGCAGAACACCAACTGTGACTCACAGCTGCTTTTTGGCAGAATTCAACTCAAAGAGAAGAAGATAAGCAGGGAGTCACATTCCAAAAAGGTCAGGAGTTAAAGAGAAGAATGATGGAAAGTAAAAGTCACAGTGTGACAGGATAAATAACAAAAGTATTTGTGACACTGTAAAGATATATTATTCCACTTTTCAACCCTATGTTTCAAACAGCCATCCATCTTTCAATGGAAAGTGAAGACAGGCTGACTTTTTCAAACAATATCATCAAAAATATGTGGTTGTGGGCCAGGAACTCTAAACTTAAAGAACAAAAATTTCTTCTTCAACCCTTGTGGAAAAGATGCATACCATATACTGTGGAATGTTCCTGATTCAATTCCAGACAAAGTTCTTTGTTTGATGTCATTCACCCTGTGTCTCCGCCCCTTGTTTCCTGTCCATTAAAACACTGTTTGTAGAATTTTTTTACGTTGCAGTCCCAAAGTCGTTCACTGAAACACAAAATTGCTATTATGGGTGAAATTTCAACAAGATTTTAACCAAGAAGACTTATGCCATTTGCATGCTCAGGTTGTGTCATGTATGTATCGCATGCAATCACACTTTTGTTAGCTATCTCTTGATTAATCAAGAGATCCAAAAATATCAAAAAAATGTTGACATTCTCTTGTCTTGCTTGCTTCTAGTTTTCAGTGCTGTGCTGTATTTTCATGCTGCACCTCCTATCACTCAAATTTCATGTTTATCATTATCATCAAATCCTCACAGTGGGATACAGTTTCATTCAACCCCTTGAATAAGAAACAACTTGTACTTATGTATCAGTCACCCGAGGCCACCACCAGTGTCTAAAATTTTAAATTAAATTCATAAAGGTCTCTATCTGAATATCTGAATACTTGCATTTGTCTAGAGCAATTTCTAACACACAATCAATAAACATAAAGATATTAATATTCTCATCATCTTTCAATTAGCCAGTCTGTCTTGATTGAAATTCTGTCTTCATCCTTTATAGGATTTTGATTCTAAGAGATTACACTGAACAAAGGCCACATCAGCATAACAGATTACATGTAAACTGTGCTGCACTCCTCACTCGCACATTTTTGTACTTCTGTACTTGTGAGGACCCTCATTGACACATGGAATTCCCTAAACCTTTACCCTAAACTAAAACCCATTTCAAACACACCCTAAAGCCAACTCTTAACCTTCAAACAGACCTATGAAGGTCTGTCCCAAAGTGAGAACAGGCCAAATTGTCCACACTATCCAAAAATGTCCTCACAAGACCTAAAACTCAAGTTTGCCCTCACTAAGATAGATGTACAAGTACGCACTTGCATGCACACACACACGCACGCACACACACACACACAGGATGTGTGGATGTTACATTGTCTTGCATTAATTTAATTCAAGTCACACTAAACATCTGTCCCCAAATATGATGCTGGAGATGAAGTCTGAGATTGGTTTCTGTATGTGACATAGACATATACACACACTCAAATATTGAAGATATATGTAGTGGAAACATTCCTATCTGCACATATATTAAAGAGTGAAAGAAGGGAGACATTTACTTCAGCTGGAAGCAAAGTAAAATAAAACGAGGCATGCATTTATTATTAACAGATTCTCAGCAGTAATGGCCCACCCACATATCTTTGATTACACATCGTCAATTAAGAGTCGTTAATCTTCCATCCCATAAAATACACCTTGTCTTTTTTGCATAAAATGCGCCTCTAACAGTTCCCCCCTCCAGCTTCATGTTCTTTTATAGCCACATACTGCAAGCGCACACACACAACTAACTTTACTTCTGTGTGTGTGTGTGTGTGTGTGTGTGTGTGTGTGTGTGTGTGTGTGTGTGTGTGTGTGTGTGTGGTGTTATGGACATCCGAGGACCTCTTTCTGCCCATTAAGTCAGATTTACACCTCCTTCTACACCCACTGTCCTCAGGGCATCCTGCTGTCCACTTTTTCTCCTTCTCATCTCTTGCGTGTCTTTCCTCATCAAAGCTCTACTCCTCCCATCTGCGCACATAATCTGTCCTCTCATTCTCCTCTCCCCCGCAACTTTTTATTAGCCATTTTCCCTCATTCATTGCCACTTTCCTGCTTGTTTGTTGATAGTTGTTACATTATTGTAAAAGAACTTATCATAAACCAAACATTAAGGGCTAAAGTGGAGGGGAAATGTTATGTTATTTCAGTTCCACTTTCATATTTCACTTTCAAAACTGTTTTACCACAGAGCAACAAATTACTGTACAGTTAGTACAGTCTATATTGTGTACAGAAAATTCAGAATGAACGAAATGGACAAAAAAAACATCCCCATTGTCCAAATGGGGTCATGCTGGATCAACTATGCTAATGGATCACATGCTGATCCTCCAGCAAAGCTGTACAGCTTTCACCTTCATTTTCATTCCCTCTCTCTTTCTCTGTCGGTCTCTTACAGACTCTTCATGCATTAAACACAGAATTTAACCTCCACCTACAGACAGCAATCTCTTTCTCTACCTGGCAAGCTCTCACCCACATTCAGGTCCACCCATGCACTCTCTGACATGATTCCAGCTACAACAGCCACTTAAAAGAGTCCATGAGATGGAAGGCAGAGAGCTTACTTCACTCTTTTAAACTTTAACAATATGCATGAGGCAGACCACAGACAGGGCAGTAGCTGTTGTCTATCCTCTCAAGATTAGCTTTGGTGGTGTTTGTTTCATTTGCAAATGAAATTACTTTCATAAATAAGAGATGTAGGTGTGTAGTCATAGCAACGCAACACTTTGCTGATAGAGGATACTTTTTGTTTATCTGGCAACGACATTTCTCTCCCTATTTTGTTCTGAAAGTGTTATTGCATATGACTCAAAATTTTCATTGGTATATTTGGCTTCAATCTGTCTCCTATGTTTGAATCTAAACTGTAACTCAGCATTTTCTGCATTTACAGGACATACAAACAAATATATATCAAATATGTAAAACCTCAGTCGAACTCTTAAACGCCATAGAGGATGTCTTCAAGTCCACTGGTTTGTGTATGCATCCACGTGTGTGAAAGTGTGTTTATAATTAAGAGCCACATTCAGAGCAATAAAAAGTGGCTGCCATTGATGGTCTTTTAATACCGCCTAGAATGGGAAACCATGTTGACACAGAAAATGATAATCCATTTGCTTGTGACACTGAAGACTTAATTTGCCTTTTCAATTGCAATCAATAAAGCCTACCTTCAAGCATTCATGATTATTATTAAATATTTAATGGAACTCATCATCCACAGGATATAGTCATAAGGTCAACATAAATGATCTATACTCAATGTGCAGTTTATAGTGGCATTTTGATTATGTGTGCATTGTTTACTGAATGCATAAAAGTAGAGCAGTCTAGATTGTTTAAGGAGTTACCATTTTGCACATTTATAATTCATATGCAATATATTAAAAGCCAGACACTGAGGGGAAGAAGAGGCTGTCTTACAAAAAGCGTATAGCCTCTAAATCATTTACATAAAATCATGACACTGTGTGTGCTTATCAGTAGACAGAGAAGGCAAACCCAACATCACCCTGCTCACTGTTAAGTTGGTACAGTGGCCCACAGAACAAACACAGAGCTGATTAACCACACAGTCTTGGGATTACACTGAAAACTGGTTTTTAATTGATTTTTAGTTACAAACACAATATTGACATTACATCTTACAAAGTTGATATATGGTGAACAGGTGAG
This sequence comes from Euthynnus affinis, assembly GCA_029490765.1. Lineage (NCBI taxonomy): Eukaryota > Metazoa > Chordata > Actinopteri > Scombriformes > Scombridae > Euthynnus > Euthynnus affinis. Next base: position 14,114,518 of record CM055852.1, on the reverse strand, counting down.
CAAACAATTCCATGTTTACGCATCTAGCAGACCCAAAGCGACATTTGCATTCATTTAGTGTTTTTTGGCAGTATGATGAGGGTAAGTCCAGTATCACTCTCATTTCAGCTGCTTTGGTCTCTGTCATTTCCTGAGGAAGTATTTGTCTCTTAAGCTGATAAATTGTCCACTAAATTCTCCACCTGTGTGCAATTTGGTTCTGGGGTGGTAGCATACCATGGGTTTATTACTACTTTTTTGCTGATAACAAAGTTGATGGCAGCATTGAGACGGAAGCAAAACAGTAACATTACAGGCCATAGAACCAAAGCTATGAAAGCTTGTCTGATGCTTCTATGTGGGTTTGTTACTATGAGCAGCCTGAAATGACATTGCAGTCATTTGACCCATCATTAATGTAAAACTATTAATAAGGGCGGTTTCAAAAGTGGCGTGAAGTTGCACATACTGTATCTATCTCATGTCTTAAAAAAGAAGATAATAAAACACAATGAAATATTATCCTTTGGACAAAAGTTGATATGTGGATAGCTTCAAAACCACATGGTGTTGGTGGAGGCATACACTCCAAGTGCCATACTGTCTATATTGTGTTCAGTTGGGTCAGCTGAAATGAGACTGAAAAACCACTCCCGGGTCACAATAATGTTTGTTATTCTTATAGATTTGTTCAAGGATTTCAACAGGCAAACCATGAGATGAACAGATGCTGTATCGCTTTGTTTTTTAGTCTAGATGTTTCCTTTGGCAAAGAAGAAATCATAGTCAGTCATTTGTGAATCACATTGTGTGACTCAGTGGTTTTGCAAACAGAGGCACATGAGGCATTTCATTCTGTTGGCCATCTGCACCTCCACCAAGACGGATAAACCCCCACTGATACCCCCTGGCAGAGCGGAGAAAACAGCAGGTGCAGCGTGACGTCCGGCTCTGGCGATCACTTCATCTAGGACGGCAGGGTGGCCTATAGGGGTTAGAGACGCTCATGATCAAGCCTCATGTTAGCAAGCATTCCTCCTGCTGAAGCACCCTTGAGCAAGGCATTGAATCCCTGCCTGCTGCACAGATGGAAAATAAAACTTTCCCTACGGCAAATTAAAAATTACAGTTATCTCCAAGTTCCACAACAACTGACTTTAGAGATACTGCAGTCCAAACATCTTAAAACGGCTCATACAAAACAATGAAATTAGCAAAATAGTCCACAGTTTGGGTGAAAATAAAAACATAAATGTGTTATGTAACATCAAAGGGGGAAAAGAAACTAAGCTTTGGACTATGCTAAGTGGACACATATGCTCCACTGGAGTTAGAACTCACTGTGGGCTGATAACCATATGGGAGAGATGCAACTGTACCTCTCATGTTCAGATCAAAGTCTGACTGAGTGTGTCTGTGTGTGTGTGTGTCCCTGAGTAAATCTGATAATTTCCTTTGCTTCATGGTAAGGGGAGTCCCAGGAGCACCTGTGTAGACATACTGGGTGGGTAATTAGGCATGAAACACACACATGGTTTACTACTGCCCCTTTCAATAACAAAAGGCCGATATGTGGTGTGAGGGTGATAACTGATGTCTATTCAACATAGATTATTTCTTACTGGAAGCTTTCAGTACAAAACAAAACATTGTACAGACCTGGTAATTTAAACAAAAACAGATGAAGCTTAATCAAACACTTTAAGCACCGCCAGGAAAAAGAATGTGATTTTTGTGTTTGTGATAAAATCTGTATCACTTTTGACCACAAACACTTGAAACACATTTCACTTTCTCATTCAATGTATTTTTTAAATAATGATCTCTGGGTCTCTTTTTTGTTTTCTTTTCTTTTTCTTTCTTTTCTTTTGTTACGAAGCTTTTTGCTACCCACCTCAAAGAAGGTCCATGGATGCTGGGGTCTGAGTATTTACTTGGACTCACCTGTAACTGACAGAGCAGATCTTGAACGCAGCATTGGAAGTGACTGATGGCTGCTCTCCTTGGCCAGTGACAAAAAAAAGCTCTTCCTTGAAGAACTAAGACAGCAGTTGATTATGAAGCTCACTGAGTTCTCCTCTACTGTTAGGTGAAATGAAAGAATATATCACCTCAAATGCAACCTGCTGAATATCATCTGTCAGGTGTTCATTCACAACCTGCTTGTGATTGCCAGCTGTGAATATGTGTGTAACAAATGACCACACCAGGTTGGATGGTGTAGCTGTATGGCAAAGATGGAAGAGGAGCACTGCCATGGTTTTCGGGAGACTTTCAGTAACGAGTTTTGAGAGTCACTATCCTCACAGTATTAGTCATCATCACTCTCCTGTGTAGGAAGCCTTTCTCCCTCTGTGTTTAGGAAAAACACATGAAAAAAAAAAAAAAAAAAACAGCTACAGGCCTCTGCTTCAAACTACTCTGTCCCCCCAGGCACTGACATGTCTCGCACTTCATTGTATCTCCCTAATATGTTGTTTTTCTGCTTTGTTTTTTTCTGTTTACAATGTATTGCATACTTTATCCATGTTGAACATTTTCATCACTTTAAAGGACCAGTGTGAAGATTTAGTGGCTTCTAGCAGCGAGGTTGCAGATTGCAAACAAAGTAGTACACATTCCCTCATCCTTTCTTTAAGCATCTAGGAGAACACAATAAGTCTCATTTTTAGGGGATTATACACTATTTAAAACATACTTATGGATATTATATTCAATTTCTGCCAAGTCCATTCCACTAGATGCCACTAAATTATACGCACTTGACCTTTAAATGATAACCGTGATTACCACACCCTCAAATAATTTTGTGAACATCATGGTGAAGTAAGTTGCTTAGTGTTTTGTCAAGGAAAGCAATTTAATTTTGTTTAGTCACTACCCTCATCTCACACCTTGTTTTATTTTCTTCTCCCCTTTGTTGTGCTATCAAGAAGTGTCCAAGCATCTGTCACGTGTTAAAATTGATTTCTGTGTGGCTAAAGAACTGCATGTCTCATCCATGTGTTTTGGTTTTCAAGATTCTCACACTATATAATGATCTGGTTCCTTTCCTCCCTACATCCTCATCTTTATCACTGCCCTCTTATAGGACATGTTCACAGTTTTTCATGTCTGTCCTAAAACAACTTTATCTGAAAGTAATGTGAAGCTTTAGGCATCCAAGTGAGTCAAATCAAGTAGGTATCTTTCGATGTTAAAGTCTTTTTATTGCCAAAGTCCCTCTTTGTCTTACTATACCTCAAAGAGGGAATTTGATACTAAAAAGACTGTAGATGTGGTAGTGAGTAACTCAGACTGCTAAAGCATCATATAAGCTTCACATGAACTTTTAAATGCATTTTTACACAAAATGACTGTGTGGACACACAGTGGATTTTGGTCTCCATCACTTGAAAGTGCATTTGAAGGGGAACATTTCACAGCTACTATGAACAGGAAAAATGATTATCCATCCTTTAACACACCTGCACACAGATTTGGTGTAATCAGTGATAATCCAGGCATTAAGTGGAAAAACACCACCTTATTCATCACTGTTAAGTTGCCTTCCAAATGACCAGGGACATTTAGCTGGGCTGTTAACCGTTAATTGACATTTAAATCATTGCCAAAATAAATGGCTTGACTGATGGGCCATGACTACAGCTCAATAGATCTTCCTTTACATCCTTTCACATAGTTGTTGTTGTGGATTTTATCACCACAATTCACCAAATTTGATGAAATTTAACTTCAATTTGTACGTTTGAAAAATTATATGCACTATATATTATATGCATATTAAAAATCTATCCGTGAGTGGTATTCACTGGACAGAGGGGCAGATAACAAGATACAAACACACAGCAGGACTTCTTCAGAGGTCATTTGTGGGAGATTTGTGGTTTCTCCACCTGGCTGAGCTGACCTTGACACCCTCCGCTACCACACTTTCATTAAGTGTCTCGGTGAAACATGGTGCCAAATTAAACATCTTCTCTCTATCCGTATCACTTCCCTCTGCCTTTCCCCCAGACTCCTTGAGGTCTTTCTTTCCATCCTTCTTCCTCCATGCACCCCTCCTGTGTCTGACCACTGATTGCTTTTTTCTCTCCTCCACAAATCCCCTCCTTCAGCACAAAACTGCGCTTGTTCTGGTGGGCTGCTAGGAGTAAAGTAATGCAGGACCACAACAGCCGGGGCTTAATAGTCGGAGACAAAGCTGTGGGATTTAGCCTTTTAGATATAAAACAACACTGGGAATACTGCAAGAGTGTATAAAAATGTGTTTACAGTACTTTACTTTTAGTTTACTTTAAGTTTTCTCTCGTTCTATTTTTGTGCTGTGATGAAACAGAGAGGTGATGGGAAACAAAAGTGATGAAATACGAAAAGGCTGTGGCAAACAAGCCCAATTAAACAACTGAAGCGGTGAAAAAAACCTACTGTCTCAGCTCTCTGTCAATGTCACCTCGTACACAGTTGGACCAGTATAATAACCCAGCATCTCTGAGAGAGAATAAGCACTGCATGGAAGGAATAATTGACCACCTCCTACTGTGAGATATCATCACATTTATCCACAGACAGATCAATACAATCCCATTAGTCAAACTGATCAAGTGTGTGTGTTTGTGTGTGTGTGTCTGCATGTGTGTGTATGTGTGTGTGAATGGAGTGTGTGAGTGCATTTAATTGTGAACTTGCCCAATAACATAAACTCTAAATCCCCATCTGTCCACCCACAGCATTCTTGCGCTCTTGTGTAAGATGATCGATCGCTAGTGGAGCTCCTAGTAGGATTTTAATTTCAAGGGAGATCTAAACGATCGATAAGCATCCGGCCGAAGAGGACGAGGAAGATGAAGACGATCTTTACAAAGTGCCATAAAACCATCAACGCCCACCGTGACAAGACAGGCCATGCTACGTGTACTGACATTACAGTGAATGAGTGGCAGTGCTGCTAGGAAAATGAGATGAGTAATGAGATGTATTCACATGACAACCACCTCCTCATCCTGCCTAGACCAAAATCTTATCCTGTAACAATAAGGTGTCCATTTAAATATTGAAGCAATTAGGAACATTCATTTTGAAACCAAAGGAAGTGAATCTTACATTTATAAATGATTTAATATTTGAATTGCCTATTCTAGAATTTCAATACTTTAAAATATATTTGCTTTAACTGAATTTAGATAAATCCAACTGTGTTCAGGACCTATTTGTATACTATTATAAACATATTATAAACAATAGGCTTGTCAATTAGTGACCTGTGCTGAATGAATAATCACAACATTAATACATCTGAGAAGTAATGTGTTGTATTTTATAAGTATTTTGGATTTGACACCATAGATAGAAAAATCATGGCTAAAGGTAAGATGCCTCACGATAACATTAGCTTGTCACTCACAGTGCTGACTCGTTTAATGTATAAGTTTGCATTTGTTCAAGCCTAAATGTGAGCGCCTAAATGGCTACATTCATATTGGCTGTGTTTTGGACAAGTACATAACTCAAAAAGCAGAACAACAACAAAAACAAAAAAAACCCTGCAGCAAACAAAAAAACAAAACCCACTCACTCTCTGTCACTTGTATACAATCAGATTGTAAATCTGGAATAAGCACATGAGATCCTGATTGAGTTGAGTTCATGCTTCATGTGAAATTTAAACGAAAAAAAAGAAAAGTGTTTGAAAGCAGCTCTATCAAAAAATGGATGAACAGAGAGTAACTGGAGGCACTGCAATAATTCTGGTAGGGTGTTTTTTTTTTTAATTCTTCTCATTGGGTAATGTGGGCGCTGGGTGGATTAATTTTCCTACAGCAGCATTTAATTATTGACGTGAACTCCAAATCACCAAACACCAATGCTCCTATCCTCTGCTCTCTTTCATATCTTTCATGGTATTCAAGTTGATACCACAATGTTTTGCTTGCTGCCCCAATAGCAGACAGAACAAGAGAGGCAGCTCTCTATTGACGAGAGGGACCCCATTATGATCATGTCTACAGTGTGACATGTTTGACAAAACTCATTAATATCAAACATCCATTTTTGATTATGTTGTCACACAGTAAGCAAAGACAACTTAATAAAACAACTTGAGAAAATATCATCATCATCATCAGTGGAGGTTTTTAGAGGTCTAGAGTAAGTCGTGTGCTCTGAGACAGGATGGTAATTCTTGGGAGATGAATAGCAGAACTATTGGAGTAGAACAGCCTAAACAGAGGAGGATAAAATATTGAGACATTTATATTATTCCACTCTCATTCCCTGTCACAACAGCGGCAGCTTATGATCCACATAATATGGCATTCATCAAATCTTGAATGGGTTTCAACGTTTAAGAAAAAAAATTTAAGATTGTTGACTGAGCAGTTTAGCTTGTTATATCATGGAGTTTAAGTCGGTTTAGGGGCCCTTGAAATCCTCTGAACCCGTAAAAGAGCATTTAAACCTCCAATTCACGTGAAATTTCGAAATCACCAAAACATAATTACCAGCCATTCATACATGAGTAGCAATAAACAAGATGAAGTACTCTGACTGCTGTTGTTCTGATAATATAAACCTGAGTGTGCACGGACAGACAATGTCGAGAAATGAACACAGCCAGTCACGCTGTAGCCTTGGGTCTGCCAAGAAGACTGAATGCAAGACATTACAAGCAAATAAACTGCCCTGGCAGGACCTCTAATGTATGTGCATGCCATAACACGCTTTGCTACCCCCAGGAAACATGGTTATTAACATAGATGTCACTAAGATTCGACTCTTCCTCTTAAACGCACGCACGCACACACGCACACACGCATGCAAACACACACACATGCTCAGGCATATACAGATATTCCTGGTGAGTGATGAGTCGTAATGAGCCTACAGCTTTTCCTCCTACAACTCTTACATGCGTTAATCCATCCAGGAGTAGCCTATATACAAATGGATGGTTTCATCTATATAAAGGTATGAGTGTCCAGACATTCCTAAAACTATATGGGGTGATTTACTACTGATCATATTAGTCAGACAGTATTAAAACAGCCAGAACAGAGCAGCATTAAAACAGCTGCAGGACAGAGAGCCAAAGTGAAGAAGAACTTGATTCCAAAGGAAAGAAAAACAAATTCAAAATCTCAATGACACTTGTAATAACGCACTAAAATACTCACAAATGTTGTTGAGTGGACATGTCAATCTCCCTAGTTCAGACCTTTATAAAGGAATAGTTGTACATTTTGGGAAATGGTGTCTTGTTGCCATGAGGTTGCCTGGGAACCAGAGGAGGCATCCCTCATTGCACCCAACCACAACTTGATTTTTCACTTTTTACACTTATTTTACACTTTTTGTTTGGACTACAGCAACATTAATTTGGCAGCTCTCAGAAAGAGTTTTTGTAACATCTGCCCAGTTCCTTTAATTTAACATTTTATTTATTTCCTCTTTCTTGCTCTGTTTCATATATTGCACGTGTTACCAGGTGGCACAGTAGACTGTCTATGGTACAGGCCACACATAGAAGCAGTCTAGTGGCAGTTAATGGTAGGAGACCTTAGTCTGCCATGGAAATATGTGCCATGGGGCTGCTTTACTGATTGCATGCAAGTTTTTTTTGCATCTTACCGGTGAAATCATTAAGTTTTTTACACCATTAATACTGTAGCAGTCTGAGTGGTGAAATATAAACAACTAAAAATTGATTAGTGGGCTTTACAAGACGTTTTTTTTTTACGTTTGGACACAAATTAGCTCGAACTCTAAACCCCAGAAACACTTTTTAAGAAAGATGAGTGATTGAAAAAGTATATAACAGAAACTTGAGGAATAGTGTCTAGCTCAAAAGTGAAAGCTGTTCCACAAAGAGTCGAAGTGATTATCAAAACACAACACAAAAATCAAAGCATTGTGGCAAAAACGCTTTGATTTTTGCTTTGGCTCCAAATTACTGCATAACTAGCCTTATATTCATTGACATTGTACATTTATCTGACAGAGTTTTCTGTGTTTTATGTTTTATATTTTTTGGTTTAGATCAATTAAGCCACCCTCCATTACATCACTGGTACATCTGATTAAAGGTTAAAGGTTAATGCAGATATTAAATATACATTTGTAGGTGTTTATGTGTGTGTGTGTCTGTCCCCCTTCATGCATGTGCACCACAGAATACCAACACATCCTCATAATGAAACAACCACATAGACTGTACCTGCATGCCAGAACGACTTCTAAGAGCGTTTTCTAATAATCCTCATCTATCGGCAGTAATCATAAAAAATAATGATGTTTTATGGTGTGACAACACTTCAGTTAAGGTCTGGTTAGGTTTAGGCACAAAAACTACTTGGTTAGGGTTAGAGAAAGATCAAGTTTTGGGTTAAAATGATCACTTGAAATGTGGTGTAGGTTAAAGTTACTTCCTTGCACAACCTTTGTCATCATGGCAACAGTAAACACCATGACAATCAAAGTTACTTTTTTTAAAAAAAGATGTCCTGAATCACGGTTACATGACACTCACAGTTGGAGACAGGAAGCAAAAAGCCAGCCTCCTGAAGTTAAGTCCACTTTTTGCCATCTCTCCATCCACCCAACCCACCTCCTCCTGATATAAAGATTTGTCACCTTACATTGATGTCATCTGAACTGTGTCACTACCCTGGGCCATAACTACGTATTCATGACATACATGAAACGATAAGTCATTTTTACCAGCTGAAATCTCAACCTATAATGTTGTTTTTTTGTGAGAACGGGCTGCAGAATACAGTTCGTGACTGCACTCTCTGTAACTTTCTCTCAAACACAAAGGGGGAAAGAGGGGCGAGCCGTTACATTATTAAACATACATGTCTATTGCCTCTGCTGACACATGTGCGGCCTTTTGTGCATTTGTGTTTATGTTTATGAATAAGAAACTTACCCACAAGGCTTAGAGCTGTGCAGTATTTAACTTCCCTCCCTCCTGTCTTTTATCTATAAGAATATTCCCTTCACAGCAGACGACTTCAAATCTGTCCCCTCGTTTATCTCTCTCACTCCTTTCAGCGGGCAGGGACATAAACTCAACACACCAACTCGCAGAGAACCCACATGCTCTCGCACATGCATAAAGTTCGCTCACAATGTCAAACTCCCAGACTTATGACATCTCTTACATTATTCATGAGTCCAAATAAGAGTACATGAAATAATCATGAACAGGGGGCCATATTCACAAAGCCATCTGATGCTAAAAGGTGGTCCTAATTGGCCAATTTAGGAACAAATTCTAAAAGTAATGTGCTATTCAGTCATGATTTTAAAAGCCTCTCTAAAAGCAATTGGAGCAGAAAAAATAGATTTCCCAGAAGGGGTGGGGAGGGGGGGAGCATAACACAATTCTTTACCGTGTCATAAAATGTTGCCAACACTTGCTGAGCAATAAATGTCTCAATCCATCACAATGCCTGTTACTCTTCAGCAATTATGAGATCACTTTTAAAATCATTACATCAATCCAGCAAGTGCTGACAGTAAAAATGGTCAATTCTTCTTCAAAGTGTTGTCTGCATATTGTATCTCATTTGAGGTTTGACTGGCAGCTGTAATTACTCTAACAATAGCTTCTTCGCCAGCCAGTTAAAAACACTAGATATTTCTTAAGCAGTTAGAGCTGCCTGTGCTTTACCTAAAAATACTTCACTTTAAAAGCTAGCCTGTGAATAGTTTCTTAGAGGAAACTGACTCCCAGGAACTTTTCTGCTGCTGTTTTAAGAAAGCAGGGAAGAAGTATTTTTAGCGGTAAGATAAAAATGCGGTGCAAATAGGGACCTTAACCACATGAGAATGTTGTTGTTTAGCAGCAGATCCTGCAAACGGGCTTACCGTCACTGGAAGAAACATTACAAGATGGATTGTGGATTGAATTTCATATCCAAGAAACACAAGTAATGTTCTGTTATATGTTGTTTTTGTGGGTTTTAGTGAAATATCTCAACAATTATTGGATGGAATGCCATTAAATTTTGCACAAATATCCATGTTACCAAGAGCATGAAGCCAACCAACTTTGGAGATTCATTGACTTTTCCTCTAATGCCACCAGTAGGTCAGAATTTTCACTTATCCTGTAAAATATCTCAATTATCTACATGTATTCGTAATATTAACAATATCCCATCACCCTCAGCCTTAACTGTACTGTGTTTCATACAGTCAGTGGTACTAATTAGCAAATATTAGCATACTAACATGCTAAATTAACATGCTGCACATGGTCAACATTATACCTGCTTAACATCAACATGTTAGCTTGCTGACATTAGCATATATCTACTGTTAAAGCACCTCTGTGCCTAAGTACATCCTAACAGAGCTGCTAGCATGGCTGTAAATACTTCTATGCTTTAAACAGTATCTGCAAAGAGTCTCTGTGTGTACACTTTCAGTGGTGTCAGACTTTTGGACCCTACTGGTGCATGTGTATCCTTAAGAAAATTTGTTAATATGAAATTTACATAATCTAGAATATACAGTATATCATGATCATTTTATGTGTGCATATGCATTTTCAGTATGTTTAGTGCATTATTAAATCTTTTTTACTTTAAATTATGTGTATATATATATATATATATATATATATATATATATATATATATATATATATATATATATATATATATATATATATGTGTGTGTGTGTGTGTGTGTGTGTGTGTAGCCTATGTATTTATGAAAATCTATAGTGCTTATACTATATATTGCATTTATATATAGTTATTGATATTGCAGAATCAATATGGAAAAAGACCAATAAATATAAATATGCTATTAACAAAAAAGGTAATGGAAAAATTTATAAAATAAAATTTATAGAAAAGATATGAGTTGACAATCAGGCATATTTTGAATTTAAGCACTTCATATAGACGGAAAAAAGATGAAAAATTTATCTAAAATTCTAACTAATTCAACAATTGCTTGCTTATTAAAAATACATACTTTGGAGGCTTTCCTTTAGCTTGTTCATTAAAAATCGCCATCAGCACAGACGATATCAGCTATCTCCCCCAAATCTCTGGTCCATAATTTCCCCCATGAAAACACTGGTACTCGTGGACTGAATTCTAACTATGTTTATTTGCATATCATTTTCTAGTAATTGATTTTTATTGCTTCATCAAACTCATTAACATAGTGCCACATGCTGCTGCTCAGTACTGAGGTTCTCCAATTGTTCCCCTATTATTCTTTATATATCACACTCCCTCTGCGTGTGTGTCTGTGTGTGTGTCTCTTTTTGTGTGCATCCAATCTGATTGTCTCCTGCTTTTGTGCATAAAACTAAATTATCACACTTTCCTCCCAATAGTGTTTATCATGGAACATGAAACCTCCATAGGGATTTGATTAGAGCAAATGACATTCATAATTACCCCAGACATTTTAATAATGGAGTTGATTAACGAATATTAGAAAGCACTGGGGAATACTGCTGATCACACACTGAGAAGAGGATGATATGAACCAGGACATGGTGCTGTAGAGGATGAAAAGGATAAGACGACCAGCCATGCACATCAATGACTGATGTGCAACTTTTAACAAGATTTTTTTTTCTGTATTTCTGAATTCTAATTCAAATGATCATAAACAGTTAAACATTACATCACCCACAATAATACCAGACACTTACTTTGGACTAAATGTCATCTGTAATGATAATCAGGATAATAACTTGTATAGCACATTTAAAGTAAAAAAACAAGTCACAAAGTTATATGAAACACAAGATAAAATCAAGATGAGAGGGAAATAAAATATGTATAAAATCTCATTTAAACAATTGAAATTTAAAGTACAAGTGCAATGAATACAAAGAGACAGAGAAGTGCAATTTCTTTCAGTTTGACCTTAGATTGTTTAATCTGAATTGTGCTTGAGGATCCCTGAAAAAATCCAAGATGGACCTTGCTCTCTCCTTTTAAAGTCTTTTCCATTTAAAATCTAGTCTGTGTGCATTTATTATGTGCACCCAAACCTACGCACACATTCCCAAAACACTCTCCGTTAGCCACATTCTGCAGCACTTTAACCTACGGCTGAGAAGCCCTTCATACATTATTCTTAGTCCATTCTCCATGCCTCCTCGCTGGAACACTGAACTCTAATAGCAGCCAGAAGCTTGCTCTGCTCTCCACAGTGGCAGCATCACCCCAACCAGTCCACTGCAGCCAACTAAAGGGCAAAGGCAGCACCCCGAGAGACAAACTCAACATGGGCTTCAGAGCAGTGAGCAAGCTTGGGGCAGCATGCTAAACAACCTCCAGGACATGCCCCAAGTCAACTGAAGAACTAGTTTTATTTTGTCACCTAACTGAAGCTGAATGGATGGATGAATCTGAAAAATGTTGTACCTTTTATAAAGATATGAATTGCTTCAGTGCTTAGGGTAGCCTGTGAAAACACATTATTTCCACTGAGAGATGGTCTTCTTTACCCTTTCCTCATTTGAGTGTCTATGTGACTGTGTATGTGTGTGCATCAGTGGCTGTGTGTGAGTGTATGTTGCATTTTGATTAATCTGTGAAGTGAGTGAAAATAATGGAGGAAAATTGTGAGTTGAAGTAGATTATTACAATACTTTCTTTGGCACACTCTGAAAAATTACCCAATTATTTTCCAAGGTTACTACTGGCATTCACTCTCTTTTTAATCACAGCCCCAGAGTGAAGAGAGCTCAGCTCCAGAGTAGCAATGCAAACCTAAAGCAGAACAGAGATAAGCAGGAGTTGAATAATTCAAAGTCTTCTAATGAAAGGCAAATCTTGATTTACAGTTGTCTAGAATATTCATACTTTGCCTAAACATCTATGACTTTTGGTTGTTGCTTTTCTCTCGTTTGCTCCTTCACAGTGACACTTTAATAGGGTGAATAGTCTGGTGCTTTCATACCTGTATAATGTCAACAAAGCCTGTATGGCAGTGGCAGTCTGGCGGGGTTGTGCACTCCCTGCAGGTCCATGACTCCATGCCAAAACAGCACTTACTGGTGATGTCAGTTTGGAGCACAGCCTTCTATTTTATTGATGTATACTGACAAGTAATAATTTGAAACGTTTGTCATCTTACAGCCAAATTACAGTTTTGTGAGGCTGGCAAAATGGTGGAATTTCCACAGCTCAAGGAGCCATTGACATACTTCAAAATATTCATAGAGTCCAGTGACACAAACACCTGGTTGAATGTTTCTGGCCTGGTCACACTAGCATTTAGAACAGAAAAATTCCAGTTGTTCTGCCACTTTCTAGTGTGTCACATTTGTATGTACCAACCAGTCTTTATACACATCTCAAAACAAAAATATATTTACCATTTGAATATATATTTGGGGTTAGGGAAATGTTTTTGCCCCCTAAAAAATGACACTGTGTGTATATATAGGGCCACATGATTTCAGTACCACGGACAGAGGCCAAATAATGCCAGGAGGTACCATAGACTGTATAGAAAGATATCTTCATATACAGTCTATGGATGGGACATCCATGGATGGATACAGCATTAACACAGTGCTTTGCCGCCAATTTCCCCCAGTGGCTACTTGCAGTAGAACAAAAAAAAAGAGAGAGAAAGAGATGCTTGTAAAACTTTTTTCAGGACACCTCAGTCAGCAAATAAAGTCAATTATTACTGTTTGGATTGAATATGTTTTTTTGGCTTATGCACTCAGGAGCCATCTTGGAGCCTATTATCCTGTTAATTTATTCATCCATGGATACAGCTTCTGTTCAACCACAAGGAATAATCTCAGTAAACAGTATCCTGCAGTGAAGGTCTGATGATGAGCTTTGTTGAGCTGGGTAAACAAAGAGGGACACAAGGGCATCTTTGGCTGCCAAATGAAGATGGACACTGCCTGGCAATAAAGTGAGAGAAATGTTTGACATGAAAGTGTTAAGATACAAATAAAACAAAATCTTGGATTGTTAGGAGACATTTTGATTTGGATGCTATTTCATTAAGTATGCCAGAAATAAGACACTTCAAAATCGATTAAACCTGCACAGTCCTGTGTACAAGACAACAGTTTGTGTGTGTGTGTGTGTGTGTGTGTGTGTGTGTTGTGTTGTTTTGGGAGACAAGCCAAAGACTGCCTGAGAACCTCCCACGTTAACTCAGAGTGACACTAATTAATGGCTGCTCAAATAGCTCCTTCTGCAAAAATGCTTGGACAGTAAACAAGCTTTCAAGGTGGAATTATGACACTAATGTCATTTTCACCAAGCACAGTGCACAAAAACAGCCCCATGATGTCCGAACATTAAGAAACACTGTACCTGTCATTCCAAATACAGTCCCCATCTGGTTAAATATGTTCTCCATTTGCATGAAAGCCCCTTTGCCCCTTGAGCACAATAAAATGAGCCTGAACCACCGAGCAGCTAATGTCATATGGGAACAGATGTGATGATAAGCCAGGCCCTGGTTCCTCATTATATTGAGACAGGTTCCCTGCTGTATTGGGTCTGACCCAAGTCACTGGTGTCAAGGAAAGGAGAAAAATAAACCTTAATAGGTCTTAACTGAACCTTAGGGAGGCTTATCATTGTATGCATGAGAGGAAGAATGTGACGATGAAAAAAAGAAAAAGGGAGTTGATGTCTGTGCATTTGGAGTCACATGCTTACCCTTGTGCATCATTGCAAACCGTTTGCATGGGGACATTATCTGTGTGCAGCAGGACATAAGGATACACTATCATTGGAGCAATAATGATCATTACTTTATCTCCCACACTGAGCCTCACACAGCTCCTCTGAGGCCAGTGAGAATGGGCATGAATGCAAAACAAACAAGGTTTCGTGGAGGTACAGAGAGAGCAGCAGAAATGACCAACACTACTTGTATCTCATGCCTCTCAGCAGTGGAGATGTGTGGCGTTCCTACAACAAGACATACAGGACCTGCAAATTATCGGTCCACTTATTTTCAGCTTTTAGAGAGTCATTTGCCACCCACACATACACATAAATGCATGTTTTACATAAGCCCACATTGAGACATTAAAACAAAAGCACATTAACACACACATGCCTACTGGCTCACAGACACACATACACACACCTGTCAGTTATCAATTCAGCTTCCAGACTGATTGCAAAACACTTATGAAATCGGTTATTTAAATGTGCAGTGTAACTAAAGGTTATAATTATTAATCACTTTTACCTCACAGAGAATATCACCTTTTCATATCATACCATGCAAATAAAGAATAATTCCAGTTTATTAGACATTGAGTCTTATGTTGGTGGTTTGGGCAATCATTCCTATTCATTTTGATGATATTGTACTCAGCAAAGTCATTGAGGAGATCTGGGAACACTGGGACCATTTTACTATTAAGTCTGAAGGTTCAAGAAACACAAGCAGTCAGACAAGGTTACCCAGATTATTTAAATCACTTTATTTTGAGGAAAAACTGAAAGTGAGTGCAATATCAGTAATAATCTATAAGTATGACTGGTAAAAGTTGAACCAGGAAGACGGTCTGTTAACTGTGATGGATGTTTATGGACAGTTTGGGTAATGATTTCACTATCTGCCTTCATTTTCTCTTATGTTTTTCTCATATTTGCTGTCTGATCATCTGTTTGAGTTCTTTGAATGTATTTCTGGTGATGTTGTCATGTCCTCAGCTCAGCAGTTGGTGAGGACAGTTTTATTACCAATGGCGGAAACTAAAAAAATAAAATCTAAATTGTAACTCATTGCTGAGAAAATTTGCTGAAAAAGGGTACTTGATGCTTCCCCGGGATCATTTTTTATTCTGGGTGTTTATCAAGTGAATGTTAGGGAGCACTGCATGGTTGCTTTGGTATAAATGTGATAGTAGTAGTCAAACCAGCAGTACATGTAGAGGTAATGGGCGACAATATTTGTGGCAGTGATGGTCCTATTACCGCTGCAGGCAGTGGCATGAAAGCTAATTTTCCAATAGCATTACGTCGTAGTAATAATATTATACAGGTTCATAGGCCAATGTCACAGACATCCAAACGTGTTGTGCTGACATGAAGCTGCTGATGTTCTGCTCGGAGAGGACAAAGTCACTGGCATGTCTTTATGAGAGGAGTGAGCACAGACAATGGAACTCCTAAATGTAATCCAGGATTAATTAATATTAACACTTGTACTGTTAGAGAGAGCATGATGGTTCAGCAAGCACAGGCCTGATTGTCAGATCTATCAAGGCATCATTAATATCATTAGTAACACCTGTGTTGTACTGCCTTAAAGCTGTGCAGTACAATATGTAGCAGCATTTTCACAATGTCAATCAAGTGTAGTGCACATTTCTATCATATTATCGGAACTCACAATGGAAATTTTTTAAATGATTCAAATAGATGCAGCAGAACCAGAGATATCATCTTTTTCATTCCATGTCAAGACCTGACACTTACATGTCCCACAATACAACTCGCAATATGCCTCAAGTGACATACTGATGTGCAGGTTGGCACCTTGAATGGCAGCCTCTGCCATCAGTGTATGAATGTTTGTGTTAATGGGTGAATGTATCTTGTAGTGTAAAAGCACTTTGAGTGGTTGGAAGACTAGAAAGGCGCTATATAAGTGCAGTCCATTTTCCATTCCATTGACATAACTTGAGGCATGTTGGGAGAGTGCAGGAGTACTGCCGAAGACCTGAAAATAGACTTTAATGTGTACCCTTTAATAAACTGGAATTTCTATTTATGTAAATGAAGGATCTTCTGTATTTGTGTGCATGTTTATAAGATAATGCAATGATGATGTGGATGCAGATGTCTGCCCGACCGTGAACAGCCATCTTACTGCCAGGATTTAGTTTTATATATAGTAGATGGTAGATAGTCCTATATAAGCCATTTACATTTGGCAGCATCTGCCTCTGCTTCACATGCAACTACAACAGGGATGTTCCCCCTCATTGCACTGCTAATCAGAGGCAATAATAATGTAGCATCTCCCCAGGCTTTTCTTATCACAGCACTGTAACAGGCAGATACACACATGTACTACTCCATCCACTCAATGGCAGGATAACTCTTCAGTTGTGTGGGGGAAGGCTGCAGATTTAGAGATACTATAGAACTATAGATACTATAGAAGACTATTTATATATAAAGCTGGACAACAGGATGATAGATTAGTGCTGTTGTTAATCTCACAACTAGATAGCAAATTGTTACCCAAACAGGACAGAACTCCTCAGCTAGTTTGCTGTCTGCCAATGAATCCAAGTCAGACAAAACCTTTTTCTATTTAAAAAAAATCTTTACAAAAGAAAATCTCATTTCTACTTTTACCTCTCTTGTCCCTCTCTTTTCTACCTCTGCCTCTCTTTCCACATGGTTCTGTTACAACTGAGTGGTTCTCTAATGATCTCAGATTGAGAGGCAGAAAGTCATCCATAAGCACGCACATGGTCACAATCACACATACACACAGACGCGTGCACACTTACACACACAAACACACACACAGCTACTTATCTTGGTATCCTCAGGGATAATTGGAGGAGAATTCCCTCACTGAATCCCAGCATCCTGCCACCATTATACCATGGAGCTCTGTCTGTGCAGCTACATTTAGTGAACTGGCGTGCTCTGACTTGTGTGTGTGTGTGTGTGTGTGTGTGTGTGTGTGTGTGTGTGTGCGTTGAAGAGAGAGAGAGAGAGAGACAGACAGAGTGAGTTGGGGTAGGTTTGACAGGTCTTTTTAGGGATGAAGTGCAGCAGACAGCTTGTCAGTTGGATAGGAAGTCAGTATTTTATGTGTGCATGCATGTGTGTGAGTTGGTTGGTTGGTGGGTGGGTGTATGTGTGACATGTAAAGTGAAGTGTTAATGCTTGGTTGAGCATGTCGAGGGCCCGTACATGAAACTCCTCACAGACTGGAAAGAGACAGACAGACAGAGACAGGAAGACACAGGTCGGAAGTAAGTGAATTAGGCTTTTGTATTTTTAAATATAGGCTAAATTGTAAATAGACCACAAAAATTATGAGGGCAGAATAAAGCAAAATTCATTAATAAACCAAAACTCTCCTAATTTGACTGTCTAAAACCTCAGCTGTAGGTCTTCTTATTTTTAAGTGTTCACTTTGAGTAATATTATCTATAAACCAAACATTGTCTTTCATGGTGGAATAAAACCTTTTGAAAAAAGAAATACCATTGACCTAATTTGGGGTGTGTGTTCAAAGGCCACAAGAGCTCTGCATCTGTAAAAGAAAATGTGCAATGGTGAACATTCTTTCTATGTTTTAAGACCTTCCTGCCATTGTCAGATAATCAGAGACTTATTCAAGTCTGGCCTCAAAACCCTGCACAAGCTAATATGATGCACACTTGAAAACACATGGACATATACAGTGTATATACAGACACGTACACATACTTTGATCCTCTTGTCTCATATCATAAAGTGTGATGTGTTTGATCTCTGTAAAGCACTCTGGGTGAACCTGCAAAGTTAAAAGTATTTTATAAATTAATGAGACTTAAATTGACTTATTTTCTCATCACAAAATTTTCTTCTGCTTCAAAACACCCACGCGTACATGCCAACTCATCCTAATGATGTCCTACCAGATTGTTTATGCATTAAAGCACGCAGAGAGAGCCAGACAGCAAACATGATAGATTCAGACACTCATCACTACTTATATTCCTACTCAGGGAATGCGCATCAACATATGTGTTGATGTATCCACCATATATGATGTATGGTGTAAGAGAAAATAAGGAGGAAGCATTTGCGTTCTTCTTATAAATCTACCGTCTTTCATCATCGTGTGGATGTTATCAAGCATTATGAGCCCGATGGAAAGAGATCCAGAAAAACTTGCTTTAACTTGCAATTGTATCATGACTGTTACAGAAAATCTACCTTATTTACACTTAAATACAATTAACAATATTGTTATAGAGCTATAGTTAGAAGCTTAAACATGCAGATAAAGTTGCAAATGATAGCAAGATGAAAAAAACATCAGTCTTATGTCACAGTTGATGTCAGACAGGAAAACATAGAAAAAGATGATTACAGTCCACTGAAATGAGGCCTGGTTACAAAATCAAAACTACTTTATTTGCAACAAAGCTGACCTAAGGGTTGAATAATACCAATTTCTTGCCTAGAAAGCATGATGCATTGGATCTATTTAAAGGTTCAGTTTGCATCAAATGAACTCATTCATATGAAGTGTTGTCCAAGCACATCTAAAGGAAAAAGTGTGGGCTGAGAGAAAAGCTTGCAATCACAGTGAGGGTTGAGATGCAATGAATTGTGTAAATGGGGAAGATATCACTCAATTTCAGACTCCTTGGTTTCCTCAAAGGTTTCATGGTTTTGCTCTCTGTAGTACACATGAAAAGTATTTAGAGTTATTATTCTGTGAAGAATGAAAAAAGAGAACTTGAGAGAGAAGTTCAAAGCTGTCTACTTTCCCACCAATGAATACCTGGCCAGTCACACAGTGAAAGTTATGTTTCCAAATGTTACAAAATTGTACGACAAAGCCCTTTTATTCCGACATTAGAAAGAGCTGCTCAATGAGAACTTTGTTTGAAGCATATTGACACCTCTAGACAAAATCAGATACACAAAACACAAATTGACTGAAGAGGGTTTTTTCCATTTTTTAACTATAGACATTCCTACCAGCATCATTATTTTCTCTCTATTTTTAAACCGGCAGAATAATATTCAGTTGGCTGGTGATGAAAGGGGATCAAACATGGACTGAATGAGTTTTGGAAAACCCCTCTTCAATTCGTCACACAGTGTTTGAAATCAGTCAGGCCAATAACTTGTTATCTCCCATGATATTAGCTTAGTGGGCTTTCAAATCCTTCAGTCCCAGTTTCAACAACTAATGCCAAGGTATTAGAGCGCAGACCATGTTTACCCTGATCTGCCAATGGCGTCACTGGCAGCTCGGAGTCAAACATGTCCCAGCACACAATAGTAAAAACCTTGCCACAGTGTCAGGGGAAAAAGCAATACCTATTTGTGTAAAACCTTCAAAGCCACAACATTATCTCCTCAGCACAGCTATAGATTACTGAATCATGAAATGCTTTTAAAAATATATATATATGTTTATATATAACGGGCAGGATGCTCTGATACAGTGTCTGCTTTTTAGTCATATCAGTAAACAACACTGTAACATGAGCCATGCATCAAGCTAAGAAGGTCTGTCAATCACTGTAATACCTCTAAAGTATTTGAATATTCAGCGGGCATTCATGTACAAAATATAATCAAATTATTGCCTGTACTGTGACAGTGAGAATGCTTTAATTAGTTCCTTCACAATTTAAAGGAAAAAATAAACTTTGTCGGAAAGTTTGCACACCATCTTTGTATACTCATGCAATCTTGCACCCAAAAAAGTATTTTTGTCACTCCACAGTGATTTTCCCAGCACGATATTCCCTGTTCTAACACAGATGCTTGTGTGATATAATCGTAGATCAAACTGTGAGCACTACCAACTCCAAGCATTAAGTAATTATTACAATTAACAAGCCAATGCTCTGACTTCTTTTACACCTGTTTGAACATCTGTCTGTTGACCCCTCCCATGCACCTCTCTAAAGATATTGTTTAAACATTATTAGACAAACTAAGCACATACAGTGATTTCATTAAATGGCTCTAATTGCTGTATGAAGATCCTAATATTGCTATGCACATAAACATATAATGTTTCAGGTTTTATACACCCATTACACTTTTTTAACATCATGTTAGAAGCTGAGTATCCATCTGGAAAAACATCATTGCTAACGGTTTTTAATCTTAGCATATCTGTGTGTGTTGGTGGATTTCTAATTGTTTGTGTGTATGTGTTTGTGTGCGACAATGTCTGCTTAATCACAGCATCTGTTGCTGTCATCGCTCTTGGATATAAACATCATCAATCACCAGCAGAAGTGACATTACTTATTACGGCCCTATTTGTTGGATTATTGAAAAGACTTTATCATTGTTCAACCAAATCAAGTATGCCATGGCATGAGAGGAGGCTCTGTGATTAATGATTGCTTAAAAAAAAATTATAATCTAACTAATTTCAATTAAGTGAAGACCATTATCACAAGAGGTGTGTATGATTTACGCCAACATGATGAATGTGCCTGTTAGATTAAAGATTAAAGTCTCAGTTTGATGTAATAACAGGGTTGTTTTTAGAAGCCACGCACCACCGCTTGTTGTCTCTCCAGCTATGGTACTGTTATCTAAGATATAGGCTACTGGCTGAGTCATCATTACAGCTCGATGGAGATTTATTAAGGGATGGATATCAAGTGTAGAGGAGGTAAAAACAGTATAATCTCAAATCTGTCCAACACCCACTATCTCACTCCCCCTTTCCATTCTCACCCTTCCTTATAGTTTTTAGTGGTAGAGGACTTCCATCCTTCTTCTTGAGACAGAAGAGAGAAATTTACTATGGTGGCCGAGATTTTCACATTTCTCATGCAGGAAAAATACTAGCAAATGTATTAGCAATAAATGTCTTACATGATATCCCTGGCAAAAGTTCAGTGTTTCTTCCAATGGTCAAACATGGCCCTGAATATGGCAGCTAAGATATGGGTAATAATACATTTCGATGCCATTAAAGGTTTGCTAAAAAGAGAGATTTTATTCCTGTGTGGAAAAACAACACCAACAATTTCTTGGCATTTCTTGGCTCAGCAAACTGTATCCAGTCCATCCACAATAATCTGGTAGTCTGTCAATACATGTTAAACCTGTTGCTAGAAACTTAGGTGTGCTTTTAACTCTGACCTTCACTTTGATGCCCATATCAAGAAAATAGTGCAGTCCTGTTTTCTTCACTTCAGAAATATCACCAAATAAGATCTTTTTTTATCATTTGCTGACCTGGAGAAAGTCATCCATGCTTTTATCTCTTCGTGGTTGGACTACTGTAATTCCATGTTAATCTTGCTTGAGCCAAAGTTCTATTTCCCACCTGCAGCTGGCCCAAAATACAGCAGCAAGGATTTTAAATCAATTTAAGGAAATGTGATCACATCATCCCTATCTTGGACTCTCTTCACTGACTCCCTGTTACCGTTAGAATTATTTTAAAAATGTTACTAATTATGTTCAAGGCTAAATGGGTCCTTGCTCCAAAATACATTATTGAACTACTCACCCCTTATGAGTACTCCAAGGTCCTCTGGCTGTTCTTAGATCAAGGTTGGTAACTAGAGGTGACAGAGCCTTTGCTGTCAAGGCACCCCAACTCTGGAACGACTTACCAGAGGAAGGCTCACTATGTCAGTTTCAACCCTCAAGTTCTCAAAACACAATTGTACAGACATTACAGACAGGCATTTCCTGTTCTCAATCAACAGTCTGCTGTTAGCATGTTTTTTTTTGTTGTTGTTGTTTCTTTTTTGGTGGTTGGTGTTCCATTGCTTTGTGAAGCACTTTGTACCTATTGTTTTGATTGTTTTGCTATACAAATGAAGTAATTACTATTATTAATTTGATATATATTCCTCTAATTACCTACAGTGGCGCTGACAAAATTGGACTTGAATCCTGAAAGCCATCTCTATGCACAACAATATTGAAGGTAAAAAATAATGATCATTTTGACACATTAACTAATGTTAGCTTGTTGGCAACCTGCGCCTGTCTGGCTAACTTTACCTCTACTTTAACTTTAGTTAAACTAACATTGTAAAGATAACATTTTCACATCTGTTGAAGTGCTTTAATTGTTTTTAATGTAACTGCAACTGAAAATCTGTAAGAGAAAATTAAATGAGTCTCCCAGCGTTCACTTTGTTTTCCTGTTGTACAGGTGCAAACTAGCTAAACCAGCTAGCTGAGGATGTTGCCTTTTATCCCTGCAGCTAACATATGTATTGATTGATGGTGAAGAGCACTGATGTATTTTAATGATTTGTCTTGCAGTGAAGGTGAATTGTTCAATTCTTACTTGCTTTTGGAATGAAACCATTGTTTATTTATATTGCCATGGGACATGCGTAAAAGGTTTAATTTCCCTCTGCAGCTTTTAATAAAAGCTGTATGTCAAGGTTTAAATTGTTTATTTAAGAGAAATTGTACCAAACCAAAGTTTTTTGTTCCAGCTTCATGTTTTGTATTCACTTTGAGTTGCTCCTGTCTGCAGCTTCCTGGCGCGTAACAGAAACTGTGTATACGAGTGTTTCTGTGTGCATGTGCGTGCACCTGTCTGTCTGCTGGCCCTCCACGAGTGCATGCTGGTTTATTTGCCATATGCCAAGGGCTCTTTGGAACAGAGGCACCACTATCCATTCATCAGGCCTGTAGCATCAGTGTCTGCCGGTTTCCCTGATCTACAGTCTAATTTACACCTCAGACAGCGGCTCTCATCCCTCTCAAAACTTGTGTTGACATGAAACAGGATAAACAACTATAAATCTACAAATGCTCCACTGTTGACTTGTCCCACCGGTCAATATGTTCCTGTTTTTGATACGATGCACTAAACCATTAAAAGATAAAGACAGATGGTAAAGTGGTGTTACAGGTGGAAAATGAATTGAACCAGTTATCCACAACTGACAGTTTAAAAGTTAGGCATTTAGCACACACTCTTATCTTACCTTAAAGTTTAAATCTAATCAATAACAGTGCTAGTGATAGGCAGTTCAGAGCAAAAGAGGGCTTCATAAACAACAGCTACATGAAGAGACACCACCACAAGTTGTCTGCTTGTCTTACACTTTCATTTTCTCCCGCCCTTCCTCATTTCCTCGATCACTTTTATGGTGGCAGAGCTGGAGGTCCTGGCTATCGATTGACCGCCGAGGACTAATGGGCATGACAAAAGTAGCGAGGGGGAGACACAGAAGAGAAGGAGGAGGAGATAAGATGGAGAGGGGATAAAGAAGGGCTAAATGAGAAAGACAGTACACAAGTGAGGCAACTCCACCACACAGAGACATTAGAGAATGACAAAATTACCGAAGAGTAAAGCAGGGTAATTTTTCTACACTATTGCAAATAAAGTTCTGATACAACCTTTTTCAAAAGAAGCAAAAGAAGCCTAATTTCTCAACATTAAAGGAAAGTTTTAAAACTTAGATTTTTTTCCAAATTCTAGATGAGAAAATTGATACTGCTCTCAGGTGTAGCTTATAGTGTGTGTGTATGTTTGTGTGTGTGTGTGTGTGTGTGAGAGAGAGAGAGAGAGAGAGAGAGAGAGAGAGAGAGAGAGAGAGAAAGAGAGAGAGAGAGAGAGTCCCTTGAGAGCACTTTGCTTGTGTCAGTAGCTCAGCTTTATCTCTGGGGAACACCCCAACCCCGGGAGTGATGTCCAAATAAGAAAATGTGCATCATGTAGCAGTTGGATGTGACTCCCATGGGTGAAACCTGCTGATAGACGTAACAGTGGAGCAGAGGAGAGAGACAGAGATAGTGATGTAATCGACCTGCACACTGGTATTTAAAGTTTTTTTTTTCTTTCTGAAAATAAATATTTGTACACAATAAATGTTTGTAAAAAAAAAACCACTGTGCTTTTCTGAATAACATATTTGTATTCTGGCACACCCCTAGTGTGTGTGTGTGTGTGTGTGACCTTGATTCAGAATCCGCCATCTGTCTAGGTAATGAAAGGAAATAAAATCCTAGGTAGAGTAAAAACAGTTCAAATGCTTTCATACAATAGCTCTGTTCCATAAGTTCCATAAGTGTGTGTGATGACTGTGATGACACTGAGAGCCGAGAAACAGTTAATAAGCAGTTAATGAACAGATCTGATGCCATGGTGATGCTGACAGCTTCCCTCATTCAGACAATGCACTTAACTGAGATACAGCTGAGGCGCACCTCCCAAAGTCTGGCTCATAACTCAAAAAACGCAATTCCTATGGTCAAAATGTTGGCATCATGAGCAAGAGGAGACCCTGCTGCTTGCTTGGCTGTAAGATATGTGTTTGTAGCGTCAGAAATGTGGGAGAGAGAGAGACATTATTTTCTACCTTTTTCAGCTCTCCTCCTGAAATGTTTGCTCTCATTTAACATTGGAGCAAATAGATCAGTTGGATGGATGTTCTGTCACTCTGAGACTCATAGTACAAAATGTGTTGGTCTGAACTCTTAGATAGTTACATTGTGTGAAAAAGTACAAATTGTCCTACATTTTAACATAAAAATGATGTGCGAAGTGTGAAGAGTAACTTTTTTGGAAGAGTTGAATTTCTCATTTTCACTGTGTGTGGTGTCATGCACTCTAAGCTGTGAGCATTAAATATATCATAAACTATAAAAGACATATACAACAAACAACTAAAAAGCAAACTTGATTCACCAATCATTTTGATATTTGAATGACATTTCTACATCAAATGATACGGGACCATTTACAAATCCAAAAAAAGGAGGCAGGAAGAACAGAAGAAGAACATATATTGGATTGAGCTTGCACAGCAATCACACCAATTACAGAGCTTAGGTAGGTGTTTGTTTTTCACTTTGGAGAAAAACAGGTTAACACTAGTCTTTATGCTAAGCTAGGCTAATCCCCTTCTGAACACAGATGAAAGACTGGTATCAATCCTTTCATCTAACTCTCAGAGAGAAACCGTTATAGCATAACCCCTAAAATGTTGAATTATTCCATTAAATGTTGTAACAAAAGCAGCCATACAAGAACTTTTCAATACTTAGCTACAGATACATTTCAGTGCCCAGCCACACTAAGGGTGTGGTGTGGGGTTTGGAAGAATAATAATAAAACATCAAGAGTTGCAAGAAAGAGTTCTGGGAAGGGGTCAAAGAGTCTCTACTTGTCCAAAGCTCCTCAGGCTGAAAATTAATAAGAATAACAACAGATGCATTCAAACACACTGACACATAAAAAGAGACAGTAGAAGTCAGACACTGGGGATCAAACCCACAACCTTATAATCTCATAGGGAACCTGATCACAAGAACAAAGCTTAGACCACTGAGCCAGCAGGCTAACCCTGACATGTTAATAAAAAGTTCCCATTTTGTTGAGGAGAATTAATTTCCCTAAAACTAAAGCTTGTAGCCCAGCGATGTGTAAATCATTAGTGGGAGCAGGATTTCCTGAGAATGAGGATGTATAATACACAGTGTACACAGTGTTTAAAGGAAAGAATCAACCTCCTAAATTAATTTAAATCTGTTACTACTATGGGAAATATATTTACATTTCTAGAGAGGAGGCTTGTGGCAACAGTTTGGGGTATTATATGTGTTTGGAGAGTTAAAACTGTGGGAGTGAGATGTGTTTACATTTGTTTTTCCTGATCTAAAAATATCTCTGCTCTCCCCTGCACTTGATGATGTCACATACTGGTGAGATCTGAAAACTGTTGTAAAAGCCCTCACTTAAATTGCTCCAAGTAGTACAAAAGGTAACATAAGTAATCAGATTACACCCACAGTAATCAGATTACATCCACAGTTTGTCAAACTTCTATCCGTCCATCCAGTCATCCCTCATCCTGCAGACTGTAAGTATGTTTTCACTGATTTACAGAGAAAATCCTCTTTTGATTCTGTCTTCAGCTGCAGCCTCACTAATCCTTTAAGAACTCTCACCAGACTCCACACAAGTATTTCACCTTTCTAGAGTTCACTGTAGAAATGGCTGCAGAACTCATGTCATGATGTGTAGAGATGTCACCCTCCAGCACAGCCAATGAAATGACCAAAGTTTGGAATAGTCTGAAGGAGGTTGGAATAGTTTTGGAGTTCCACAGCGAGCAGCGTTGGTGTCGCCACAGTGGTTTAAAGAGACAGTTTGACCTTTGACCCAAACGTTCAAATACAAATTCATACAAAATTAATGTTTGTTTTTGTTCTAGGGTTCATTCTGATGGAACTGAAGCTCAAAGCTTGAAGACACCTCTGATTATTATTAGCGATAATAAGTGAACACTGGAACAGCTGAGAGGAGATAAAATACTGATGGCATTAGTGTTAGAAAATATTTTTATTAATTTTAAGATTATAAAAACATTATATAACTCAAGACTGAGATATGGGCTTTCCTGACCTGCTGTACAAGGTGAGTTTACTGATCAGAGGCCACTGAGCTACTGCTGCTATGTAATCTGATTACTGTAGGGGTAATCTGATCACTTATGTGATCTAACTACTGTGGGTATAATCTAATTACTGTAGGTGTAATCCGATCACTTATGTAATGTGATTACTGTGGGTGAAATCTGAGTACTGTGGGAGTAATCGGATTATTGTGTGGTGCAATCGGATTACAATTGGATTCATA
This sequence comes from Euthynnus affinis, assembly GCA_029490765.1. Taxonomy (NCBI): domain Eukaryota; kingdom Metazoa; phylum Chordata; class Actinopteri; order Scombriformes; family Scombridae; genus Euthynnus; species Euthynnus affinis. Next base: position 14,087,212 of record CM055852.1, on the reverse strand, counting down.
ACTGTATATAACATGATTGCATGGTGAATTCCCTGAACATTCCAGGTGATGAGTCTGAGATCACCCATCATGTAAGGTGTGTAAAGTAAGTAAAGTAAACAATTCAAGCTGGTAACAAAGTAAAAATAAAAAATAAGAACAGAGACAGGCAATATAAAATGATAAAACATTGACATCGGATGAAGCTTTCGCTAACCCTGTCCCCAAACAGCAGTGTACCATAAAACCTAGTGTGTCACTACATGTGTTGAGCGTAAACCAGTATAGGTGTATTCAAATGCAACAACTCATGCAACATAGGTAACCCCAGACAACTCCTGTGATCCCCATAAATGTGGTGTTGTACAAAAAAATTAAATATAGAAAAAAAAGGAAGAAAGCAAAAACTAAAAACAAAGCAAAAAAAGGACAAAAAAATAAAGGAAACTCACACACATGCACACACACACAAATGTACATAGATTCCCTGGGGCTGCCTTTCACACTAACCTGGCATCCTTTCACAGGGCCCAGTGGAGCGTGTTGGTGCGACTCTGCTCTCAGGCTCTACTGACAGAGGAAACTGCTGCTCTGAGATGGACAACATGGACGTCATGGTGGTGATGGGGAGGAGGTGAGTCGCACGCTAGTAGGTCTGAAAGACAGCAGAATTGCAATAATATTTAAAGAGTGCACTAAAAATGTGATTGGTTGGAGGAACGTGGTTAGAAGGATCATTGTGGTGTGGTGTCCACAGAATTGAGAATGAAGGAAATCACAACTTTCACCCATGATATTTAAAGGCAGTGTGATGATAGAACTTGTGCCAAAGCTTCATTTCAAGAAGAAGAGATCAATTCAAAGTGGAAAACACACATGAACAATTAGGAATCAAGTTATGTAAAAAAAAAAAAAAGGGGAGAGATAGAAATTCTGTGAGGGAGGATAAAGGCCATCAAAGGCCAAACACTGATGAGGAATGAATTAATGTTATGAAATTGTAAACAAGCAACCATCGCCAGCTACAGTATATACACGACTTACCTCATGAGTCTTAGAGCTTGAAGGATTTTTTTGAGCAGAGAAGATGATGTCAGAGTCAGGTAGAATGTATGTGGAGTATGCTGAAGATGACCAGCGGGCCATTTGTTGGAGAGAAGAGGATGAAATTGCCTGCATAGCTGTGGAAGTAACAGCATCTATCCTGAGGGAGAGGCCTGAGTGCTGCAGAGGGCTTAGACCACATTTAAGAAGCACTTGCCTGAAGTTATGAATAAACCAAGATTTAGTCATGGGATAACTATCACACTTTACTTTTGAATTGGGACTTAAAATGCTAAGACAAATGATAGGTGTTTCTTTCAAACCATGTCTCACTTCATTTACATTTTAAAGGAAGATACTAAACAATTGTACAAAATTAGAAAGTAAGAGTAAACAAAGGATGGAGCTCATTCAGGTGCTTAAACTTAAATTGCAGTCATTTAAAAACTAAATAATTCAACAAGTAGTGCAGCCTGTCTGAACATTTTACACAAATAAAGAAATAAAACATTATAAAAATATTGACATGCTCCTCTAACACAATCTGTAACCAAATTGTCCAACGTAAGTCTGTATTTATAAGGGTTTGTAGTGAGTGAGTGAGTGAGTGAGTGAGTGAGTGAGTGACCAAGAATAACTCAGTGAGAAAAGTGGGGCTAAGAGACTGATGGTGTGGGAGGGTGAGAGGGTTCACTGACTTATACAAAGTCCCACTCAAAGTTCCATTAGTTTCTTTAGTGCACTCAGCACACAAGCGTTGACTGATGTCATCTTTTTCTGTGTGACTTTCTGTCTTCTGTAATAGGACTTTGTCTCATTCTGTCAGTCTGCCTCCCTCTGAGTTTATCCCTGAACTGCCTGAAAAACAAAAAAGTGTGAAATAATAATAATAATAATAATAATAATAATAATAATAATAATAATAATAATAATAATAATAATAATAATAATAATAATAATATATTATTATATTGCCAAAAGTATTTTGTAATAAGAATGGCAATCTCAAACACTGGATGTTTAAAAATAGAGCCATCATAATTATTTTATTTTTTAGAAATTGTAGAACTGTTACTGTATTGTGCTTCATGTGCATGTGATGTACAAATATTTGTATAATAAGTATTAAATTATTAAGTATTATATTATTTTTATTATCAATCTTGGAACAAAATTATGTCAACATGATACACACTCTGGCCCTTCTTGGCCTTTCAGTGTATCAGCATGACGAGTTTCTGAGTTTCTCAAGACCTGCAGTATAAGCTCTCAGTGTCAGTATCAATCAGTACAGTGTTAACGTAACATATTTTATGAGATACCAACTTGAATGCCTCCTGCAGCATTTTTAAAATTCAAATAGATTCAAGGATAGGTTTGGACTTTTTCAGGTCTATGTCAATACAATATTCAATAGTTTAATGTATGATGACAAAGTTATGAGTGGGTGGAAATTATTCCTCCTCTCCATAATAACCATAATAGCCCTTCATGGCATGATCCAACTGTAAAACATTAGGGACAAATCCACAGTCCTCATTCATGTAAAAATGTATTAAGTTCAGTTGAAGCTAATATGTGCCTTCAGCAGTCTTTTACCTAAATCAGATCAGGTATCTTTGTCCTGGCAGTCCTATGTAGGATTATTGTTGATGTTTTCTCTTGGCAACAAACATACATGTGATTATACACACTGCCTACTTACTAAACTTGTTTTGCAGCATTTTTTAAATTTAGGTTATTTACCAAGACTGGACATGTAAATGAGCCCGGCTGCAGTTCATCTGATTTGCATGGAGTACCACTAAATAAGGCTGTTTTGATGCACGTCGCACATGTCTATAAAGGACTGGAGCACAGATATAAGACTTTTTTGCTGTTGGACTTGCAATATTGGTTGAAGAGAAGAAGAAACTTTCAGATCTGCAAGCTCTTATTTATCCCACAAGGGGAACGCATATGTGAAGAAATGCAAGTTAAATATTCTGATGTTGTCAGCTCAACAGAAAGATTAGTCATTGAGTGTGTTGTAAAAAATCAGTTGAGGGTTTTTGATTAAACTTTTAAACTTTTACACAAGATTGTTTTTGTTGCCTAAATTGCAGGTTACACAGCCAATTTGGACCAGAAGAATGATTACAGCCAACAGTAACTCTCAATATAGATATTGGGATATGAGTGTTGTATCAAGACAGACGTGAAAAAATACAAGCCTAGGCTTTAAATGTGGGAGCAGCACAGATAAGCATACAGTGTATGACTTGCAGCCTTGCCACTGGAACTATCTTCATAATTGTTTTGTTTGTGTTTTGCAGCAGGAAAGCAAGTCAGATATATGGTTGACAATCCTGTTGTTCTCTTCACAGTGGTCACTAACAACACTACTGTGCAGTCCACTTCAGCCTTGAGAGTGTCTCTGTTTTAGTTGAGGATGAAATTGCTGTGAGTGGTCTCCCCGGGTTGGCTGATGCATTTGTACTGTTGTTAGGCTTAATGTTGCATTTAGACTATCCACAGAAACTCATTCACATGTTCACCTTTATCCAGAAAATACTAATGTGTCTTGATGATAGTTAACCACTAAAACAGCTACTTCTGAAAATTACATGTTGAAAGAGTGAACCAAGTGACAAGTTTGAATGCACATGTTATAACAGTACATATAAGGATCTCCCCTTCTGTCAGTCTATTAATTAAGTTCTTTTTTGACCAAGAGACATTACAATAATTTAAAGGAATACTCCTGTGGAAACCTGTTTTGGTGTGTTGTCGTTCTGTTATCTAGAGTTTTTAGAGTGTCTGGGGTTCTTTAATAATTGTTGCCTCTAAAAAATAATTACATTTTAGTTTTCTTTTCTCATTTTAATGGTACTACTAATGTGAGATTAGGGCTGCAACTGACAATTGTTTTTTTAGTATCCATTATTTTCTCTGATTAGTCAATTAATTGTTTGCTCTATAAAATATAGAGCAATATAGAAAAATGATTAATAATTTCAGCAAATCTCACAAATAAGAAGTTGTTAGTAAGGAATGTTTCAAATTATTGCTTCAATCGATTAGGATTTTTATTTTCTGGTCTAAAAAAATAGCTGCTTCGTTCTGTGCCTGATGACATTAAACACTGATAAGATCTCAAAACTGCTGTAAAAGCCCTCACTTTGGACTTAAATTGCTCTAAAAATACAAAAGGTATCCCAAAATAGAAAACAACTTTGAATATTGAAAGTTTTCTGAACATTTTAAATTTTGAACAAGGTCTGTAGGCCAACATATGTAATGATTCTAAGTTACATTGATTTTCCATCCAACTGAGGTCTACTATTCCTCTCATAGACTGCCATTATAAATTTTAATATTTTAAAAAATGTATATAAAATTACTGGAATATGCTAGACACAAATAAAAGTAATACACATCATAGAAACATGCTCATCATGTTAGAATTGGAACCGTGTTTCTAGCTGTAAGCATGTGAGAGTAGATAAATGCAGAATAAAAATAAAGAGAACACAATGAGTCTCAAGACACTGTAGCTGCCCTCTTCACTGTCTGATCCTGCCAACCTCCTCCTTAGACCCCAACCTGATCAGGCCTGCTCACAGCTCCTCCACTGCCCACAGGAAATCATTACATCCTATGTGAAACTCTCCACCACTATCTTTTCTCCCTTGAGCCCCACCTTTATCCAATTAGGAGGTGTACTTGGCTGATCACTGCATCTCTGAACTCTTCCCTTTTTACTCCCAAGCTCTCTAGATATAGATATGGAGTGTGTAATTATAATTAAAAAAAACAATTAAGACTATAAACATACCTATAGCCTATACATCAACCATGTGATGTGGATATGAGTATTGTTGGGTTTTGTTGACAGGTCTGAATCTGCCTTTAAACACTGGAGGGAGGTTTGTGGCTCCCAATGTTTCTGATAATCCCCAGATAATGTATGGTGATATAGCATTTTCCCTGCCATATGGTCTGTGGTTAGTTCATAATGAATGTGCAGTGTAATGTTGGATGCCTACCAAGGGACCTAATTTATCAAGCAAAGGCCAACAGTGTCAAAGCCATTTCCTCATGAGATGCAGCCACACAGCAAATGACTCAATTGGGCTGTAATGTACAACGTGTAGCCATACGAATTCATATTCCCTCTGCCATCCACGTGTGGAGGAGCTAAGGTCAGATAAATCGGACAGGCAAGCACAGGCCTGCAACGATAATAATGCAAGGTGACAGATCTTCTATTGCTGGAAAATGCTGATTTATCCCCTTTGAATCTGGTGTAAATATCTTATGGTTTCGCATTGGAGTAATCTCAGAATGTGGTGAAAGGTGACTGTATTAGTTTGTCCAAATGAGTCTTCAAATTTTGTTTTCCTCAGACTAGGACAGCAATTTCCATTTTCGGTTCTATTTTGAAAAAGTGCTTTTAGTTGTCAATAATGGCGATTACAAATGTTAAGCTCCTACAATGTGCTTTCAGCTTTATTTTCAAATCTGGAAAGATTAAATGGAAGCTTGCAGCAGGTCAGTCATTCCATTAAAAATATAATATGAATGATCAAAGGTCAATGTGACATGGGATGGTTCAGCAGCACGCAAATATATTTCATCAGGATTCCAACCCTTTAATTAATTTAGAAATCATTCCCTGAATATATGACAGAACAGTTAGACATCATGAGCTCTCACAGGCAGTGCACACAAACAACAACTAGTTTTTACAGCTTCATACTGAGATGTTGAATCTGTCATGAAATATGAACATCACTCTTTTGCCACCCGCAAAGTAAGAAAGTTGTCAACAAACTCATTTTTCTCTATTTGCCTCTCTTGTCTGTCGTCCCTGGAGGTCTAAAGGATGGATGTGAGCTCAGTGCAAATAGCACCGGCTCGGCTGCAGCTATTCCCCGAGCCCATGTTGCCCGAGCAAATGCCACTCTCTGACCAGATGATCAACACCAGATGTCAGAGCGGTCAGTGGCCAGAATGATAACAACAACTCTTCTAGTGAGATGATAAGCAACTGGGCTGGAAGCGCCCCCTGCCTCCTTGCCAGATTTTCACATTTTCTGTGCTGGTCAGAGGGAAAATTAACGGGCTGTCACTCGCAGTCTCACAACCCAGAGAACGCACTGAGTGGGGAGGATATGTGACAGGAAAGATTGGATGGTTTGAATGAAGAGTGATTACCTTTTGAGGATGTTTTATGTATAGTCAGAGGCTGACTGAAGGGTTTGATTTGTTTTCTACAGGAAGCCACAGGACATCACATTTTTTTTCTTTTTTTGCTTGAATATATTTATTGTTTTTTATATTTTTACATATAATAAAGACATATAAAGTAAACAAAACAGGGGGAAAAAAACAATGCAAGATTAAAGGATCACTCTTGGGTCTTGCTCTATGTATGTAACAAAATCCAACAAGTAGATAAACAGTCAGGAAATAAGACAAATTATAAACATGCCAACAGTTGTTAAATCATCTCTACCACATCAAAATCTTGGTAATAATCCCTCATTGCACAGAAAAAGTGGGTGTGTAGGTCAAATTTGAACCAGGTGTGTAACCTTTAATGAGTGTTTACAACATTCACCTTTGCTTTGTCTTCCAAATATTTCCTGAGGCTTTGACCACTCATGTTTCTTTTCTAGTAATACTTGTTTTTAGCAATATTCCTTAGATCCTATAAACTGTGTACAGTATTATTACTGGTAAGAAGGAATGGTGAAAACTTTGAAAATAAGAAATTTAACTGATCCTTTAACTGATCTTTACCAGTCTAATTTCAGGGTTTGCATCATGGCAGAGTTACATACTGTATATATATTATATATTAACATATATAATGTATGTTTGCTTGCTGAGTCAGGGAAAAAAATGTGCCATATGCAGACATCTTAGATCAAAGTACACTGTTCAATTAACAACAGCGGCAGCAGGAGAGAGAGGGGGGATGACGGAAGGAGAAATGGCGTGCTGGATTAAGAGAAGCAGATGTTGTTGTTATTGCATCTCCATCAAAACCATCATTACCACCTATAAAAGATTACAGCCATATAAAGGCAGTTTCTGAACGCACATGTAGACAATTGCAAATGCCGGAGATCTAATGGCATGACAAGTCATTATGATTTCACAGCTCATTGTCCGAGGGCCTCGTCACGCACGGGTTCATCACAGGTTTCACTACAAGTGGGGAAAACTTAAGAGAAAAAAAACAGCAACATGCTCAACACATGCAAGTACACATGCACACACACACATCACTTGTATTTAGAGGATTTGATTGTGCAGATTCCTGCCAAATTCATCTAAAAATGCAGCAAAAGTAGAGGCCTTTTAAGTGACAGCATCAAGGTTTTGTGGATACAAACCTAGTTAAATTAGGCCAAGGCTGGGGAGAGGATGCTCCCTGTGATCAAAGGCTACACTGATACCAGCCTGACTGTTCCATGTTGCCGAAACCGGGCGGATGTTTTCAGAGACAAAAAGGAGAAATTGCATCGGAGGCTTTATCTCAACAGCAATTACCTGATCATGGGACAGAGGGACGGAAGCAGAAGGGGAGACAGGCAGAAAGAGAGCGCATAAATACCAGAGGTGGAGGGAAAACTTGATACAATTCCAGGCTGATTAATGAAGAGGCAGTGAAGTGAAATGAGCAGGAAGTCAAGGAGGAAGCTAAAGCTGAATCCTGTTCTTTGATCTCTTGCTCCAGTGAGACTTTGCACACTCTCAGAGCTGCAGCAGTAGCGAGCACAGTGACTCACACCTGTTTCCATAGCTATGAAACACAGAGGAGACAGAGATGTGTTATTGGCTGGAAAGCTCTCCTGTCACAGTCACAAAAGGATTTGATGGCACATGCACTCTACCTTAAACCCTCTGGATACAGTTACACAGTTCAGTCAGTAAGCACTGGGTAGGAACAATGATGGCAAGACCTTCTTTTATCCTCACATGACCAACTTGCGACTATTGTAGCATCAAAGTCAATGCACATGCTGCCAATCTGTGGTGGTACATGGTATTACACTACACATAAGTATGTGTGCCTTTTAGGAAAAGAAGGACAGGACCGAATAAGAGATTTAAAGATTGGAGACAAGCAAAAGAGGCAAAGGACTTTCAAAACATCCAGCGCTGAGCCAAGGGCCATGAATCCGATTAATGGTGTGATGTGAGAGCTAATGCTATTTATGCTCAGAGTCGGGGTATGGATCATTGAGATAAGAGCTTGTGCTAAATACGGAGGGACAGCCAATTGTAAATGGCCTGTTATCTAATCAGCCAATGAGGCAGGGTATTTGTTACGAGTGCACCCATCAGAGCGACAATTCTACAGACATTTCACCACTGCTGTGACCTCTTGTTTGAGTTCATTTGAGGAACATCAGTTTTCATTTCGAAGAATTCACTAGTTCTGGGATCTTCTCATTACTTCATCTTACATCATATCCTGTCAAATATCAGCTTTATTCATTATGCCAAAATCATGGCAAATAACACCTCCTGGCTTGTTATTGTTCAATCATCTCTATTGAAGTTCAGCTCAAGTGTCTCCCAAGTCTGTTTGTCTTCCTAATGAACCACTAAGCTTCTCTCTCTCCGTATCATCTCTCCTCTCTGTCATGAATTGCCACCCCATGTGCTTGTGCAAATTCATTAAGCAGCCAATATTGTAGAGAAGCTGCTGAAATGTGTGCTCGGATGTTCGAATATAATCTCACTGAAAAATATTTACCGCTTAAAGGATTTCATCAGCCTCAGAAAATGAAGCTCCGGGAAGAAAAAGATTTAACTTTCAAGCCATTGGAGTACTCTCAACCATTGAAAATCCAGATGAGGAACATTTCTCATAAAGAGTTCTGGTTATTAAATTTCCAGATTGTTCAAATCCATCAGATTCTTATATACATATTTCATTAGGACTGTTCTGTGATCCTTTTTGTTTGCTTTATTTCTTCACAATTCCTGGCACAAATATATTGAAAATCTGACTGTTTAACTGCTTCGTTTTAAAGCGATTACATTCAAGGAGCTTAAAGCAACATGGATAATTATTAATTTTTGGTGGAATATGATGAAATATTAGAAATGAAATAGTAATATTAAGCAATATTCTCATTCATCACCATCCTTCCTCATTTTATCTCCTTTAGGTCGGATTCTTTCATTCTCCTTTGCCTCTGCCCTTATATATATATATAAAACATATCTGTGAAGAAGAAAAAAACAATGGATGACATCAGCTCCCACAGTGCCTCTGCATGTCAGCACAGAGAGGAGTCCATGAAAGACCCTTGAAGTTGCAGACAAAATGCTCCAGTGAAGTGAATTACAGAAGCAAAGGGAAGATATGGTGAGAGAGAGGCACATGACAGCTGTACAACAGCAAGCGCAAACTTGACAGTAATATCTGCCTGTTCTCACATGAGACAGGAGGCTGACAGGCAGCTGCAACTTTCATTTGACAAAACAGATACTGGTACAGCAGCGGAGAGAAGTAGCATCGCTCTCAAACCCCAAACAGACTGTGAAATCTCTTGATGTCTCTCAGCTTTCCACCCCACTCATACGCGTACTCTTACACACTTTCTTGCTTCTAAATTGTGCTCAAATTAAAATAATTCCATCCTGGGGGTATGCAAAGCTGACAGCCTACCCATCTTCTTTACTCTGTGCAGCAATATTTTGCAGCCAATGGTTTTTCTTCCCTGCGCCATATAACTCAAAAAGGAAATCTCCCACGTCTCCAACCCCCTCTAGTCTTCAGACGAGCACTTTATCTTCCTGTCTACAGGCAGCGCAGACTAAACACACTCTCTAATAGAGGGTGTTTTCTGTCCAAGGAAAGCCTGTCTGGAGGCGGCAGGGCTTGAATCTACTGTTTGAATAACATACTGCATCCATATACTTTATAAGAAATGACACAGAGACATAATAGGACATAAATACACAGATACACACACACACACCAGCATGAAAGAGCAACCTGCCTCCCTTAAAGTGCTTTCTGGCACAATAATACAGGCAGACGTAGAGAGCTGAAAGCGAGAAAAGCACCAGATTTGAAAGAAGAGCAATGTCAAGGAAGATTGTTCAAATTATTTTTCGGCTAGTTAGGTCAGAGAAAGTTTGAAAGCAAAATTTCACACTTGTCTTCCCTTGTTTCCAAGGTGATGGCTCCTTTCAGCCATTAACAGAAAAGTAGACACATGTGAAGAAAAACAGGTATATGAAGAAACATCACAAAGATGGAAGCGTGACTGAAAAATGTTTTCACGTTCGTTAATTTCTTTTTTTAACTGCCCTTGACTTAACTGCCCTTTTTTAACTGCCCTCTCAGTGGAGCTCCACAGCTGCCAACACTGGAGGACAGAGGCTGTAGAAGCAAAAAAGGTAAAACAGAAACAATAAATGTCACAAGATTTAATAGGCAATTTCAGTTAACTGTAAGTGAAAGAAGACAGCAGCCTTGTGATTCTGCATCTGTTCAGCCATGTGATATTCATCGAAACACACAGTGAGTGTTGTGTGCAGGGCTTTAGAGTAGGATTCAATGGACTGTGCACTCATGAAAACAAAGAAATGACGAAAGAAAACAAGTTCCATATATCACTTTATATCAGGGAGCATTTTTCAGATATTTCCATTAATTTTTAGTTGAACACTGATCTTTCGAATCACCCACACATAACCAACAGTGAAGATCAATACTGCCTCCTCCTGGATATCAAAGGAACTTACATGCATGTCCAAACAAGCAGCCAAAAATTCTTATTACTTGCTTTCACTGAGTCAGAAAACTGAACTTAACAGCAGCAGAGTAAACTGAAGAGGTCAAATTGGCAATAAAACTATTTTAATTTTTATTTTCTCTCAGTCAAAATTAGATGGAAAAACATTCAAAGAGGATGTGTCAACACAAGGCTTGAAGCCATAGATAATTATGAAGTAGAAAGACAGAGGAACGGTGGGACTTTCTCCATGATTTGATTATGTTATTGGTCACAAGCTTGTTTGCTAATATGTTTAATATTGTCAAATACTAGCATCAAATGTAATCCTTAACAGTGAATTTGTTGCTCTCATTCAATCACAAAAGTGAAGGTAATGTCCACTTGCGGATAAGAAAAAAAAAACTCAATAAAAGCACATTATTCTTAAACTGTAAATAAACTTAAATAATATATCTACCATGCAGATACATGGAGGTTTGTGCCACAGCCAGTCATACCACATATCACATCTATATCTTTGACAGCTTCAGAGTGTAGGTTTATTTGTGACATGAAAATTTGTCATAGAAATAAACAGGGTTCTCACAGCAGGAAGACATTCACTTACACTTTGAATCACCACTGAGCCATTCAGACTTGTTTTAATACATGTTATTTGTAATATTTTCCTTCAAAGGCCCCTGAGATACAAACAAGGCTTCTACAGATTCATCTAAGCCTAACCAACATCACTCCTCAAATCCTCCTGTAACCACATCTGTGGTGTGAAGCAGGATGGCACAAAGCTGATTTAAATGAGAGGGTCTCTCAGGTTGGTATTAACCCAGCTGAGGTTGTTACTGGTCGGCCTCTCTTTTCGCAGGCTCTTGCCAAAATTAACAAGCATGTACTGGAACAGTTTCCCAGTTTCACTTCTTGCCAGTTAAGATGGATTCTTGCCTCTAGATCTGTGGAGGTAAACGCAGTTTCCATAGTTACACTGTAGGATAGTGTTTGCTATGCTATCAAAGCAGAGGAGGAAATTAGCTCAGTTCCTCATTTGTTCTTATCTATAATCTGTTTTTAACTCACCTACCGCAGCCTTCAAACTGTGTAGCCAAATGGCATCAACAGTCTGCGTTGACATTTATTCCACAGAAACCCACTGCTCTTATTGTTTGCACTCTCTGTTGAAAGGTCAAATTTCAGGGTCAGCTACCAAAGCAGGATCTGAAAGCAGACCAACACAGACACACTTCAGTACTTAATAAACATAGTCAATGTCACCTTCTAAAAAATACAAATCTCCTGACAAAGTATTACACACTTAATCACTACCAAACACTTCAACTGTTGATAACATAAGCACACAAATTATAAAATGACTAAAAACTAATTCACAACCATATCAGATAGGCCTGCTCAAGATCCCCTTTTTGCCATTCATCATGTTTCTGAAGCAGACACACATACTGATGCAAAACAAAACATGTATTTTTTTAGACAAAGAGCATATTCCTCAACATTTAAGATGGCTGCCAACAAGTTTCCTGCCATATCACAACAACCAGAGGCCAAACAATAACTGATACATATCTGGCAGGAAAAAAGCTAAATAATATACACAGAGGGAAACAAAAAGAGAAACACTGTCTAATATTTGCTTGACTTTTCAAATTTAGATAAACACAAAAGAGAAGTAAAACGAGATTTTACTTCTCCTAAAGAGAAACTATTAGTGATAGTATATGCAGTATATTCAACTGTAGGTTCAGTTCTTAGTATTCTTTCAGTATCATATAGCAATAGATGTGAGTTTTATACTGCCTTATGTCATTATATCCAGCTCTAATTACACAGACTCAATAACAAGTGAGAATTTATACAACCACAATATTTTTGGGTCAAAGAGTGAGTTGTAGTTTCATAGATATATTTATTTGACATAAAAATTAGAATAGAATTAAAATAAACATGTAAAAACAAATTACTACTTAATACGTACAAAACATGATAATCCTATAAACTAAATGTATTGTTAAATATTAAACCAGATTTGAAAGCAAAGATTTTGAAGAAAAGAAAAGTTCAAAACAATGAATACTAATTAGTGGTTCAGGCCATTGTTTTCCTCCTTTCCTGCCCCATTAATCATCTCAGGACCCCTGCAGATTTATCTTGTGACCCTCTAGAAGGGGCCTGACTCCCAGTTTGGTAGCAACTGGGCCAAAATATCTGACTGTATATAAAATGGAATAAACTAACTCTACCTCAGCCAGCTCCAACAGTTGAATGCTACTAATAATGTCATAAATGATAAAATGTGAGTCACAGGGGTTTATTTTCTGCAGATTGAGTACTTGTAATTGTATATTTTGCTGATAATACATGTACTTTGACTGAAATAGGATTTAAATGCAGGACTTAGTTGTAAAAGAATGTTTTTACATTGCATCAAATAAGGATATTTTTATATACATCCACTTTTAGATAGATAGAAAGCTAAATAGACAGACAGACAGATTGATTTGGCTGTTTTGGTCAGAATAACTATTAACTATTGTTTCACTCTTTCACAACAAAACTCATTGCATGTTTACATTTGCTGATGTTTTAAGGCTTTTATACTGTTGTGCACTTGTGTGTATTTATGTAAGTACTTTGATTTATGTTTCTGAAACTTTCTTAATATATTTTCTTATTTAGTCGTTAAGTTTGTTTAAATCGTTTCTTTTCTGCGCTGTTTTCTTGTTATTTTCGTGTTTCATGTTTTAACGCTGTAGTACTAGCAGTACAAATTAAATTCATTATTATTATTATTATTATTATTATTATTATTATTATTATTGTTGTTGTTGTTGTTGTTGTTGTTGTTGTTGTTATTATTATTATTATTATTATTATCATCATCACATCTTTATTTAAAACAAAGATGTGAAGATAGATCACTCAGGTGGAATTTAAAGCCTTCACCGTTCGGATTTAACGGCTCGCTGAAGACAAAGAGCTGTGACAGTTGCTTTTCTCTCCGCCTGTAAACAATCTTTGCTCTGCTTCATGTCGTCGCTTGGCTCCTCCTCGTAAGTAAAACACCATTGGTATCCGGAAATTAACAATCCCGTGATGTCAGGGGAGTGCTAACGTAGCATCGGAATGACCAAAGTGCCTTTCTCGATTCATGGTTTAAAACTTATTCAGCTCTTACTGTCACTTTCAGCTTACAATTTAGCTTAGTTGTCGCGTACCGACATGAGGTTAGCGGGGTCGGAGGATGTCGGAGGATGTATCCCTTCGCACGGACATTAACAGCGGGATGAAGGCTGTCACAGGACCGAGCTGGATGCCATTCAGTTAGTTAGCCTCTCCGGAGTCCGAGGTCAGATTTGTGTACAACACAAGCTAGTAGTTAATACGTTAATAACAAGTTAATCACAGGCTACATTCCGGTGCTCGGTGTGGAGAGCCATGGCACGGTTTCTGTTGGAGCAACTGTCAGATTTCGGGGACTATTCTGGCAGTAAAGAGCTGATTGAGAACCTCAAACTGATTCATAACGAACATAAAAGCAGCCTGTCAAATGTTCGCCTGAGCCCAGATGGACGTCATATCCATGTCATCCTCTGCAAGCCTAAGGTCGGTCTTGTGACTTTTGACAAGTATGAAAGACCCCAGCTGGCTCAGAACCAGAAGAAACTGGATTTGTGTTTGAAACGACCCGTGCCTATTGTGGATATTTTATATTTGGACAGTAATAACAACAACAGCAGCAGCAGAGACACAGCAGCGGTGGCAGTGGTTTATGAGAATGGAAAAGCTGAATTTTGGAAATTCCAAGAGTGCAAAGGTGGCTGGCATCTCCTGCAAACATCAGACTTGTGTAACAGCCCCAGGGCCCGAGTGGTATCTGTCTGTGCCTGCTCTAATCTTATCATCTGGTGTGAGGAGAGGCCGCCCTCAGAAAGTTCCCCTGCCCTCACCTCCACAAGGAATAAGTTAAGATACTGTGTTTGCAAACGGGACTTTGAGGTGGAGGAGGGGGCTGTCAGCTTGGGTGGCGTGAAAATCGCCCTCCACAACAATCCTAAATTCACCGTGGTCAGCTCGGGTGAATATGTGCATCTCCTTCCTGACATCAAAGTGAAGCCTCTGCTGAGCATCTCCAAATTTTTCCTCTCCTGGCACCCTCGCCATGACTCCTTCAGGGTCAGCACCACATGTAAAAACACTCCCTTGAGCAAACTGTCCACTAAAGAGTCTGACTTCAGGAGGTTGGTGACGGACTGTTTGGGCTATTTATCAGCTCTTGAACCTCCTGAGATCTATGACTTCTCTCCTTCACCCTGTGGGGGCCTGCTCCTTCTGCTCAGCACGGGCTGGGTGTGTCTCCTCCAAAAAGAGGGGATTCTGCGGCAGGTATACAAACTGGCGGACAACTGCTTGGTGAAATATGGCACACACACTAGCCTCTGCGTGTACCAGGATGCCCTGGCGCTCATGATTGGGCAAAATCTGCATCTGATAGACTTGAACTGTGGCAGAGAGCTGGAAAAGATCATACTGAAGAAGGAGGGGTTATTATATGTTAACAAGACTGAAAGATGGACACCTCACCTGCTCTCAGAAACTGGACTTTTTATGGTGGTGCACCAAGAGACAGACACCAGAGACATTAACTCTAAGATGAAGCCTTCGCCTTTCAGCACAGTAGAGAGTATCGATCCCGAAGCCCTCCTGGTGGAGGCAGTCTTTGAGGAGGCCTGTAAATACTACCAGCAGAGGAGCCTGAGCAGCACCCAGCTCACTGTGGATGCCCTCAAGAAAGGAGGCAGGTTCCAGGCTCCCATCTCTTTAGCCTCCATCCTCAGGAGCTACCTCAGCGCAGGGTTGAGGCAGAAGGGAGCAGAGCTGTCCCAGAACGGGGGAGGTGGATGTGTGGCAGGGCAAGACAAGCTAATGGGCTCTCTGGAGGCTGAGCTTAAGGCTCTGGTCTCTCTGGAGGAGGTGAAGGGGAGCTTAGTGAGAGGAAGTGTTAAAGAGGTGGAGGTAGTGTGTGAGAATCTAGTTGAAAAAGAAGTAGCCAGGCTGCTGTCATCCTTGGAGCTGGATAAAGAGTCTCTGCTCTACCTCAACTCCATCTTCAGTATCTTCCCTTGCCAGGCATGGAGGGCGGTGCAGGCTGCCCTGCAGCTGCACTACAACGGAGAGGGCTCTCTGTCCAGCAGGGCTTCCCCAGATGTGTGGAAAACTGTCCTCACTCCCGCTCTGACCTCCAGCTTACCAGCCTACCTCCCACTCGCAAATGGCGGGCCAAAGCACAAGCACAGCCTCACAGGTGGTCACATCGCTAATTGTAAATCCAAATCTACAAGCCCCACTTCCCCAGCCGCCCTGCCTGTGTTTGAGCTCCTCTGCTGCTCAGTTTTCCATTTCCAGCCCACCTGGCTGCCCAGGTTCCTGGAGCTCGCCCAGCAGCAGCAGGGCTCAGCCGGCCTGGGCCTGAGCCTGGCCTCTTCCTCCTGGGGCTTCTCTGGCGGGAGAGCAGTGGAAGGTGGGGAGAACAACGTGCCTCTCTACAAACGAGCCCTGTGTGTTCTGTCCAGCCTGAACCCAGACAGAGAGCAGCACCAGGACTTGGAGGTGGAGCTGTTGCTGGTCAGCGGGCGACCCAACGCCATCCTCCAGGCACTGAGGGTCCTCATCGGCAAGCAGCAGTGGGAGCGGGTCACACAGGTGGCTCAGAAGTTCTGCAAACAGAGTCCGCTGCTCAATAAGGAGATCTTTACAACTCTGCTCTGTGAGGTGGCCCAGCACAGAGACCTGGACCCCTACCTGGACCTGCTGTGGACACTGTGCCCAGAGGACCTCACTGTCACCACCATTCTTAACTTGGTGCTGAAAAACCTCCCCTCCCCTAACACCCCTTCTCCCTCATCCTTCTCCATGTCCAACGCAACCTCCACATCCGCCGCTCCCTTCGCAGACTCACAGAGCAGTCAGTTGACCATCGGGCTGTTGAAACCGCTACTGAGAAAAGTCCTTCAGAGGGAGACCAAGCCCAGCCAACGTTACGCTGACATCCTCCAGTCCCCGTCATTCCCCCCTCCAGCACCTCCTCGTCAGCCCGTGGAGAAACCGAGGACCGCCACAGACCCCAGCACAGACTCACCTCTGGGCAGCAACCTCAGCACAACTCCTCTTACACAAACACCTGAGCAGCAGCTTTCCACACACACAACAGCTCAAAGGGCCAGGATGGCGCTACCTACTAACCCAGTGTGACTCAACTTAAAATGCATAAAATGGAGAACAAAACATTCCACATATAATCTGAGCAAACTGTGAAGCAGTGTGTGTTAAACAGTAATGACAATCAAATAACAACAAAACAATATCAGTTTAAATGCAATTACTCGTGATATTTGTTATAGTGTTTTTAAACGCATCGGTAATGTCAGATGAAGTGCGACTACTGGAAACTGAAATGACTACTGAAGATCTTACCAGTGTAAATACTGCAGTTAATTGCAAGTCTTAATGTGTATATACTGTATCTGCAATGTTATTTATCTCTTAAGCGTTAAATGCACGTGGATGAGAAAGTTATTGCATCAAATAAGCTTAGCCTCTATCAGAATATCATTGATAAATAATGATGTATTGTGTTACAAAGCCACTAACTCCCATTTTTTGGGGTTTATCTTATTTCTCTCTGCCTTTTAAAGTAACTAATGTCTGCTAATTGTAGCCAAGTATAGCTGCCTTTCAGTCATTGGATGTTCGGGTGTGTTCACACAGCGGGTAATCTAAGTGTTATGCAGACAAGCTGGCCTTTGTGTTTGAATGTTTGTTTTAAGTGATTTAGAGGAGGGGGTGGGTGGGGGGTGGTTGGGGTCCAAGGTTCCTTTACTGACTTCTGGTTAACATATTATGAGCGTTCAAACATTAATCTGGTTACTACGGTTTCAACCAGGCTATGTACAACCTGTAAACCAAACTCAAAACATACAAAACGTTTTCCCATTCCTGTCGTCCGTTTTTCTCTCTCGAGATACCATCTCATCCATTCTGCTCCTTCACAGTCCAGCTCTCAGGACATTCCAGACAGAATACCCAGTAAAAGTGACTCACAGTTTGACTTTAAATTCAATTTCGGAGATAATTCTGTTAGGATCCTAGTGCGAGTGGGGCACGTTGTGACTAAGGCAGTCGCCCTGCTGCTTGCATAAGGTCGTGTATGTCCTCCTCTTCATGGAACCAGAGTCAGTTTAATGTCATTAGAGATGTTAGGCCCTCTGTCTTGCCCCTGCTGGTTGCTCTGAAACTAATTGCACTTTTATATCACCCTAGTCAGTATTGTTTGTACTATGTTCTTCTTGCATCTGTTGAAATGAATGTCTTCTCATTAAGTGCTGTAAACAAAAGTATATTTAAGTACCTACTTGTAAATCTTTCTCGGATACCTTTGGTTTGCTTTTTAGTCAAAGAAAATGTTTGTTTTTTTTCTTTTCTTGTGTATAAATATGAAGCCCTCAGAAACAAACTGTTATTTATTTTCTAGCAATCTGTGGAAAACTACCAAAATGATAAACTATGACCCCTAGGACTTGCGTCATCAAGGTAGTGACAGAAAAACCTCCTCTGACAATCAGACTCCAAAATGCAGCAGAACGATTAGAGTGCCTTTCACAGTGCTGCTCTTCATTTACAGGGTAGTGTCACATTTCTACTGTCTCCGCACTCATACTCTGGACAAATAGATGTTGGTATTGTGCAGCACAGCTTCTTTACTCTAATCTTTCTATGTGCAGCTACAGTAAAAAGCTGCATTTATGACATTTTAGTTTCAACATGAAACCGGCTGCGTTCTTACTCCGGTGTGATTGCTGGCTGCAGTGGGTGTATTAATAATGTCATTCCAGGTTTTGCACACTTGAACAAGCATGACAACCTCTGTGCCACTGAATCAATACAGCGCCGTGAGTTTTTCTGTGTACCAGATGTGTCTCAACCCAAGCGAGAGTCACTGGGAACTCCCTGACTCCCCCAGACAGGCCACACAGCCTTACGTTATGACTGTTCAGATGTTAAATATTAATTTAGTTTAATTAGTTAAACTATTTCTGTCAACAAATAGGAGTTTCTCCTGGATTCGCCTGACAAACTGTACTTTGCTGACTTTTTTTTTTTTTTTGGTGATACTCTCCTTTTGCAGTATTTGAAAAAAAGAAAATGTGTACAAGTATTTATGAAGAAATGCTGTATGCTATTAAACTGAAGATAAAACTTCTGTTTGCTGTCCTGAGTTTTACATATTAAATTACCTGTTCTGTTTATATGGTGTCATGCAATCCATTACAAAACACTTACAGTGTTTATTACACCTTGAAAGCCTTTTTTTTTTACTGTGATGTTGTCATTGTCATCTACCTGCCAAGTCCCTGTCCCCACAAATTGCTGTAGTTCTGGTTTAGTTGGCTCTGTCAGCATATTCTATTCACACCACTGCACAACATCAAAACTAGCTGACAGATCACACACTATTCACTCTCAAACAACTAAAATGTCATGGCCGGTGTAATCTTTTACATTTGTTCGTTCAATTCTTTACAGTTGATTCAGTCTAACCTGAAAACAGGCAAACAGTGTACTAGTTTAAAAGCCACGCCAACAACACAATAATGCATTCATATGATCCACAGCCCCCATTGCTTTTTTCTGTCCATGGACAAATCCACTTAGAGCTGTAGTCCTGTGTGTGTGTGTGTGTGTGTGTGTCAACCACGAGAAGGATTTGAGTGTGTAAATGGACTCAAATGTTTCCATGGTCAGGGCCTATAAGAGGAATGTTCAGTCGTTACCCATTAAGCTTCTGAATCAGAGGTCGCCTCTTAACTAACTCTGATAATAACAAACGCAAAAGAGGTAGGACACCGAGTTCAGGCCTCGTCCTCACGGCAAATCGGCAGGTTCCACATGAGGACGTGAGAGTATAATCACAGGGGTGGAATAAGTGTAGCGTTGGAAAAGTGGAGGGTAATAAGAGTCGTCCTCAGAGAGCTGCTGAAACTGTCAAAACCTGATACCTAACATCCCTCATATTCTCAGCCTATCTCTCTTTTTTTATTATTCCTTCCTCTTGCTTTCTTTCTTTCTGTTTCACTCTCACTCCGCCTCACACTTGTTTTTTCTTCAGATTGAGTTTCCATGTATCCACCCTCTCATATTACAAGGTTTCGAGTCGTGCCGGTGCTGTAATGCCATCGATTTATATGTTCTAATTATAGACGGCATCCTGTAAACAATAAGCAGACGCTTGCTTGCTGCTATGTCCTCTGCTTGTCTGTGAGCAGCTGACTACTGAGTTGCAGGGATGAATGCATCAGTAGAGGACTAACTGCATTATAGGACATTTTCATTGCTTACATTAATGGGCTTCGCAGCCAAGAGTTAATTAGCATTTCACACAAGTCTGAATAGCAACACAGAAGCATGTAGAGACTCCAACTACCTTGTAGCGAGCTGATACTTTTATCTTCTAGTTAATGCAGTATACAGATTTAATAACCCTATTTCCATGATTCAACTATACATGAGTCTATGGATCATAATATTAAATCCTAATATTAAATTTGGATTTTTCCCCAAAGGGTTTAATTTCATTTGTATGCTGATCAGCTGAAGGGATGAATGCATCATTTATGCGAACAACCAGAGTCATTACAAAGACATAAGACTGAGTGAATGTTCTCTCCTCAATGTGTTTACATTGTTGCATTTGTGCTTCAACAAAGTGTCTCAAAAATTACAACAACATGTTTGCTATTTGTGGTTTTACCTTCACCAGGATACTGTGGGTTGTTTTTTTGTTTGTTTGTTTGTTTTTTTAATCAATCGATCTTTTTTTCCCACAAGGTATGTCTGTGATTATTTGAGCAGTACTAAAAAAAGAGAACCAAACGTCATTGTATTATGGTAAAATCTAAAATTAAAAGTTCAATCTTTACATCTTCAACAAGCTCCTATAATTTTCAACTTCTATATGAAAATTCTTCACAGTGTCACATGAGTGGGAACTTGCATGGACTGTTGTAATGAGTAAGTGTTGCATGACAGTATGCAACACTTCATGATTGTAAAGAAACTCCAAATCTGGCTACCTTAATAAATCACATCATTATATCTGCAGTATTAATGTACTGTTAATTACTGTTAATTCACTGCCCCACAGTGAAGTCAGAGTGACTGTGAGTGACATCACATAAAATAATATTAACTATGTTTTTACAGATGCATGTGCAGAATCTGTGCTAATCATGGCAGAGTTTTGTCAGACTTGGTCTCTGACAAGTGGTTGCAGTTTATAAATATTTATGCAAGATCCAAAGGGACAGACTAGGCATCAAATGTGCACTGTGAAAGCCCCTTTCATGGTCTGTGTGGAAAACAGGCACCAACTGATCTCTAAGATTCCACTCATGTTATGGTTAAAAGGTAGAAAAATGCAGAGCTGAGCAGTGACACATTTTACTTACAGCAGTGTTGACAAGAGCAGGCAGAGATGTTCACAACATGTAATCACATTAGACCATATAATAAAGTGCTGTTTAACAAAAAGCGAAACACAATCCACAATTGAGTACAAAGTAGTACAAAAAAATCTTCATTTTGAAATCAGTCAGAATCATTCATTACAAAAACATATTTGCAGACAAAATGGTAAAAAAAAAAAAACATAGTTCCACTGTAAAGTTTTGCAAACATCAGTTACATTTTTGTCACACCAAAAAGTTTATCCATCTCATGAAGCATTGGCTTTACACACGAAACTGTGTTTTGATTTCCAATAAAGTGCAAGTATAATTAAGAATTTAGTTTAAGAGTGTTTTTCATTGTAAGTGGATTGCCAAATCACAGCTACCAATAGATTATTGAATGGACTGTTAGAATCCAGCTCTGTTCATACATTAAATACATACAAAACATTTATGTGATGCAATAAATGAAATAAATCTCTTTAAAATGTTTTTTTCTGAAATGACAAACACAAAAATCCCTGCAGATTCACTTATGCCCTGTGTCTCCCTGAGATGTGTGTGTGTATGTGTTGTGTGAAATGTACTGAATCACTTTCCTCCTCCATATAAAAAAAAAACAACTCTCAGAGCCCTTTTTGTCAGAGTGACAATGTGCCACATCTATGCTATGAGGTGTTTCATCGTGTAAAGTGATGCCACAGTCTTGCACACACAGTATGCTTCCCTCTCAGTTCATTTTCATCTGGGCCCGTGGGATGTGGTTCATGATTATGTGATCTCTGGAAACAGAGACATTAACAGAGGTCAAAGTCAAACCAGAAGAGTGAAAAGAATCCATCATGTGATCCTTGCACAACATGTGCATGCATGGATTTGTGTGTATGAATACATTTACAGGATGCATGTTTATAAGTTTATTGTGTGTGCTACTTACTCATAGACATCAGAGTACTTCATTCTCCTGTAGTATTTGGCTAGTTTGATAGAAAAGATGATGCTAGGGATGAAGAAGATCATGCACCAGCCCAGACTGAACCAGAAGGCATTCTAAAGAGAGAGAGAGAGAGAGAGAGAGAGAGAGAGAGAGAGAGAGAGAGAGCATGGATGAATAAATACAATGCAGAGCTGATATAAATATGAAAAAAAAGTACTTGACCTGAAAAATCATGTGAAACTTATTTGTAACAGTTTAACAAACATCATTTCTCAAACTAGCTCCTATTCTCTAGACTGCAGATGCGCTACTGTAGGTGGAGCTAACAACTTCTGATCCTCACCAGAGACTCCACAATGTTGGAGCAGAGGATGGTCTCCCCCGAGGCCACAGCTCCCGCCACCGGCCCACAGCGCCCCACCTGCTGCGTGATCTGAGGAGGATTGTACAGATCAGCCACAGTGCAAAAAAGGGGCAAACTAAACAACACACATGTACACAAAACACACAAAAACATGCACATACATTTAAAACAACAACAAACTTTACCGTGAGGTTGGCCCAGTCAGCATAAACGATGAAGTAATTCAGCTGACAGTCCAGAAACTTCCTGCTCTCCTAAGACCCGAAGAGAAAAAAGAGTAAATTCCACACATTTTCTCCCTGCTTTACAGCGGGAAATCATGAGGAATCAGTGGAACGCCTAGCCGGTTTCAGCCAGTGGAATTCTGGGTAAATCCTCTGAAGTGACCCGTAAATAACTGAAATAGCGCTGTGATTAGGCAAAGCAAGGAGAGTTTATTTATGCAGCACATTTCATGCACAGAGGCAATTCAAAGTGACCGTACATAATGCATTAAAAACATTAAATGGGATATAGAGCATGAAATATTAAAATGCTTATTTGAAAGGATATGGACTGCACTTAGAGAACTATTTAGAAATCTTCAATTTTAAGCAAGTTGATGTTAGTCCTGTAGCAGAAAGCGACCAAAAAGCTGTTTCTCCAGGTTTAGTTTGGACTCAGGAACAGCAAACCACTATCAATGACCTGGACAGCAGTGCCTCAAAATACTGGAAGTTGATGTGATATGTTCCATTTTCTAATTTAGTTGGGGACCCTGGCAACAACATTCACATAAAACAAGAAAAATAGACCCTGCAAGTGTCACCTGGCCTCCTAAAATACATCTGGAAATTATGAGCTAAAATCAATGAATAACCTCAATTCAAGTGACCATGTACACTATAAGTCATCTACTGAAGATGTGGAACCAACAGGAACAGTGTTTAAACTGCGAGCAACACACCCACACTAACTAACTGAGCAATGACGCCTCCCCCTCACCCCCTCTGGCTAAATGACTGACCGACCACAGGCATTAAAGGAAGCACATGGAGCACTTTTTCTCCTGACTCATGTGACTCGTGGCTCTACTCACGGTCTTGACGATCTGTGTCGTATTTGTGTCGAGGAAGTCTTGTGCTGCTCCCACGTTGTTCAGCACCTCCCCCACTGTTCCCTGGAAAAAAGACATAGAGAAAGAGAATGAGCCACTGAAAGAAAGAGAAAAGAATCATCTTTATTCTTGGCAGTTGCCAGTTAATAGTCAGCGTACTCACATTGATTTTTTCTGTAATGGATCGAAGGTTCTCGATGGTTGAGTTCAGCTTCTCCTAAAGGCAAAAAGAAGTAAATGTCTTTGTTTAAATGTCTGTAAATTGGGAATGGCCATCATGGAAAATAAGGATCTTTGGAGGAGAGATGGCAGCCGAGATAGGGCAAGTTACTCACTAGTTGTGGGAAGATGGTTGTTTCTATGATGATCTGGATATGCCTCAGGTTCATGGCCTCATTTTGGAATTCTTCCTTCAGTTTCTGATTTGTCTAGAAGCAAGGAAATAGTCCATTAGTACATGGACATTAAAAAAAATGTATTCAGTTGTGATTTCTGTGACGTCTTTATAGCATGGAAAATCTGAGAAAAGCAAAACATATTAACAGGGGATTGTGTGTTATGTGCATTTCTCATGACTCACCTGAATTCTAGCGAGCTCGTCAAGTTTATCTGCTGTTGTATTGAGATTGATGCTGGAAATGTTGTTCATCTGGGAGAGAGAAATAAGACACACTGGATGTAAAGCATATGACAGTAGATCTTCACATATATGCACAAGCCAGAGAATGTCTACCTGCTGTGTGATAGAAGTGAAGTCAACATTTTTAGCATTCACAGAAAAGCTGGTGAGTTGGTTTTTAACCTCAGTGGTCAAAAAGGTGAAGGTGGACAGAGTGATGTCTGCATTCTCAAAGTGCTGCTGGATCTCCTCAGTGTACTGTGTGTGAGAGGGAGACAAAGAGAAGAAGGCAAACATCATAAATAATGACATTTTGTTAGACAAAGGCCAGGAAAGTAATAGGAAATGGAAAAAAGAAAACTCACTTTAGATACATTGAGTAGGTCTCCGAGGTCGACAACCTCGTACAAGTGGAGTGTTGACCACAGAGGCTGGTTTTTCTCACAGTCACTGTAAACATTAACATCAAGTAAATTCAATCTATTTGTATCTATTCAAGACCTTAAATGAGAAAACCATAAAATCACATAGAATATAAAACAAACAGAAAAAGAGACATTCACAATGTTTTTGTGAGCGGTAGATTAGGATAACATACCTATAAATACCAGAGATAGTAATGTTGCTTTCCAGTCCTAAACTGTGACTTATATTCAGGCCTGGAATTAATCCTGGAGTATCAATGAGCTGTGGAGAGCAGGAGCAAGAAAATGAATATATATTTACCTCAGCACCTGTAGCATCTTTATATGTCCCGTACACGTGCGTTACATGTGCAGGTATTTGTTTTTGTGTGACTACCTGTAGCAGTTTTCCATCGCTCCAGGGCTTACAGAGCTGAGAGTAAAAATTCCCGCCCAGCAGGAAGAGCAGCACCACCACTATCATGAACAGCCAGGAGATGAGGAAGCTGAAACCTGCCCCCCTGCGAGCACGGTTTAAAAAGTTTGATGTTGCTCTTGATAGCAGCACATAAACCTAAACATTCAAAGTGACTGAGCCAAAGAACTCACATCATGAAGAAGGTGCCTCCGCAGTTTGCTGTGCAGGAGCGCTGCGCGGGGTCAGATTTTGGTTTCAGACCCACAGGGCCAAGGAACAGACCCAGGAGGTTACACACCACCACCAGGAGGATCACACAGCACAGAGCTAAACACACTCCCCATCTGAGAAAAAAAGTATACAGATACAGTGATTGATCTGTGTCTTTTTTCTCATCGATCAGGTGTGTTTGCACTCATAGGCTCGTTACCTGATATGCTCAGCTCTGTCAATCACCGGGGTGACCCGGCCGATGTCTCCCTGCACTTGACTCAGAGTGCGATTCACATCGGTCAGAGGAGATAAAGGGATGTTGTCGGTCACCTTGGAGATCTGTGTTGTTATCTCATCCAGCTGCTGCTTGCTGCCTAAAACACACAAACACACAGATAGAGAGAGAGGGATCTTTTTAAAATGAATCTTTTTCAATAAATTGTTTAATTTAGAGACTAATATTTTCATATTTGACAGTAAATGTTTTGCTCACTTTGAACTATATCCTTGGTTTCATTGGTCACCTTTTGAGGGATGCTTTCGAAGAAGTCATCTACCTGAAACAAAGACAAGCAGTAAAGGCCAGTGAAAAACAGAAATTTTAATAAACACTTTAACAGTTTAAAAATATGGTTTTTATGTGTCTAGATTTGGAAAAAAAAGAGTTGAAATGTGTCTTTCTGTCAATAAGTAGCTTTGTTGTGGACAGCTAGCAATTTATCTCTGATTACACATATTAAATTCACTTTGGTGGACAAGGCCTAAAAAAATAAATCCATTCTTCACATTTTATTACATTATTTAAAACTTGCTCACAGTTTTCTCCCCATCTGTTCTGAAATGGCAGGCAGGCAAGTGTGAGGCAAGACTGTCAAGATTATTGAAGATTGTGATATTATTGTGTGTGTTTGTTTTTGTTTTGTTTTTTTTCAGAATTCACTGACCTCCTTGATTTTGGATTGGAGATTAGTCTTGGTGACTCCATCCACTGCAGACTGGAACTCACTCAGACTGGAATTCTATACACACATATGCACACACTCAACAAATGTGACCAGAAATCACATGTATTGTAAATGTTATACCTTAAATAAACAGAAGGGGGCAGCAGATTTCAGCAAAACAATAGAATGCTTTGATTCAAAAGATTCTTCGATGCTGTCTCTCCCCTTTTATTTCTCAATGTTCTATCATTATCATCATGATGGAGAGAAGAGGAGAGTGTGTCAGAGTTAGGAGTGTAGGAGGAATAGAGAGGAACAGATGGGAGGATGTTAAGAGGCTGTTAAGACAAAGCCAAAAATGAATCATTATTATCATGTATCACACTGTCTCAGCTTGTGTCAGATGTAGTTTGATTGTATAAATGTTGAAAGTTGCTTGTGAAGCAACAGGGAAAGCCACTTGATTCTTTAACAGAACTTCAGGAGGAAGTCTGAGTTTTGCACAAAACACTTAAGGTTCAGGGTTGGATGTTCAGACTGATCTTATTTTGTTTGTCTTTGTTATTCAGAATCAATTTGTCCATTTAGGAAGAAAAAAATACATAATGTTATTAATGAGTGCTTACATTGATGGAGATGTCCAGTGTAAGTTTATCTAGCTCTGGCTTCAGTGTGTCACAACCATTGCAGCCTGGTTTGGACATGGTCTCGCTAATGTTATTTTTAACAGCAGTGGTCCTGGTTTGGAGGTCATCCACGCTGGACTGCAGCTCGACTAATGATGAGTCCAGTGTTTTCAGCTGATGAGTGGTGTTTTGAATGTCTGCTCATACAAGTAAAAAACACACACATATAAGCCAGAGTATCCACACATTTAAAAAAGTAATACATTCATCTATGATGTTTTTGATGCTACATGGCTTCTAATTCAAAAGCAATTTTTAAAAAAACAGCCTGTTTGTGACAAAATAGCTACTGGAAGCTGTAAAACCGAAAAGCATAAGGTCAAAAAGAACAGATTTTTCATATTCTACTAAGCCTGCTCTGTGTTACTCTTAAAGTTGACTTCATTCAAGACTTTATATTCTTTATACTTATACTTTTAGTGAATGCTTCATACTGCATTTAATATTTCAACCTCAGAGTAAGAAGTGAAATACAATGAAACAGGGCCTGCCCATACAATTACTGATCTCCTGTCAAATATGTACGCAAGCGTTTACATGCTCTGACTCAAACAGGACAGAGCATGCAGGGGAGTTGTACCTTGGTCCAGAAGTGTAACTGAATGCAGCGCTGGGTTCAGAGTTCCTCTGAAGCGTTTCTGGATCTCTGTACCCAACTGAGATCCAATATCTGTTTTACACAGAAACACAGGTGTGAGATCTTTAATCATTAATGACCAGAACAGAGGATACTGTATTGCAACGGATAGGATTGGTTGCTCAATTTCTACATTATTAGTTCTCTGTTCTTACCATCTAGGTTTTCTGTAACCTCCTGCACAGTCTTGTAGCTCTCATTCACCACATAGTTGATTTGCTGGAGATAGGCAGAGGAAAAACAAACTACTTTAAAGTGCACACATTAGATATGGGTTGAAATGCACTGTGTCAAGAGCTGATTACACAAGCAAATCAACCTTTTGCAAATGAGAAAGGACAAACAGAACACAACAGAGCCTTTCCCATCAACCTTTTCCCATGCCAGTATCTTGAGATAAGTGTATTGGCACTGCAGAGCACCAGGTCTGGTCTTTAATCAGAGAGCTGACTGTTTGCATCACACACAGAAAGCTGTTGATTCACAGCAGACTGATTGTTGGGCAGGACTTAATGTGACTAATCCCAAATGGGCACTAACAAGATTTATGGTTTCAACATTGAAAGAAAAAATGTCAAAAGCAATGAATCAATCAATATTGATAAATGTTTGACTTGTTTGAGTTCCCTAACCTCTGACTTCTGTATATTTCCAAGAGGCTGAAGTTTCTTTCTTACCTGAGGCACAGCAGTGAGGAAGGTGCGGAGGTTGTCTATAGTTTTGTTGAGCTCCACTGTACTCTGGTCCACACTCACATTGAGGGCCTCGTTACTTCTGAACATGCAGATGTTTCCAGCACTGCAAATACACAAACATTCACACACACACACGCACACACACACACACAGGATTCAGTTTGTGTCGTGTACATAATGTTGATCCGAGGGAGACGCAGACAGTCAGTGAGGCATGCATATTCAAGCTGTCTTCTTCTGTGCTAATTTCAGATAACACATCATTATGCTGTTCAAAAACGCACATGGGCACACACACATACACACTCACAAGATAATGACTGTGGTGACGAAGGCGCTCCAGTAAAGGGTTCTTCTGCGACAGTGAATGGAGGACGTCTGCTTTTGGTACATCTTTCCACCACAGTTGCCACAGCAGCGACAGCACGCCAAGAATAAACCAACTATGGGCATCAGAACGATGTACAGGACGCCAATGGCTACACATACTAGGAAACCAACTTGATACACCAGAATCTGAACACACACACACACATACAGAAATGATACACATTACTTGAGGCAGTTACAACAAAAATGGCACAAAATATCATTTTCAAGGCCAAGATAGCAGAACAGTGGCAGGTCTTTGTGCTCTGTTGTGACGTCAAACACGGTGAGACATCACCAAACAATAGTGTTACTTTACTGTGGTGACAGTCCACATTTAGAGTGGATGAAAGAGTCTTCACTATACTGGGATATATACACATAAGGATGCTTTAACATTAAAGCCTCTCAGATTACCAGCTCGTGGGGCACTGTGGAGGGTGTGTCTTTTTTTTTCCCACGCCTAGAAGTTCAAACAACATTTCAAATTCACATACTTCTTTGATAGTTTCTTGATTAAGCTGCTGATGTTTTCCAGAATCCTGGATCAATTTCAGGATCAGATCTAGAAAGAGAAAAGAGAGAAAAAAAAGTTTGAAACTTTTTTGCGGCTCAGTGCTTCTCAATTATTTCAGATTGGACAAAAACAAAGTTTATAAAGGCAGGGAATGCTGAATGGTTTTCTACGTCGCTGGCCTCCATTACAGTCGTCCATATACAAAAGCCCAGCCACAGGGACAATGTGTCCTGTGCTCCGTACAAACATTTTAATCTCTTGTATTGTACAAGGGGAAATGTGACACCTCCATCTTGTGGTAACTAGGAAACCAGGACAGTTTTCAAGAGAGATTTTATTTTTTACACACACACACAAAAAAAAAATAACACAAAGGCTACAGTTCATGATTTCACTGGACCTTGTTATTGTGGATATTATAAATGTAACTGAGAAGACACATTGTTCTGGTGCTCCTCACACAAGCTATTTGTGTAGTTCTCACCATCTGTGTCACCTCAGATGTCAGCCTGTCGTAAATGTTCTGGAAATTTGAATATTTCCATGTTGCTTTGCGTCTCCCTGCTGTTATGAAACACTTTGGTAGAGTAAGTGTTGTGCAAGAATTTATTAAAGGAAGGGTATTTTTAATCTTTCAAAAGAAAACTTGTGAAATTGTTTGATCAGCAGGTCAAATCAAGGAGCTTAATGATTTTTGAGTCAACCTCTTAACCTTAAAATGGCCACAAGATGAAGGAAATGTCAGATGTGTAACATTTTATAACGTAGACTACATATAAATTTCCCTATTTACTTTATTAATACTTAGGTAAATCAGCTAGATTCAGAAATCTGGGACAAGTCATAAATTGGGGTCGCCAGGTTGTCATTTGAGTGAGGGATCCATTCATTTGGTGTGTATCTTCTACCAACATAGTTTTTTTTAAAGCAAAAATATTTATTGTTTACTAGTTATGGAATGTAACTAAGTACATTTGCTAATAATTTTTGGTAATTGTACTTTACTTGAGTATTTCCATTTGTGCTACTTTGTACTTCCACTCCACCACATATCAGGGATATATTGTACTTTTTACTCCACTATATTATTTCACAACTAAACGTTACTTACTTTTCAGATCAATATTTTATACGTAAAACATATGATCAGTTTGTTATATATTGTTAAAAATATATTGTTAAAAGTTAAACCATATAACCATATAAGACGTTAAAATTAGCTTTACCTTTACAACATTAAAATGCTGCTTACATGTACACATCAATTAATCAGTTTTCAGATAATATATATATGTATGATAAATATAACAGTCTAAATTAGGTCATTTTTCATAATCAGTACTTGAAACTTTAAGTAAATTTTGCTGACAAGACTCATGTTCTGTTATTTAACTAAGATTTCGAATGTCAGACTTTTACTTCTAATTGAGTGTTTTTCAATGTGATGTTGCTATTTTTACTTCAGTAAAAGATCTGATTACTTCCTCCACTACTGTTATTTACTTGATAACGTTTATAACCCTGGGCACAGACTCTTGTTGTGAAGCGGAAACTTGCAGTTGAAAAATAAGCCATTAAGCCACTTGCCTTATCATACAATGACTGTAGATAATCAAACTGTTGGCACCTATGAGTTAACATAGAAGTATTTGAAAGGAAATACAACTCTCTTTATACATGACTAAGTAACTCTTGGTTGAAATTTAATCCATCCATCTGACAAGATAACCGCAATGAGTTTGAACTTGGCAAAGGCTATTAGTCATGTTTATGTTTGCGTTATGACATCAATACCAAACAGGATGTAATGTGACAAATAGAGAAGGGTTTACGGAGCAATTACAACATGTCGCAGGGCAAACAAATCTGCCCTGAAAACATCATAAAGGTTAACAATTGACTTGTCGAAATACCGGAATTCCCATTGACTTCCTTATGAACCAATCCGGTCATATTTTTTATGGGCAAAATTGTCACAGGGCAGGAGTAAAGGTTAAAATTTCCACTTTTCCCTCTGTTTTTCCCAGCACTGAGAGTCATTAAGTTAAAATATTTCAATATGAAACTTGAGCTGTGACCTGGTTGCCCTGTGACCTAAAGCCTGGACAATGTGAGAAACGTCCTCAAACACAGACTATGAGTAAGTAGACAATGCATCAGAACATGACAGCAGAGATTCAAGATGTTTGATTAGTGAGTAAGATTTGAATGACAATGACCTTCAGGAAAGGGATTGGGCTGGACTGTGTGGAGGAAGGACTGGACCAGTGCTGCCATGAAGCCGGCTCCGTTGTCCTGCTCGGCTGTGTCCTGATACTGGGGCTGGGTAAGGCTCTGCTGGGCTGCAGCTGCCGGACAACCACCTTCGGGAGGGACGGACTGGGCCAGGCTGAGCCCTAGCAGCAACACTCCAACTCCAGCCCTGAGCGCTCCAGCGCTGCCCTGACACCTCCAGCCCCTCATACTCTCACATAACCTCATTTCGGCAGGTGAGAAATGAGGTGAAACACTTGTACGGAGAAAAACGGGTTTATAGAGTGATCACCTCATGGCACAAGGTCTGTCTTGATGCATCTGGAAACAAAGAAAATACAATGACACACTCATACAAGACAGGCGAGTTAGAGGCTGGTGAAGAAACCCACAGAATGAGTCACAGAGAAAAGAGGTTCTAGTACAGTTCATTACAAAATGGCAATAGAAAAAAAACTGCTGTTGTTTTGCAGAAGAAATCCAACAATGGCATTTTATTAAAAGGTTAAGCCAACGCCTATTTCGTCTCTGAGAATAACAGTGTCCTTTAAGCTCCCCTTTCATAGCCTACTACACTTATCCTGAGACTTTCTGTTAGGGAATAGAAGGAGTGTTGACATTTAAAAGTTACTGGAAAAGTTTTAGGACACATAATGGATTGAAAGAACCTGTCCGGCTGTCTTTGTGTTGTAAACACACAGAAAAACTGTGTCCCCCTCAAACGCCTGCATCACCTCCGTTTATCTGTTTCTCTGAAGTGTAGACAGTTTAAGATTAGTTAGAACAAGAGGAAAAATATCTTGTGCTAGTACAAAACTACTGCTACAATATTTAAGTATCAATTATCTCTTTATGCTCATCTGCTGTATGTTTCATAGGTGTGTTTCTCTTAAACAAATTAGTTCATGAGCGGAAGGCCCTTAGATAACTGATCACATCTAATTCCTCTATTTTCGCAACACAAGCTGTTGAAATCAGAGCAAATGGTCTGCCTGTTTTCTTGAGAGACATTATTCTTATTAGAGAAAATTATTACCAAACAGCAGCTGGAGGATATTTACTGTAACATACTGGAGCCTGGAAACAAACTGAGCAGCTCCTACAGTCAAGGTACGGGTGTAAGTGGGACAGGATAGTGTAAAACAGGGAAAAGGTAAAAGAATAAATTAAATGAAAATATGACAGATGAAAAAGGTATTGATATGTGGAGGACATCAAAATACAGAAACAGTAGAATAGAGTGAGCATTTAGCTTTTTTCTCTCAGTCAACTCACCTCACCATATGACTCGACAGTGCAGTACAGTTCCGCCACTCTGATCTCCACTAATTCAGTAAGGGGTGTGTGACTCTGACAGCCGTTTAGAAACCTGATATGCTCTGCCACCGCTGACAAGTTGAAGTTGACTGTGCACTCGCCTGGAGAACCGCCGCCACTATGAGGAGAGGGAGGGAGAGAATAGGAGGAGGGAAAAAGGGAGGGTCTTAAAGAGAGTAACAGGGAGAGAGAGGGAGGGAAGAGAGAGAAGGAAGCAAATAACTGGCAGGATTACCTTTAAACAAATGGGATTTTTCCTACATTGCTTCCTGGATTCTGTAATGTGTGTGTGTCAGGGGGGAAATAGCTTGAAGTGCCAGTGACTGTTATGGAAATAATAGTAAAATTGTGACATGAACTACTACATAGACCGGGGTAAACAACGAAAAGCAGAATGGGTTTTGAGAAAATTCCCTTATATCAGGATTTTACTATAAGTCTCTTCATCTAATATAAAGTGCATCTTTTGTTGTTGTTGCAGTTGTTGTTTTATGTTACATATATTACATTTTTGTTTTTAGGATAAAGAGGTTATGTTCGGTCATTCAGTCATTCCAAGCACATCAGTCCACATCTGCAATGGTGTGGTTCACAAACAAGCAACAACACAGCCCAAAACTACGCAGGACAAGATAGTTGGGAAGGAGGTGCTTAGTAAAGGGAGATAATAAACAATATGTAAAGGTTGCCAAGAAAACCTCAAAAATATTTCAACTGACATTATTGGCAAGGTTTGAGAAATTGTATTATTCCCATGTTATCACCCTGGTCACAAAGGAAGATATACAGTATAACTCTGCAGCAGGACAACCCAAGACAAGAATTTAGCCCTTGTTCAACAGACTGAACTAGCAATAAAGCACTTTCAGTACAAACACAATGAGACAAGATAAGGGTAGTGTATTACTCACCTATAGCGTACTTCTGCAAAAGGGAGAGGAGAGGAACGTGTGACGGTTTTTCTCAGGAAATTTCTTCATCACTGTTTTTGAAATCTACTTTGTGATCTTGGTACACAGTCTGTGGGGCAATTTGATATTACTCTGACGGTCTGGACTCCTCCTGTTACAGGGATGAGAGAAATCTCATTTGCATGAAAAGGAACACCATTGTACAATAGGCATGAATCTGATTTCCCTTTCTAAACTCTACTGATGCAAATGAAGCGGAAGGAGTCGTATACTCATGTCTGTCGTTCTCTCTTGCTTCTCCTATCTGGTGCACCTGATAAGCCTGATATCACCTGCCAATCATTCTTCACTGGTTCACCTCAGCTCAAAGTCATCAATTACAGGCTGATCCTTTAATCTGCAACCAAGAGAGCACTTACCAAGAGGCTTTGGCACGTGGAAGCTATTAAATCTTTGCAGGGCTGAAACTCAATGACTGTCTTCAATGATTATGCATTCCTGAATCAGTTTGTTAATTTAGTTATTTCCCTTTTCTCCCTGTTTGGATGGTTCATTTCAAATCAACCTGTATGAGTCAATAGTGTTGTGTCAAAGGGAGGATCCCTCACTGGCTTCCCAGTTGGGTAACTTAGTTTTTTCCCTTTTTTCACAGTTTGGATGGTTCATTTCTTTTGTTGTTTTTACTTACACAGACTTTTCAGAAATACAAACTTGTATGAGACAATGTTGTCTCATAGAAAGGATCCCTAGCTGGCTTCCCACCCTTAAACACAGTCTTTTATGGAAACATCATAGCAAGGGATTGAGTCTGGGTCTCTGAAGAGGCCTATGTTTATCAACCCTCTAAGAATGCTTTAAAGAGTCAAATTAGGAGTAAAAAATAACTTGTGTATTATTATGTATGAAAGTATGAAGAATAAATCAGGCTAAAACTACCCAATTCTGAATTACACATATTCATCTTGACCAATGGTATTTTGAATAATATGTTGTTTCTGGACTCCACTCTTAACCAGTTAACATACAGATACTTTGTTTTAACTAATAATTTGTGTCTAGTATGGTTATTCCACAAAGAAAAGCTCAATTATCTCATTAAAATCCTTAAAACAACATCTATTCCTCCTTCACTGAAAAATCCAGAATGTGTGAATATGGAAATATTAATTTCAAAAGTTTAAAAGCTGGTCTCCTACTTCAATAAAAAGTAAATTTTGAGTGTATGTGCACTGGAGGCTTCAAGTTTCCACATCACACTTGTGCATACTGGACCACAACTGTCTCCAAACTGGTTGTGATGTCACAAATCATGTTCATAGGTATATGCCTTAAACTCAAGATGTAAATTAAGCTCAGATAGAGAGTCATACATCACTCTGCACAGTGAAACTCAACTCCAAGTGGAGTAACAACAAGAAAAATATTTTTTGAGTGCAGGGGGGCTTTAAGTTTGTAGAAATTTGATAAATACTTTAATTTAGAGTGTGTAAGTAGGTGTAAAACACCAGGATCTGCACTGTTAATTAATCACTTAAGTTCCAAATTGCACTTTAAATTGTTTCACAATTATGGACTGACTGTTTTTAACAGTTCCTTTTGTTCAATTTTACAAAATTGTACTGTAAACTACAACAAACTACATATTCATGAAGACTGAATTATTATTGTATTAATGTTATGAAAGCTCTAAAAAGTGAGTGGATCTTGAGTTAGATCAACAGTTACACATCTGGAGCCCATTATATGCCTGTTATGGAAAATTTTACTTTTAAGTACAAATATGTGCAAATCTGAATTACTTACAGTATCTTCTTATGTGTCAGCACTCTGCTCTTCTCTCTTCTTTCTTTTGTCTTTCAATACTGTACGGTGTGATTCACCAGCTTTGCAGAGAAAACAGATACCTAACTCCTTGACTGTATGACTGCCTTAGTCATCAATGGTAATCCATTACATAATTTGCTATTGTCACAGTCTGTCATTTGTTATTATTTCTCTTCTCTTGCCAACCAACATGGCTGTCATCTTCTGCATTAGTTTGGTCCTACCAAGACAAGCTGACTAACTTTTTTTGTTTTTTGGGTCTGCATGTTTGTTTTGTTTTTTTGCTTGTTTGTTTTGTTTTGGGCAATATAGGTCACACTGTGAAATGCATCCTTGATAATTTGTTTTTTTATCAACTGGAACAAGGGCAGCAGTGTCTCACATTCTGTTTAAAACTTTGTTTCCATAGAAATTTCAGTAAACTACTCGGCATAGCTCTTCAGTCAGTTTTGCATGACAGGAAAAACCAGTTGTGCTTTTTTGGACAATGTTTTCTTTGCATGAGCTGGTACCTATGTAATTGTTCCCCATGATGAAGTTCTGTGTGTAGTTCTGCGACTAAACCATTTTCTCAAAATGCAATGATTAAGATAAGACAATAGCTTTTCAGTGAAAATCCATCTTTATTGATGCCATACATGAATCATCAATGACAGAAACCTGGCAAAAAAATATATAGATATAAAACCACCCCTATGGTGAGGTGCTACAGGAGCCAGCTATGGGTGCATTACGATTTCATCTCCATCTCATATATCACCACCCCATATTCTCTAAACAGTGCCAATTTAGGAAACACAGGGTGTGAAGTCTCAACTAGATTAAATTCTGTGTCAGCCTGCTGAACTGATACCCCAAAAATAGATTAAGGGTGCTAAAAACAATGATTAAGGGTTCAAACACAACAGCCTGCAGGCTCTGTGTGGATTTACAGGCAGCATGTGAGTCAGATATAATGATGGAGGAATTCCTGTCAGGCTGTTCAGTCTGTCCTGATGCTCAGGGACCCCTGCTGGCAAAGTCTGCAAATTACTATCCAATATCTGAGAGCCAGGGTCTGGGTGCTGCTGAAGCCCATGCATTAGATAACATTTTCCATTTTACTGTTTGCATGTAAACAGGAAACCCTGACACAGCATCTGAAGGTCAATTCCAGTGACCTTAATTGTAATGCCAATGGTCAGCATATTTTGCCATTAATGAAATATTTACTTTTTTCATTTATCAGTTACTGATTTGAAATGTATCTGGAAAAAAACACCAGACAGCTTATGAAACAAAACTAAAACAAATAATATAGAACCAAGAGGCAATTAGTGAGTTCAAACCTTTTTGCACACAATCGAAGGAAACAGCTCAATTGGCCAAAATTAAAGCCACAAGCAGCAACAAGTGGGTTTCAGGCGTCACAAAGGTGAGCAGTCACTTCAGCTGTTTTAATTCTGTTTAAAGGTACACTATGCAGGATTTTCCTAAAAACAATGTATAGACTTAAACAAAGCTAATCCCTCTCAATCATCATTTATGGCCCACTAGAATTGTGTAGTGATGTATTTCAGGACATTTCTGGAGGTCAACTTTTTGGGTAGTGGGTGTGTAGCTCCCAGCATGTCTCTCTCTCAACTGCTCCTTTCTGCTCTCCGTCTGTGTCATGGATGTATAAAAAGCTCCAAGTCTGTGTGTCTGCTTGACCAAGGGTGGCGCTGAGCTACACACACGGAGAGCAGAGAAGCCACTGTTAACAGGAAGAAGCCCTGCACTCACACAAAATTTGGTAATGCAGGGTTGTGCAGAGGTGTTTATTTGTGCTTTAGAACTAATGCCATGAATCAGTAAATAACATTTTATTTCTCAGATTCATAGCTTTGTTCTCACCAGCACAGCTCACTCTCTCTCTTACTTGCTCTGCTCTCCACTGATATGAGTGAGACCAATCAACACACCAGTTTCGTCACCTGCAGTATTTCAATTATTGCACACTTAAGTTTTGTCCATTTGTCCCCCCTTCACCAGCTGCTAACAAAACTCAGTATATATGTTCAGGAGATGAGATAGCACTGGATGTCTCCAGTGAGTTTAATCAGGATTCCTTTAGGGTATCTTGAGTTATGAGTAAATATGTGATAGGCCACACTCACTCACACCAATCAATATGGTACTTCAGATTAAATACTTGGCCCCAGAGTATGCGCCTCAAATTTGGTGAAATTCTGTTCATTTGGTTTTAAGTCGCATGTTTTCTGCATTTGTGGCGTCCTTATGGGTTGGGCTCAAAATGCTTCAATAGACCCATTACCACACATGTTCTGAAGATATCTACAAAGACTTATGATGATTAGACAAATGGTCCTCACCCTTTGAATGTTTTTCTTTGGAAATGTGTATCTCAGTCCCACAATGCTGCTTACCCAATGCTGTGTTGATACATTTGATAAAAGTGGTTGCACAAATTGTGGGAACTTTTCAGCATTATCATTCATCAGAGGATGACTCACCATGAAACAGAAACTTCACAGAATAAAAAAGACTAAGAGGTCAACAAGTTATTTTCCCTAAATGTGGTTATTTATTGTTTTGGTTTTTTTTGCGCATCTGATAAGTTTTCAGATAAACCAGAAACCTACAACAGCAGAAAATAGCTATTAAATATCTCTTTAATGTATACTCTAATGTATACTGAACCATTGTGAAGATGAAGCCAGATTGACTCAGGAGCTGCATGTCACAAAAAAAACAAGTAATAGAATGACCTCTATGAGCATTAACTGACTGAGCAGCCCCACACACTCCTCCATATATCATCATGAGCACTGTACAGGCGGGTCAGATCTAAACAGAATGTCAGTACATAGAAAAATAAATACAGTTTGCTAAAATGAGGGCAAAATTCTTTTATCAGTGATTGTACCATTAAAAATCACGTTTAAAAAAAAAAAAAAACCTTTAAGAGACTTTTCATCTTTTTACATTAGATTGAGTTTCTCGTAGTTCTAGGGAGGAATACATAGAATAACTTTTACAGAAATTACTACCTAAAAATATACAAGCACAGACACAAACATGAGGAGTAAAGCCAACAAAATGATTTTTCATAAAACAAACAGCGCAGTGTAATCAATATCTAAAGAATCTTTACATGTAGCTCCTTGGTCTGCAGCTTTCTTAATTGTGATTAAAAACATTTCTGGGAAACTTAAGTTAATACAAAAGTCTTTTTTTTCTTATTTTACAATCCTGTCAAAACTTGTTTTTAAAATATTTTTGAGTAGCAAATTTGAGAAGTTTTCTGTTATTATGTTCTCTAAAGAGAGCACCCCCAGATAGAGAATTCAAGACAAAGCAAACAGTTCTGCAATGACAAGACAACAGATCCAAACCAGGTGCTTGTTGGAAATTTAGCGGGGAAAATGGTATCCAGTGTGCTGCTTTGGACTCACATCAAACAAGATGTAGCACAGTATTAAAACACTAGCCTTGTTCTCCCTGACCAGTTTTCTAGCACTGAAGCCGATGGACCTCATGACAGTGTGATGTCTGATACAGATGGATGACATTATATCAAGCATAGACTTACATGAAAGTTATTAACCATCACAATAAGAATGATCTAACAGCAATACTTATACATTAATATACTGCAGGTTTCAGATGTTTTACAGTTCTTACATTAGCAATAATAAAAAAGAAAAAAAAATACACTGTCAATTCATAAGAAAAATAGATTGGAGTTAATAGTGGAAAACAGTGCAAAGAATATTCTGGGGTGTTTTTGTTTGCTTGCTTGTCTGTTTTTTAGAAATTGTTTACAAAAATAAAAAAAAAAAAAATTCAAAACAAGTCTAAAACATAGAAAATGAAAACACACTTCTGTAGCATCTGGTGCTCTCGTCCAGACATGCTGCGTACCACCTCTCTCCAGTACCTCAATGTTTTATGTTGTAGGTGTAGGTGAGTGTGTGTGTTGCCGTGTGTGCACTGGTTTGGGTGTGTGTGTCAGTGTTTGTGTGTGAATGTGAGTGTGAGAGTGAGTGTGTATGTGTGTATGTGTGTATGTGTGTGTGTGTGTGTGTGTGTGTGGGTTTAAGATTTAGCGTAGTGGTTCTCAACTCCGGTCCTCAAGCTCCGGCACTGTACAGGTTTTTGTTCCAACCAGGTCCTACAAAAACAAATAATTGAGTTTTTAAAAACCGAACGTTGAATTTTTTTATGCTAAGAGTGCACACACTTTTCTGCAGCCTGCAAAAAAATAAGTTAAATAAAAGCTAAGCATTTTCTTCCCTGTGACATGAGCACAACAGAAACAATGAGGTGCGTCGTCAAGGAAAACCACGCCTGAGAGACCCGAGGTTGGAACAAGAACCCACTGACATGGTCGCCATGGCGAGCACTCGGACAACAGGACACGCCAACTCTGGCTCAAACGCTGTGGTGAGCGATGATGGGGGGGTTAACACCCATGCACACACACCGCCACCCCGCCAGTCTCACCACATCTCTAAGAGGACTGACTGAAGCCGAGCAGACAAGGGCCAAGGCTGAGCACCACTGAGCATGTGCAACAATGTGAGGGAGCGAGAGTAGGACTCCACTGAAACTGTCCTTCATGTGGCAGCATAGAGCTCCTTCAGTCCATCAACTAGTATCCCTTTCCCTAAACACTCTCCTTTCATCTTTGAAACATAACTGAACAAAACAGACACAAGTAAATTGAACACAAGTGCTCGAGGCCTCCCTCCCTGACTCCTCTCGCTAGCGTGTTGGCTCAGGTGGATCCCAGTATGTTTAAGCATTGAAAAGGGGCTTGCTGGGACCTCAGCGCTCTACTGGGATGACTGGGAGTTGTCATTCTTGCTCTCCTGACTGGAGGGAGCCTTGTTGTTCCAGGGCGAGTGTGCCCCCAGTGCAGGTGAGCTGTTGAAACTGTCCTCATCTTCCAGGCCATTCGCCCCATCGTACTGCGTGTTCTCCAGCCGTGTGATCAGACGCTCGTCCTCGTCACCAAACTCCCCTCCCATCAGAGTGGGCTCTCCCACCATCATCACGTCCTAAAGGGGACAGTAAGGGCCGGTACATATTATCCCCATAATACAGGGGGGTGCGCGGAATGACTGGCTGCACGGACGAGCTGTAACTATTGTTTTTGGCCTGTTGTCTAGGTTAGATCTAACTGGGATGAAATCCAGATTTACGAATGAAACCTCAGACTCTAATAAACTTGTCACAAAATTCAAAGTTAAATGCATTAGAACTGACACTTGAAGCTAAATTTTCAGGGACCAAGGGACCTCAGGTATGACATGTTGAGGCATTGGTGCCCTCTCTTTCTGAACCCAATCACAACACGACAATCTGTCGTTCCTCTAGAACCAAACAGGGTTACCCTGAAGGTTCAGTAGTCCATGTGGCCCTGACTCCCTACCCCTGTTCCAAGAACCGGGGTTGAGGGGCCTCCCCTACTGGCCAGCAGTGGGCATCCCTGATCCTTGAGTGCTGCATCACGGGGGGCGGGGGGGTTTTCATTCCACCTCGGGTCTCGTTCGCTCAAGCAACCAAGTAAGCAAAGACAGCAGTGCTGTGTGAATCATGTGCTCTGATAGGCTTAGTGGTAACTCTGTATGTGGTAAATCAGATTGATTTAGAGAGAAAACCTAACTGTCCCACTGGAAATCAGAGCAAGGTAACCCTACCCCATGGCCCCAAAATATATTAAGCATTACTTAAAGATGGAGGTCACGTGTACCTCCTTCTATATAAACCCATAAACCTGTGGTCCCAGAGGACCAGGGACTGCCCATCACTGGTTCACATCAGGGGGTCTACTAACTAAATCTACTCATCCCATCTTAATAAAATTGCAGAAATCAACCCCTAACCCCACTTCCCCCCACCACCACACCTCAATACAAACCCCACCTCCAGAAGCCTACCTAAGATATCTCTATCTTCACCTGCTTCAAAAGCTAGTCTTCAACATGCTACATACCCCAGCTACCACCTGCTACACCCACAAACTACTTTCTTACTTATTCCCCTCTCATTCCAACCCCTCCACCCCCCCTCTGTCCTTCTCCCATGCCTTGCTCAGCTGAACTTGGAGGTGCAGATAGAGGTCAAGTAGATGTAATGCTTACAGGTACCTGGCTGGAGAGAGAAAAGCTGTTGGCTGGACTCTTCTTTTTGCTGTTGCTGTTGTTATTAGTGCCTCCGCCAGAGCTCACGGTGCTCCCACCAGACACCTTCCTTTTCCGCCGCTTGTTTGGTGCTTGTCTGGCTGGCTCAGCTACGAGTACATAAAGGAAGACGGTGAGCTGTCACTATCGATCATTTAAATCTCTGTAAATCAGTTGTTTCTGGGCCTGTGGGTCATAAAATCCACCTCAGTTTCAAAAACAGGTGTCTATGTTACCTGGAGGTGCTACCATTCTTTGCCACTTTTGAAAGAGGCAAGTCTTCAGGCAGTCTCTCGGGCTCAAACTGTAGGTCTTATGCCTGGACATCAGCTCCTGCATGGGCTCCAATATCACACATAGCTTACAGGGAAAAAAAAAAGAGGAAACATTAGGAAGTGTTTGCAGGTTGTTGGTATGCGTAGTTGAGGTGAATCCAATTACGATAAACGTAATTATGAGGAAACTTGCTTACACGGAGGTAGTTGAGCGTGGAGTTGGACAGCCCGCATCTGGTGATGTTTTTAGCCAGTTGATCCAGCATCTGGGGATCCTGCATGATGAGGTTAAAGGGTAAGAGATAGATGAATGAATGAATGAAAGTACAATATGTGCATTGGAGAGTGTGTATTTCTTTGAGTCTGGGACTTACATGCATAGCCAAAATGCTCCTGGGTAGGACCTCTCTGTGTTGTCTGATGCTGAAGTGCCACGTCTTGATCCTCATCATGTCATCAAACATGAACTCTAGGTACAGACGGCCCTCCACACAAACCTAAGCAAAAGGAAATTTAAAAAAAAAAAAAGGTTAGAAGTCAGAGTAGAGGAAAGGCTAAAAGGTTTTTCACCCAGAGTGACATTAGATATACCTGTGTGAACATAGGTTTGCCGTTCTGGGTAACCATGGTGCACTGGTCACAGTCGAGAGATACAAAGTTACTGTGGAAGGACTCCTTTGGATGTTTCAAAACGTAGAACAGCTCAGTGGCGCCCCCCTCAAAGATACTCCGAAAGTATCGTGGAATCAACGTCCTGCCAATGGCTGCAGACACACACAAAAAAAAAAAAAATTCACGGTTTATGGTATAAAAACAGCTTCTTTGTCTTAAAAATCAACCTAACATCAGCATTTTCTTTGGTTTTTAATCTTTAAATAATCTTACTGTATCGTTTGGGTCCATCTTCTAGACAGAAAGTGATGGTGAGCATGGCATCATCCTCAAAGAACTCTGTGGTGAAGGCATCCCACCAGAGATTATCACAATCCTGAGAGCAGAAGAACAAAAAAAAAGAAAAAATATGACATATAACGTCATTATAATAAAATGTATATCCTCACAATAAAATAAAACTGCACTGAAGAGTATATATTTATGCTATTGTGTTCTCCATTTTAATGTCAAACAATGCTGGTTCAGTGTACTTTTAACAAAACAATTTAAGTAGGTCGTACATCAAAAGACAAAAACAATGCTTCACAGTCGAACCCTGACGCAAGTACGAATGTAGTCAGGTTACTGTTTTAGATGACAGCCAATTAGCTAAAACAATAGGTGTTTTGTTTGCTAGAAAGAGGTGAGGAAGTTACATAAGATAATAATGAATAAACAAACACAATGACTGTACAAAAACGGCTCAAAAAGAAGAAGCAGAAATTCTTATTTTTTCTTAAATTAGCCACTTTATAACTAAAACTCTTACTCGTCCACTGTGTGATCTGATTAACAGAATACTAGTTTGTGTTAACCACTGGAATCTGTTTTCAGATTGCGTGAGAACAGATGTGCATGCTTCATGACATTCATCCACACCACACGGATGAATGCCAGCGACTCTAAACATTTCCTAAAGGATGAGCGGTTGGAAATGTCATGAAGTACAAACAGAACTGAAGTTGCAAGGATAAACTTCCTAAATGAGGAAAGAAAACAGAAAGTAGGTGTTTTGCTGCACTTAACTGCAGTCAAAATCTGTCCGATGTACAGAGGTTAGCGTGCGTGTATCTGTCTGTGTTTGTGTATCTCTACAGTGTACACAATGACGGTCACAGAAAAAACACAGATGGTAACAGCTACTCACTTGCGCACTCAGCCATATAAACAGTTGGCACTCCAATTACATTTTAGTCAGGTTGATCAGATAATCCTATTAGAGCCTGAATGTAAATTAAGTCAGTGAGTTCTCAGGCTTAATTTCCCCACAAAATCCCTAGCATGGTTAGCTAGACACAAACAGCAGCTGGGAGGGGGAAAAAAATCTGAAAACATGGCAACAGTAAGTAGTTTAAAGGAGCTGCAGAATGTAGCGCTGCAGTCTGTTACCACAACCAGCTTGAAAACTAAAGAGTGATTATGTGTTTTTAGTCACAGTTTGGTGTTTGTATGACTATGTGTGAATGATGAAGCTTCTCTCACCTCTGTCCAATTCTGTAGCCTTTTGTTCAGCTCATATATCCGGTAGTCTGTCTGGTTCCCGTAAGGTGTGGGTCTCCTGGAACAGAGAA
Source organism: Euthynnus affinis (assembly GCA_029490765.1). Lineage (NCBI taxonomy): Eukaryota > Metazoa > Chordata > Actinopteri > Scombriformes > Scombridae > Euthynnus > Euthynnus affinis. Next base: position 14,043,049 of record CM055852.1, on the reverse strand, counting down.
CAGGATTCAATACTGCAGTTGGAGCTGCTTCTGTGGCTTTTCCACACCCGCAGTGCAAACAAAAGCTATAAGCCAAGAGTAGCCTCAAACTCAGGTTAATTACAGGAAAGTTTAATTTCTACATTTTTGAGCAGGAATCCAGAGCACCTATGAATAAACAGTTTATCGTCTACTGTTTTTTTTAACTTTCTGAAAACCAACAAATGGAGAAGTGTCAGTAAACTCACCCCATTCCTGGCTCCATGTATGACGGGGGGTACATGGGTGTAGGCCTGAAAGGAATTTTTTTTTTTTTTTTTTTTAAATCAGCAAACATTTTCTCAGAAATGTAAGTAACATTACGCAAGTGTGTTTTATGTACTGTACAGTCAATGAATCATGTTATTATCGCTAAATCTTGATCTCAAAATTGCAGAAAGATATTCTCTCAAACCAATCACTGACTTCTACGTCCTGTTTTTGTGAGTAACAATATTTCAGATAAGAATCCACAATACAGTGAGACAGAGACATATAAAGTAGAAAAAAATATTCAGTTTCAAAAAAAAAAATTATACATTTAATTAGTACTGTAAAAAATAACAAGAGCAACACTGCATATTAGTGTGACATCTGCCACCGTCTGCTACTTTTAATTAAACTGAATGTTGCTTCATCTCTATTTATGTCCTTTTGAGATGCAATTAAATCAGGTTCTGTCTAATCAACTCTTATTTGATTTTATTCCAATATTAATATCAAAGATGCACCATCTTTTTGCAATGATCAAACAGTACAGTTTAAAGAATGTGCCTAACAGAAGCCACAAAACATCAAAATGTACAATTATTCATAAAAATCAATCAACATCTAAAAATAGACCAGCTGAAAACATATCTAGGTCAAACTATAATAAAAAGTTCCAGCATGAAAAAAAAAACGAAGATAATCTACATGATTTAAAGACTGAAAATGCAGTTCTACTACTATTTGACATATTTTCCTTGAGACAGAACATCCCTTGTGTCTTGGCAGAAAACGGGTACTTACCCCACATCTCTGTCCAGCATAGCGCCTGGGTGGAAGGGGGGAAAGCTGCCGCCGTTGGGGGGCTCCTTAGGAGAGTACAGCTTGAATGACTTTGACGAACAGCCTGCACACAAGCACAGAGCAGAGGAGGGAGGGGAGGGGAGAAAAAAAAAAAAGAGCAGAGATTTAGAGGAGATTTAGATGACTTAGATTTAGCTCATTCAAATCACAGCATCATCTAAGTAATCTAATGTCAGATGATTTTGTTGAGATTTACTTATAAAAAATAAAAAAAACACGCTGTCAAAACAATTTCGCTGCTGCTTTCATTATCTAATGCATCTTCAATCTGGTAAATGGACAAGAAAACAAATCATGATAAGGGAGGGAAAAAAGCAGCAATATTTATTAGACTGCAGAAACCTGAGGAAATAATCAGTGAAATAGGGGGACACAAGCAGAAGAGGTGGTCTGACATGTTTCTGTAACATCCACACCATTATAAGGAACCCTCTTCTCTGCATACAGCCCAGCCCCATGTGATCCTCACCATGTTCCTCTGCGCTGTGTGTATGTGTGTGTGCGCATCTCCCCCTCTAGTTGCCTCTTTTACCCATCCCCCCGCTGCCTGCCCTGGCTGTTGTTAACCCTTGTCTGCCCAGATAAGGCATTCATGCTCAAACAATTCCAGGCTCTGGAAAAACATCTATTCTGTATCTCTACTTAAAAAAAAAAAAAAAGAGACCTCACACAGGCAGAGGCTGCATAAAATTAGGTCTGACTAAAGATATTTTAAACACTAGCAGACAGCAGCGGACTGGGAGAGTTGAGGGGGGAAAAACAGATCTTTGAAATGTAACCCAGTGAGCCTCATCACAACTAACACAGATACTCTTCTCTTTATAGTTACAGTGTGTTTCTCAAAGCATTTCAGTGTGCAGTAAACTGAAGACATTGTTGCGTTGTTGCACTGATACATGCATAATAGCGTCCATAGATCTTGGCAACTTTGAGTTCATAGAAAATCCTGACTGTTTCAGTATTTGCCCCCCTTGTTAACGTTGTTTATGCGTGCCCTGCTTGTAAATCTGGCATCTGCAACAGGCACCACCTAAAGGTAGTATGATGTTAATTTGTAACTTTGACTGAGGCACAATTTATGCGCAACACAGTCTGTCACTGTCAGCTTGGCATATTAAAAAAAAATAAAAAATAAGAGGATTGTACCAAATTGAAACCAGCAGGGGGAGAAACATGGACTCCATCACGGGCCACTCTATCACAGGATCGAACCTAACTTGGATGTTTTTTTATCTTTTCACATCACTCTTAGTGGGTGGGTGGGTGGGTGGGTGGGTGTCCCACAGGAAGGCCACTCTACAACTTACATTGGTGGTCCAAGTCAAGACAAACCAGGGGCACAAAATTAGCACCAGCCACCAGAGATGGCTAGTGTAGATTTGCTTCACTCACCCGAAAAAAAACCCAATGGTAATCTAGTGAGTGACTGATAAAATTTGAACATTCACTAACCATTTGGCCAGTGGACAAAAAAGTTAATTTAGTGCCTTGAGACAAACAGATGGAGAAAGGCATGAGTTAGGATTAAATATGCTCATGTGAACTCTGATCTGTCTGTCCTCATTCACAACCAAGTCTCTGCTCCTTCAACAACTACAACTCCTCCTTCATTTACTTTCACCCTTTTCTTCCTCGATTCAGTATACCCGAGAGAGTCATAACAGGTCATCTTCTCCTCCCCATTACTATGGGGGTGAACCTGCTCAGGAGCACCCAACAATGGCTCTCTATGCATTACTTCTAACCTACAGACCCCCCCCTTCAAACACCACCAGTCATTAGCCCCAGACAGCATTCACCCACATATGATCAGTCTTTGTTCAATCTGATGCACAAACTCCACTGTGACACATCATTCTGTTCATAATCACAATGTTTGCCATCAAACATGGCTCTGTACCTTATTTTCCCTGATATGTATTGCCAACATTATTTTGACACATAATTTCTGCACAAACGCAGAAAAGCACAAAAAGTACACAATTTTCACCACTTTTGAACAGCAACTCACACCCTGAAAAGAAGCCCAAGTGCCTGCCTTAAACCCATCTGAACAATATTAAAAGATTACAGGGGCTAGATGAACTGTGGCGTGGATATCATGTCTATTTTACTGGCCAAACTATCTGTCTATATAAAACACAGAGTCAGGGAAGCATCCTGAACACATGACAAAGAGACATGAACGCTTATAGCATTGAAGCATCCTTTTGCAGGAGAATCTGCTTGAGATCGGGTGAGCACTCATGAGTCGTCACAACTTTTAATTGTGAGTTTCATGCAGGTTAGCCCGTATGAACTGTGCATTGCAAACAATAGATCCGCATCCAGGCAGACGCTGGAAGTGGCTCCAAGCCAATAAAAACGTCTAAAGCAATGTGCAAAGACTTCAACATACCTGCACTAACTACCGGTGTTAAGATATTTCTCTTACTGTAAACATACACAGGCGGTAATTAACAAGGAGAAGCCAGTATTCACTTTAACACGCAGGGCCAGGCGTAAACTGAGCCGCAGGGCCGCGTTCATTAACCGCTTGCAGAGGACGGATGCCATTGCTAAGCTATTAACCTTGTTGCTAAACTACCGTCATCACCGCGTTTTAATTTTTAATTCCTGTTTATGAACTGTTTTAGCAGCTCATTGTGAACCAGTGGTGCTGCTTCACTACTGCGGCTGTAAGCTTGAAGTTACCTGCAGAGAAAGGTCCACCGAAACGCGGTGTTGCTCAACACCTCCGCTCGGTGTTTTCTAGCCAGCTAGCCTCGCTGCTAGCCGGGGCGACTGGATGGTGAAAGCTCCAGCTCCGTCGGTTGATAACGCAGTCCTGTGGTCCCAAACAAGACAGCAAGCGAAGGAAACTAAAACACTCCCGCTAGTTCCTGTCAATGTGCAATTCCCGAATCTATCTTTTAGGCGACATTTGTATAGGGGGGACCTTTAGGGTGATACCTATCTACTACTACTACCGGACCCTTTGTTCCTGCCAGCCGAGACTCGAACAAACAAAGACCCCGCCTCCTCCGGGCTCCTCCGCCCATCCCGGCACACAAGCATCCTCGGCTGCAGACCTGCACAACAACAGGCCTGGTTCCCTTGACAGCCTGGGCCCCCAATTTGTCATGTCCGGGACCTGAGCGTGCATCAGGTACAAGGTTGGTGCCCATTGAGCGGGACAGTTAACAACCCATTATGGGTGGCTCACTTTGTTTTCTCATTGCATTCTTATATTCACGGTTACATAATAGGCCCGAAGACACAAACTGTCATTCTGCTCTCAGATGGATTACTTGTGGTACATGCAGTGCTGTTTTTAAAATACCAAAGTTGAATGTCAGCCTTTTTCTTATGCTACAAGGGAACAAGACTGCATCAAGTGCATACATGAAGTCCTTTCTAGGCTTACCAGATGATTGCATTACATATCTACTTATCTACTTAAAGTCCCTCTTCCGTTCAAAAATATGTTTTTTTTTTCTTCTTGTTCCTTCAGTTGGATGTTTGAGTTTCACTGTGCAGAATGATGTATGTTTAGAGTTTGTCTTTTGTTTGTCTTTTTTTCATATTCACATATTCATCTGCTGAAAGGTCCAATATTTAACTTCCATAAGTGTGATGTGGAAACTGCATAAACACTGAGAATAGACTTTACAGTGAAGTAGGAGGCATTATGTGTTCAGAAGGAAAACTTCTGAAATTAAATATAATTGTATATATTTACTTTTTTTGTGGAAAAACTATGTCAGACACAATATATTATTTAAAGTAAGTTTTCTGTGCATCTCCAACTACTCCAACACTCATTCAGAGGACCGGTTTGTCCTCTAGATTACATAAATCGGCTCAGGTTTTTTTCAGATACGGGGAAATATATATAGTCCTCATCCAGACAGAAACTAGTTGTGAGTTTGGGGCAGTTTACATCAGTCATTTTAACATTATTTTAAATTTAGTGAACATACTTCAGTCAGTATAATGTCACATCTTGTCATTTTATTTGCACGTGTTTATTGCAGCTCTTTTCTTTTTGTTTACTTTGGTCATGGTTGAAACATTTGTAATAACTGAAATAGTGCAGTTTACTCTCAACATTATATCATGAGGGGAAAAAAATCATTACATATTGAATATGTTATCTCTCTTTAAATGTGACATACAAGGGGGGGTTACCAAAACAAAAAAAAGTCTTAAAGTCTAATGTGCATTTCATTTTTGAAGTTTGGAAACGTTTACATTAAACCACAGACCATGAACTGACAATTTTGTCTCTGCGGTATCTTAGAATATTTTTCTTATCTGGTGCATTTATAAAACCTTTGTATGGGCAGTAACACCTAATGCATAATCATCAGTCATAATAGGCAGCCATGAGGAATAAAATGATAATAATTTGGTGGGGCTGCTGGAACTATATGAACTAGCACCAGTCATCCAGTACAGTCTGTCTTGGCCTTGACAATTCCAAAATGACAAAAATTTGCCTTGATATACTTTTTTTTTTTTTTTTTTTAAGTCAGTATGGCTCAGAAATTCTCTTTGCACTGTTCAGAAAATCTGAAACACTGACTAGGAGCCTAAACCTGCTGGTTAATTCAAGACAACTTTGTAAAGGCTTATGAAAAATGGTCGACTTTGCTGATGACTCAAATCCTTTAGACCACAGTCCTGAGCTTTTCATGTCTCAGATTATGTAATGGGTATAATCTGCAGCCTCACTTTTAATCAATAACCACTCAAATGTTTACAAGCAATATATTTGAAGGGCAGAAACCCTTTTGTGGTCTCAAAGTGCATTTAAAGCTCAATTTGTTGAGGCTTTCACTTGAGCTGCCAGTCAGTTTGTATAATTATGTAAGCCAGAAGTGCAGATGAGAGAAGTCAAGCAATGCATTTCATTGAAAGGGTTGAGAGTAAACACATCTGACCCGCACCATTCACTGTTACTGAATGAACCCTGCATCAGGCACAGAGCAGAGATTTAGAGTATCTGCTGCAGCTTGTGGTCATGTGTTCAGATCACAGGAGGAGAATACCATGATAATATCTGTTGTGAATTGTTGGATACATCATATAAACAAAACTGAACAACCCATCCATGTGCTTGGAGCTAAAGTTTCATATCATAATCACACAGCTGCAGTATATTTATTCTGAATGTTTAATTTGATCAGATTCCTCCCTCCTTCCCAGAACATCTGATCATTTTTTGGTACTCCAAATGCGTTCCTGATAATAGCTAATATGAATATCTTGCAACACCAGGTTCATTCCAGATGTTCTACATGACCTCAAAAACTCTTTCTAGGTAAAGTAATTTAATCTAAAGAGTTGCCTTCATATTTATGGCAGGACATATATTGTTACTGAAATACAAGGGAGGATTACAGACTAAAGACTAAAGCCTTCTCTGAAAACAATTATTCCCAGTCTGTCTGTCCTGTCTGTGTTGATGGACTGAAACAAGACATGTGATAGAGCAGCATCTCCCTCTGCTGGCAAACATTTCAAACATCTTCCTCATACCTCAGAACTGAATAATAATAAAATAAAACTATCCAGGAGTCCAACTAAAATCTGTACTATTAAAAAAAACATAATTCAGTCAGATTTTTTAATTTTATTTACTAATCCCATGATTATAACAATCAATAGGTTTTACATGCATAATACTGCTTATAATTTAACACTGAGACATGTAAAAAAAAAAAAAAAAATCTACATTATTACATGAAACTAATAAAGATGACCCAAAAGGAATTGCTGATTATATGACACAAAATATGGGGTATTGCATGTAATCTCCACCATATGTACTGTGGAAATGAATCAGAATTGAATCCTATTTCATGTATTCAGTAAGAGTCTGATTTAGTACACGCATACACACAGAGGACTTGGCAAGAAGGGCTGGCAGGAAGTGATAACATTGAAGGTGGAGTTAGAATAGGGCATTCATATATACTAGAATGGTGTTCTATGTCAGGAAGCAGCTCACAGAAGACATATAGGTATGTGTATTGCAAAGCATTCACGCTTAGAAATGTATGCAACAAGGAAAGCGACACTATGACTTAATTTCTGCTCTAATAGAGTAAAACATAACATAAATTTAAATGACTGATATGATACCTGACCCTGATAGAGACTGAGGTTTAGCTAAAAACAGCCTTGAAAACATTTACCTTCAGACACATTCTTTCTGTGAGCAAACTTGTGACAGGGAGCATGAAGCAGCACTGAAAATATCTGAAGAGAGCGCTGGTGAACATCATGTTCAGATTCCTGTTGCTGCTTTAGATGCCACAGTGGAAACACAAACCTAGTGATAACACAAACCTAGTGATAACAACACAGCAGCCGACAGCACTAAACACAGACAGCATCCAGAGGATGCTACTGCGGCTTGACAGGAGACAGTAAAGCAGCATGTGTTAACAATAAATTAAAAGGATAACAAAAAAAAAGAGAAAGCAAGTATGTGAACGTCTGTGTGCAGGACGCTTACTGTAGACGTGAAAAGTCACTAATGTGAAACCGCAACACTAAAAATTACCCAATCCGTAAAGTATGCCATGGAGGATTGTTGTTGTCAAACAGGACCTGGTGCAGAGTCACTTAATAAACTTTTTAAAGGGTAGGTTGAGGCAGTGAGCCCCATTAATATAACAGTCATTTTTACAGCCTTCTCATTATGCTCACATCCAGACAATTAAATGAGCTGTCCTCCTCGCACCTTTCGTTTCAAGCACAGCTCTGTTTCAGAACCCTGTTGCCGTCTGCTTCTGTGTCTCATGTATTAAAGACTGCGCAGCTTGCATGTCTCTCATAAATAAAGGTGTGCTTTGATACAAAATCATTTCTTTCCTTCCCACACATTTAGTTTCCTCCTCATCCTCCCCCTCCTGTTGGCTGTGTGGCACATGCCAGCTTTCCTCTGCCATCCTGTCGGCCCGCAGCAGATGTGACATCACTATAGCTTCCCCCCCCCATCTCTCTGACTCCCCAGCATCTCTGTCTCCCACGCATTCCTTCTTTCTCTCTGCCTCTGCACACACAGCCATTTTGATCTAGCAAACAAGATCTGAAAGACTCACTAGGGTACAGAGAAGAGGGGTAGAAAAGAAAGGAAGAGAAGAGAAGAAGTGAAAAACTAAGGAGGAAAAGAAAAAGAGGCGCAGGCTGCAGTGAGATAAAGCTGAGGCAGTCATGTTGTTGTGTAACAGTAATCAAAAAAGCCCTGGCTGTTTGGCTGCCATCTTGGCTCTGCTTTAAGTCACTTTTCTCCAATCAGGAGCCATGTGACTTTCTGCATGAGGTAACACCACTGTTATGGCAAAAGGCAGTAAAATAGGGATGAGGGAGTGACACGGAGGGTTAAAGGAGAACAAGGGGGAGAGAGTGAGACGAGAGGAGCAGAAATAGGAGGGAGGGCTGAGAGAGTGAGATGGGTGAGAGACAGCGAGAGTGGCGAGCAGAGTGGAGCGCATGTTTGAGTGGGTGCATGTGAGAATGGTGGGGGTGGGGTGGGGGTGGGGGTATCTTCAGCTCACAGGCATCACAGGCAATCTATTTTTACCATTTAGTCTGAACAAAGGATGTGATTGGCTCCACTGTGTTAGGACGGAACCCCTTTACATGGGGAACAAAGCCTTAAAAAGGCTGATTCACAGCAAAGTCACAACAACAGCAGGATGTCACAAGGTTGTCAATGAACAAGACAGACAAGGGGAAGTGTGTTCTTGGCTAGGCTCACATTCTACCACATGAATACAGACATGTGTTCTTAAACATTCCCAACAAAGCAAAGACAGCCCCGACCAAAGGAAAGGAGGAAGTGATGTCAGGTTAAGAGAGGTCATTTGTTTTTCCGATGCAGATTTGCTCACTCAAAGGACAGGGAGGATCCTCCGTTCACCATCGAACAAGAATGTAAACAAACCAGCCTTCAAATATAACGATTTACAGCATGCAGAGAGAGAAAGAGAGAGAGAAACCTGAAAGGCAGAGTTGATCGGTGTTGTTCTGTGGTTATCTGAGAGATCCACCAGCCTAAACTTGCCCTAGCAGGCTCCTCATGAAGGTGTGTGTGCGAGCGGGCGTACGTGCATGCTGCACATGGCAACTCCTCTGGTGGACCTCATTCTCTGTGCATCCTTCGCAAACATGTGGATGCCATTAAAAGTTTCTGCTCCACAGTAAAAAGTCTGTCAACAGAGGGAGCGAAGGAGGCACAGATACTGGAAAACTACAGTACGGGAGAGGGCGCATGTGAGGAAGCTAGATAGTAGAGAAGAGGAATGATCTGAAAAGAGAACATCAAGCAGTGGCCTCTCTAATATTATTCCATCTGATAGGAGACTGCCAATGAATCAGAGCAGCCCCATTAAAATGATACTGACACCCTAATTCAATCTTCTCTCTCTGAGATCCCCCCCCCTTCTCCCGAGCAGATGCTACGATTCAATTTCTATCTGTTACTCGCTCCCTTGTGCTGCGCAGAGCTTGTCTCCTGGCACTGCGAAGCTTTCACTGTGCACAAGGCAACCATCTCTGTAGCCTGCCTCATCTCACTGGGGTACCATTAAAGAGAAAACTGCTCCAAAGTCAAAAAGGATCAAATACCCTGAGGGAGAAAACAGATTATAAGATCAAAAAAAAAAATTGCCAAAACATGTTGCTTGCCAAAGAGTAACATGTGCAGGCAGACACGTACTAGAAGAGATTTCCTTCCTCTTGCTCTGATACAGTAGCACGAGAGAAGAGCGTGGATAGTGAGGCAGACACTATAACAATGAGAGTAAACTATATTTTATGCAACCTTCAGTTAAAGCTCAAGAGAACAAGAATCTTGATTTTAGGAAAAGCCAAACCAAGCGTTACAAATGCAGAAAAAAAAAAAAAAAAAAAATGCAAAGTCACAATGACAAAGAGCTGTCTAATATCCAAACAGCAGCTTAACTCCAAGCAAATTCAAACTCTTAGTTAAGTCTTCTTAAGTACCCTCATTAATGGTTTAAACTCATCAAGAGAGACCAGCTTTAAACCATTTTGCAGTGAGTAAATTAAAGTACTTTTGCCTAATTCACTTCCGACCCCTGGGACAACAATTCCTGCAACATAAAGCAGTGATTTCCACCAACTCTTCGAGACATTTAGGAGCACAAATAATCAGGAAACAGCGGCCAGATAAAACTGACAAAAAGAGTGAAAAGATTCAGCATGTGAAGTAGTTATTGATATCTCACTATCTCTGTATGTGGCAAAATTCAGAGAGCCATTGATCTGCTGCACAGCAAGGCTGGCGTGACTGAGAGGGTCTGCTGAACAACTCAATTCTAAAGTGTGTTAGCCTCAGTCTATACCCTTGTTTTAGGACGTGTTGAGAGTGTAGCATGGCTTCACTAAAAAACACACACAAACTCACACTCACACAGCTTGACGCTGGCCCTAGGCAGCTTTGCAACGCTTTTACATAAGTCATCTTTCTGACAGCACCACTGAGCACAGAGACAGAGGAGGAAAAGAGGGGGGGAAAAGAGAGAGAGAGAGAGAGAAAGAAGAGAGACTCAACACTCACCGGGACAAGCACAACCTCCAACAGACATCTTCTCACATGTTGGGCTCTGCTCTGAACGAAACAGCTGCACTCAGTCCACACGCTGCTCGCATGGGCTAACTCTGAGGAAAACAACACAGACAGAGGGGTGGAGAGATAAGAAGGAGTGGTACAAAGCAGGGCATGAACACCACAACTACACTCCTCTCTCTCTGTCAGAGGCAGGAAGTTGGCACTGGTGCTCTAGCTGCATCATTAATAGGCATATTGCAACACAAGTGGGAGGGAAAATGAGAGAGGAGGGAACTAGGAAGAAAGAGCCTTAACGGTATGTAAGACTAGAGTAAGTAAAATGGAATGGAGTGAAGGAGCGTGTGTGTATGCTCGTGTGTGTGTGTGTGTAAAGGAAGAATGCAGGAGGGAGGTAATTAGAGCAAAGGAGAGGAAAATGTACAAGGTGTGTGTGTGTGTGTGGCAGTGATGCATTGTCTATTTTTGCCCGGTGCTGCTGTGGGAGATAAACATACTCAGTAGGCGCCCAGAGGCAGAGGGTCATTACTGCCAAACAAACACACACGCACACAAACACGTACACACTCGCTCACACACCCTGCCTCGTGTATGACAGATTTCCATCTCTCTTTCTGCCTCCCTCTCTCGCTCCATCCGTCTGTTTTTCTGCTGCAGAGAGAGAACTGGTGTTAATCACTACAGACAGTATCGATTAAAAATGCAAAGCCCACCTGGAGCGCAGGGACACTGGAGACCCATGGGAGACAGGCAGAGCGTGCACGCGCAAATGTGCACGCGCACGTACTCACAACCGACAGGAGCCACGTGTAAACAGTCTGCAGAATGTTTGCCCAGCAGGCTTTTTTCTACTCTTTTCTCACTTTTTTTTTAAAAATCTTACTTCACTCTGTCAATTTAATCTTCTCACCCAGTTGATATTACCTTGACCTTTCTGCAGCCTGATGTGGCTGTGATGTGATTTCGTTTCATTTCCTTTCCCTCCTCCACATCTCTGGTTTCCCTTCCCGTTCATCCCATAACTTCTCTGGCTAGAGCGTGCCTGTCCTCTGAGCCAATAATCTCGAAATCTCACACTTCACTACACAAACACACGACCACAGAACTGACTCCCATGAGCTAGATGTCTTTGTTGCTTGTGAACATGATCCTGTCAGATGGATAACAGACTGACAGAAAAACAAGAAAAAGTAAAATACCCTGAGTTTACAGATAATACATTATCTGACAACTTCAGACTTCAGCAAAAAAAAATATGCGCATGCAACCTAGTATATCCGTGAATCTCCTGCACCACCGAGCACCCCCACACCCCCCTCCTGAGTGAGTTAAAGCACAGTTTAACAAAAATCAGATCCCTGTTGTCTGTCACTCACAACCAATATACTAGCAAAAGACAAACAACTGTCTCCACTGAAACGGAAGCTGACAGGCACATTCCCCACACACCAGCGCACTGGCAAAGGCATCACAGTTAAATGTCATACACTGTGTCAGACACTGTTCTCAGGACCGAGACACAATGAACAACCCTGCAGGCCTCCTCTTCTTTTCCCCTTACTTCTTCTCCTCCTCCCTCTTTTCATTTCCCCTTCATTTTCCCCTTCACACACGCACACTTTTTTTTGTTTGTTTGTTTCAGTAAGGTCTGTCTCTTCCTGAGTCTTCCTCATCTCTCTCTGCTATTCTGTCACTGTTCTGTTCTTTGTGCCGCTCGTAGGTTGGGATCTGCGGGGTTGGACGTTTACGAGAAGATCCTGCTAGTGTATAATGCTCTGAACAAAGGTGGATATGAGAGATAGAGAGAGGCATCCCCAGCACTGCTTGAGAGACAACAACAACAACACACAAAAAAAAATAAGAGCATGCGAGAGAGAGAAGAAATAGAGGAGGGGTGCATGAATGTGATTTGGGAAATGGCTTCTGTTTCCAGGAGCGATTAGGCTCTGATGCTGAGCACTTCACCACTGACTGCACTGTCAGGCATGGTCTCTCTCTTCTCACTTCCTCTCACTCTCCTACAGAGAGAGTGAGAGATTCCCGCTCAGTCAACACATCCGCACATCGCTCCGAAAGCTCTCTGAGAATAATGAAGTTCCCCCTCCTTTTGCATCCTTCTCGCCACTGTGGGAACACGCAGCAGCAGTTCCATAACACTATGTGACAGACAGCAAAGTGCCTACACACAGACACGCTGACTGAGACGCACACATCTACTCACACACTAATACACTCTTAGTATGTTGTCCCCTGATAGCAGAGAGCACTTGCTCACATGTACTGACAACCCCTGTTTATTCCTAAATTCCAAACAAAATGTTTTAAAAGGCTCCTGGTGGCGTACTTATTATCTGATGAGTTCATGCCATCAATGCTTACCTCTGAGTCTATTGTCTTGCAGCTGTTCTGCTGGCCCCCTCTTTCTCCTCACTCTATCTCTCACAGACAAACAGACTCAAACATCCTCAGTCTCAACGCTTACCTTTGTCTTCCTCTTTCTTCTGCGCCCACGCTCGCTTGCAAAAGTCTGCTCGGGTCAGCCACGCAGAGGAAACCAAGCTGGGCCAGCACAGATAGAGAGAGAGAGAGAGAGAGTGTGTGTGTGTGTGTGTGATGAGCGGATGCAGATAGGAGACACAAATGGAGGGGGGGATCTAGCAGTGTGCAAATTGGATGATGAGAAGGAAGGGAGGAGGGAAGGAAGGAAGGAAGGAAAGAAGGAAGGAAGGAAGGAAGGAAGGAGGAGGAGGTGGTGGAGGAAGAGGGGGGGGGGGGGGGGGTGCGGAGTAGGGGGGTGGGGGGGGGGGGGGGGGGGGCAGCTCTCAGCTGCACTGGTATGAATATGACGCAGAGGCAGCAGCCAGAGCCACTTCTCCTTTCCTCTCTCCACTCCAGCCCCATCCCTCCATACCCACTGAGAGAGAGGAGAGGGGGAGAGAGGGCACTGTATCCATGGCAACGGCAGAGCAGCGGTAGGTAGCAGTTAGGGAGTGTGTTGGGGCACAGTGGTGTTCCTCTCATTCTCTGTCTCTCTCTCTCTCACACACACAGACGAGCTCATAAGTCTTTCAGCTTCCACAGATGTACAGTACACAGCCTCTGATGTACTAGAGCAAAAGCTGTACTCTGTATATACACATGTGAGCGCCAGTGAATTCATTAGGACATGACAGGTAATAAGAAGCAGACTGGTAACAAGGTAACAAGAACAACGGGGTCATGAAGTAATGGAATGAGTAACTTTAGTGTTAGATTACTTTTGGTTCTGTCATCACATAAAGTGCTGGACCGGAATAATATGAAACACTGCAAACATGTTGATTCTAGGAGACCATTTCGGACTTTTTCTAAAAAACACCATTGATAGGCATACATTCACAACTTCCTCGAAACTGGGAGAAAGCCAGAAAGCTCCAACTGTCTCTCAGTGTGTGTGAAGGAACAAATATGCAAGTTTCTTCCAGACATCGACTTACAACTCATCACCATTACAGTACAGTTTAGTGACTTGCTTTTTTCCCCCCCACATCTACAAACAGTACTTCAGGAACAATTTGGGTTTTGGTGTCTTGCTCAAGGACACTTTAACATCTGGACAGAAAGGATTTAAACTTCCATCCCTACAACTGCCAAGGCCACCCCACCAGCATTTGCATATACAGTATATATAAAATATCACACGCCTTGGCACATAAATAAAAGTGATTTGTCCTTCATGGCAAATGCATGTTCTACAACAGGAAAGGCAGCAAGGGACACAATTGATTAGTAAGGCTCTTAATTGTTGCCTTAGGGATTCCTGGATCGACGCCAGAAAGCACTGCACACAAAGGCAAAACTACACTGCAGCGAGTTTGTGACCTGTTGTGTCTCTTGTTTTGAGACTATTCAGCAACAAAAAATGTTTTATAAATTCACCATAATGCGTGCATGGCTTTGCTGAAGAGCTCTACCACAGTAAAGGGGCTGTTGCAAAATGTGGAAAGATTGGAAATCTTCTCCAGCAATGGCGGCCACATAGTAGTTTCATTCATCAAACAGCAGAGAATAAATTACAAATGTAAAACAGAATAGTGGAAGTGGTAAAACACAACGGAAGACCACAGTGTGTGTGTGTGTGTGTGTGTGTGTGTGTGTGGTTGGGCTCACCTCTAATCCATTTCTGCCGGTGGGGCACAGGGAATTGCCTATGGCTTTTTTGTTCCATGCAGTACCAGTTCTAATGAGGAAAATATCACCCCCACTTTTTATTTGACCCAATTTTATCCACACCTCTCTGTTTCACAGCCACTCTTTTTGTTCACTTATCATACTTTTTCCTTCCAACAAAAAGACATTGACCAATGTACTTTATTTAATTTACCTCCCCGGCACTAAGGGAGTACGTTTTTTCTTCTCAGAGTCCATTTTGTGCACTTTTTTGTCCACTTACTATCTTTTTACTGAGATTTCAGCAGCATCCGTGGTCCTCATTAGCTAATGCAGTTTGCTCAGTGGTCATCTCGTTACCTTAGTATGGAACTTAGGTCATGTATGAGCTGGTTGTCATGTGTGGGTTGGGGGGACTGTAGGCACTGTCTTGGTTTAAGAATGGTCTTTGGTGTCGGATATGAATGGCTTCCTTTATCTTTCTCTGGAAAATAGAGAATGTCATTCATTGTCAGGCCAACATGTGCACCAAGAATAGTGATTTTAAATCAACATATTTTAAAGGACTAGAGTAGAGTAGTGGCATGGTGGCATAAACCTATGTTGGTTGTGAAAAATGTGAAAAGCCCTCTCTAGAGCCAATATTTGGTTTGTCCATTCTGGGCTGCTGTAGAAACATGGTGGTGCAACATGTCGCAAATCATGGAAGAGGACACTATGTAGATATAAAGGACTCATTCTAAGGCAACGAAAAACAAAACTACCCTTACACACTGGTCCTTTGAAATAAATGTCCAATATGACCTGGAAATTTTAGCCTAGATGTGTGTCAAGTCCATTTCTGATTTTGTTGTTGTTTGCACTAATGACTGATCTCACATTGCAGTGCTTTACTTAGATTTTTTTAATAGCCTATTTTTTATTTTAGATATTTTATACTGTCTGTCTGTGGGTGAATCAGCATAAATCACTATAAGGGGATAAATAACAATAACCCAGAGGCAGGGATGTATAGATCAGAGGGAGGGAAATGAAATCCCCACCATCCTCCTGGGCAAACTATATCCTTGTTCAGCAAGTTTCTTTGTCTACTAGATATCTACTATTAAAACTGTATATTGACACTGTAAAAGTATGTCCTATAGAGTTTGAGTTTTCTTTTCTCCTAATCTAAAGATAAAATAAACAATCAGTTATGACAAATAGAGAATCAGGCAAAACTGCAGTAAAGAATGCCCTAAAGGGATATTATAGCACTTCTGTAGATAAGAAAATAGTTGCAGTTATTAGTTGTTATCGATACCCTCAATAAAGTAGTTATATTTTTCCTTTATGTTTTTATCTACTGGTGTTTATTACATACTATAAACCTACCTGCATGTATTTACAGATGATTTGTATGATGTTATCCATAATATTATTTGGATATTATTTCTGTTGTTTGATTTGTATGAATCAGAATCAGAACCAGGTTTATTGCCATGTAGGTTTGCACATAAAATGAATTTTCCTTGGTGTTATGGTGCATAACAGGCAAAAATCTGCACAAAATTAAGTAATCCCAAATAATATAAAAAAGAAAGAAAGAAATGTACAATACAAAATGGAAGTGAGTAGAGCTGCTATGGCTTTAAATTTTAAACTGAAGAGAATGAGATGCAATGTACAAAATATTGACCAGGAGTAAACAGTATAAGCAATATGCAATTAATAAAAACAACAACAGCAATAATAGCAATAATAATATAATCATCATCATCATAATGCTCCATGGTGTTTTTTTCTTTTCTTGTTTTACTTTCCTCCTCCCTTGTGTCGTTTATCTTATGTTATTATACATTTGAAATGAAGCGTTATATCAATTTTGCAAAATTAAACACATGCTTCACAATGAAAAATATTTGGAAGGGATTTTTATCCTGCTGTCTCTGCTATGGAGCACAAAAACATTACATAAGCATGCATAAATAAATAAATAAAAGTTGATGTATGTAAATGTAGAAATGATTTAATTATGTCGTTCTTAATTGTCAAAATGTATTTATTTACATGTTTGTTTATTTCTGCATTTATTTATGCTTAATTCATTTTTGTGCTTCATATTTGCCATTACTACTACGGCTAGTTATATTTTTAAAGCAGCACAAAACAAAACAGCCAGCCACTACACGGCAGTATACTATTGACACACCTCGTGTATAAAATAGAACTACAAAAACGTGAACACGTAACCCTTGACCCCCGCCGTCATTTAGCGTCATTTTGCCGGGAATGTCGGACCACGTGTGTCCTGCCGGCGTGCTTGCGATTCACTGCTTTTCATCCTGAAACCAGTCGGTCCAGGGGAGTATACTTGCAAGATGGCGGTGCGGTGGGGAGCAGCAGGCGAGGAGACTTTAACTGCCTGCAATATGGATTTCTTCCCCATGGATACACTAGACGAGGTAAAGAATATATTCTACACTTCATTATCTAGCATGTAATCTCTGCTGTTAGTAGTTTTGTGTCATGTTTAACGAGCAGCGCAGAGCTCCGTATACATTGCGCATGGAAAAGTGACACGTGGATGTAACCGTACAACCACTAAAACTTATTTTAAAAAGCAGTGTTTTGTTTTGGGGTGTTTACAGCTAGATACACATCTGCTCGTGCGTATATTAAACAACACTGGACGCTTCGTTATGAATGGGTGCCTTTCATATCTTAGCTGTACATCAATGCTAGCTGGTGAGTCAGTGTAGCTCGGCCGGCTAGTCAGCCTCAAAGATTTCAGCCTTTTAATTTAAAAACGCGTTTAAACAATTGAAGTGACAGCTGTGTTTTCTTATTGCTAGTTGACCTGGCATGATCATCAGTTGTATAATTAACAATCTGTGTGTACCTATAAGAGCCATCGGTGGGGTTTATGTTCAAAAGTCATCATTCATTCACACGATTCATTCACACGTGGTGACAAACATCTAGATTTGTCATCATTTCAGTGTAGATGTGAACTACTTTGCAAATCGTTTTGTAGCATGATGATGATTTATGGTGCTATGGTGTTTTTTATTGCCATGGTGTAGTTTATAGGCTCCACGCCAGCACACTGCAGTAATGTGTCATCATTTCAGCGATGATGCACACAAGGATGAAGCTATAGATGTAGGAAGGATGTAAACCCATGATTGCAATCAGTATAGTTAATTATACCTGTGTGTATGATTATCCACTGTGACACTGCTGCAGCAAAATAGCTTTTCATTCATTATCTGTATGTGTGTGTGTGTGTGTCTCCACATGTGGTTTAGTCGTGGTCAATCACATGTTGGATTCCTTCACACATGCGCAGCAGATATATACGCTTCAATTGAATTTATGAATAAGCTGTCTGTAGTATTTTAACGTTTCATGCAAGAATAAGAATATTACAACGTTGTCAGTTAGTTTGCAGTGTTTTTAAATGTATTACACGGAGGAGTAAAGATGAAGGCCCGTATTCGTCGTTGTTGTTGTAGTGCAACACGTGGGCTCCGTATCCTCCCTTTGGACGGGATGGGGCGAGGATCAAATATGTCTGCGCTCTGTGTGTGTGCATGTGTGGACAGAGACACGTGGGTCATTGTAAAAGTCTACTTAGTTCATAGTTGAAAGTGCTTAATGTTATCAGTTTGTTTGCTCTGTCTGCTCAAGTGAGGGTATATGATTCAAATCTGAGGGGGTGATGTATACAAAGTGAGACTGCCTCACATGTTATGTTGCACATTTCAATCCTTTTTATTTATTTGTCAAAGTTGCATTTAAAATGTAAGTATTTTAGAGTTGTTCATGCCATTGTTCAGAGCTTTCAGTGTTTTTTTATGTTTTGACTTGTACTGAATTTATATGTAAACTTATTTTGATTAAGTATTGGTCCTGCATGCTTTATAGGTACTTGCTCCAATGTTCATGTTAGGCTTTGGAATATAACTATTATATCTATCATGATATGAGACTCGACATAGTCTCAGATTTTGGATATAGTAATATTGTGATATGGCTTAAAGGCTGCATTACAGTGAAGTGATTTTTTTTTTTTTTTTAAAGCTCAGCAGACTGTTCTAACTGTTTGTATTTGCCTTTACCCACCTAGTCATTGCTGCCTTATAACTTTACTACATTACAATATTGTTGCAATATCAAGGTATTTGGTCATAAATATCATATTTGATTTTATGCATACTGCCCAGCCCTAGTTCTTGTATATTTCTTAATGTAGTAAAATGCCTCTGCCATCTTGTTTTTCTCTTCTTCAAACTGGAACTACAAGCACATGTCCTGCTCTGCCCTGTGGGGTTTCCTCTTCTGTCTCTCCTTTTCAAATGTTAGACTTAAGCTTAGGCTCACTGTCAGCTCCAACCAGTAAACAAAGTTAGCTTGACCTATTTTGTTATCTAATTTTACACAGACTAGACATAGTTTTCTGTCATTGATTGGTTTGAAACAGGAAATACATTCACGATGTATAATATTGGTTTTGTTTACATATGTTTGTTGATTTAGGGCACCTTAAAGCAACAAATGTGTCCAAGAGGGGACACAGGTTCTTAGCACTACTAGAAGTACTTAACCAAAGGCAGCAGAAACAGAAACAAAACAAACAAAGGCGAGTCCAGTTATAATAGAAATGAAACCCACTGGTCTATATATGATATGACAGTGTCCCCTGGAACAGATCTTTGACTGAACTCAGGAGTAAATCAAAGTTCCAGACACAAAATGACCACATATCTATAAATGTGTGCAAGAAAAAAATACAATAAGCATTTTTATAAATAAAGATTTTATTTTTTAAATACTTAATTGCATCGAATGAGCAGTTTAAAATGGTCAAAATACTGACTTGAAGGGAGTTGTAGTTATTTTCTTAGGTTTAGTGTACTTGTGATATAAAATTAGTTTCTTGTTGGACTAAAAGTTAGTAACACACTTATATACTTGTGGGTGGCAGCTTGCAGACTTTTCTTGCCTTAATGATGTTATAATTTCTATCAGTCATGTTTTTGCCTTTTTGTCTTTCTCTCTCTCTAGACTGATGGGTTGAGCTCTGGGGAAACCCTGGAGGCCCTTCAGAACTGCTTAGACCCCTCCATCCTTTCTATATTTGAGGACACCCCAACAACAGAGGCAAGACTAATTTCACATTGTTTTAACACAAGTTTTACAGTAGCCTGAGAGATATCTACGATGTGTGAGAGTTGCACAGTTGTTTGTTTATACTCGTTGTTGGGCATGCCTTGACCTACTGTCCATGTACTTATTTAGACTAAAGGCATAGATGACGAGAGCGAAGCCACGCTGCTAACAGCCCTGACTGAAATTCTTGACAATGTGGATGATGAAAACCTGTCCCCGTTTGACACACTGCCTGACTCAGACCTACTGTCAGGTCAGAAGGGCAGGGAACACTCTCCGGTAAGTGCCCAGCTGTCGTACATAACTCAAAATGTTTCACAAATTCCTGCTCTGGACATCCCCGATCCGGCCTTTGAGCTTGGGCCAGAGAAAGTGAGGCTTTAGAAGGGGGACGGAAGGATAATCTGCTGACCTATGTGATTCTAAACATACTTTTTAAGTGTTTTTGGGCATGTATAAAAGTAAGCATTAACATTAACATCCTTATGCAGTTGTTTGTTTTTTTGTCCTTCTAGCTCAGGAGATTGCTGTGTCTGTCCCGTTCCCCTCCAGAGAAAGACACACTATGTAGTGCAAGATCTTTATCAACTGGAAAGGTAGCTTTCTCCACATGTAAGCAGTGTATATATCAACTTTTACAGCAGACATATTTCAGAATTTGACCGTAGATTTGTCTCCCTGTCTGTACCTCAGAGCCTCCCCAGGATACAGGCAGACTCTCTGCAGAGAAGTGATGGGGAAGAGGAGGAAGATGGCTCTCTTACTCTGAGCCCAGTGAGCCATGATTCATCTCCTGACAATGACCTGCTCGGCTGGGAAGGTCTGACCCTCCCGCTGCCTGTCACCTTCGAGCAGGAGTGTGAAGATGGTGTTTCAGTGAGCCTGGGGGACTTGGTCAGGCATATGCACCCGTACTGTATGGCCATTTGTATGGAGAACGATGAGGGCGAACAGATGCTGCCCGAAGGAGGTATCTTACTCGAGGTTGTAGACCAGGGGGAAAATGGAGAGCCCATCCTGGCCATCCCAGACATGGATCTCCCTGTTTCTCTGCCACTTAAAGAGCAGTCTTCAGAAAATGAGCAGAAAGTTTCAGAGGATGCAGAAGAAGTGGCCTCAGAAAGTTCTGAGCATATAGTCGTTGATGATGATGATGACGACAAAGACGAAACGGTCAGCGAAGTTCCAGTGAAAATTCCCGCTCCAGCAACATCAGAACCATGTTCAGATGTGAAAGATGAGATGATCATGAAGAAAGAGAAGGAAGAGATTAAAGCGAAAAGCCCCTCCCGGAGAAAAAAGAAAAAGAAATGCAAGAAAGAGTGCCAACCCGAACCTGTGGAGGGAAGGGTCCTTAGGAGTGGCTCAGTAAGAAAGACAGCAGAAGAATTGTCCAAAAAGCCTGAAAAAAGGTTAATCAAAAAAGAGAAGAAAGTCCCAAAGGTTCCAGTTGCCTCAGCTCCTTCCTCTTCAAAACCTAAGAAATCAGATTCATGCCAAACTGAAACACAATCCGAGATCACCACCATAACACTGTCGCCTGAAATTAGTGTGAAAGTTGCCACACCTGTGTCACCTAGACAGAACACAGTTCCGTTAAATGCTAGCCCAGAGAGGAGCCAACCTAGCTGTCCACCCACAGCAGCGATTTCCCCGCAGCCCCATGAAATGGCTGAACAGACTGCCGCAGCCTCTGACAAGCTGGAAGACTCTTCAGCAGCTCCCTCTGCTGTTCTTCCTGCCACCCAGTCAGCGCCAGTGTCTCCAGACTGCCCTGCAGCTGCTGCCGGCACCGTGACATCCCAGCTGACACCACCTGTTAGCGAGGCCCTCCCTCCTGTGGCCCCTGCAGTCCCTGAGCCGAAGCCCAAGTCCCTCAGCCTAGCGGAGTACCGTCGGCTCAGACAGCAGAAAAAACCCACTCCAGTGGAAAAACAGGACGACAACAGCACCAAGTGGCCCAGCCTTCCAGAGCTCCCCAAAGAGCTCCCCCCTATTCCCTGCCTGCCCGACCCCAGCCCCAAAGATCCTCGACGGCCCAACCCCCAGCCAGCGAAGGTGGAATTGGAGGAGATCAGACCTGCCTGGCAGCCAAGGGGACCGTGTGTACCGCCCACCCCCGAGGCTCTGCTGGTGCCACCATCCTACATGGTCGCCTCGTCCAGCAAGGTTCCCGCTGCTACTGCTGTCCGCAAACCTCAGCAATCACCAGAACCCCAAACGGTTTTAACCCCTAACCCTACTCTATCTCAGAATCCTTCAGGCGGAGTGCCTAGTTTAGTGAAAAATGTACCCACACATCAACCTAGTACAGCTCAGCCTGCAGTACCCTGTGTGCCTCTGAGTTCTGGATCTCAATCTTTAAAACCATCCACTCAGCTCATGCCATCAGCAGGCGGGAGGTGTCCTCCTACACTTTCAGGAGACAAGAGCGAAATCAGCGAAAGGCCCCAATCTCAGCCTTTATCTCCTAAGTCTGTAGAGCTCAGTAAAACCTGTTCTAAAACCACTACAGAGGCAATCATCACTGCTGCTGTCCCCGCTCCCACTTCCCCCCAGACCACTGTTTCCCATAAAGTGGCAGAGGTCACTGCTCTTACTGCATTAAACAGGCCCAACACATCCCTCAAACCCACAACCACCGATGCTCAGCCCTGTTCTATTCCAGCTGCACATCCCATGTACTCCCAGAGTCAAAAAACGGCATCCATTGTGCTTGAAGCAAAAAAGAAACCCACTACAGCAGCAGCGGTACTTCAAAAGGCAAAGAGCCCCACACAGGAGCTGATCGAGTCCTTCACCAGTGAGATAGGTGAGCTTAAAGTTGATTCTATAACACAATTTAAAAAAAAAAAAAAAAAAAAAAAAAAAAAAAAGTCCATCTCATTTTTATTTGAACCCTTTTTTTTCTTTTAAATTAAAGATAACTTTTCTTGTGAACAAATACACCTTAAACAATTAAGAGACATACTATCAAACTAGTATTTATCTACAAAGCCATTGTCAGAAAATTGCCTTTTTACTGCTGCTCTGGAACTTCAAACCTACTCTGATCCAGTGATTGGCTGATCTGCAAGAATCCCATATCAGGAATGATTTAGAAAAAGCTGCGTCAGCTGTTCAGTGCAGTAAAATAATATGCAGTGTCACTGTAAAAATCGAAGCCCTTGACGCCCCATCTCCTACACCTATCTGTCGACACTTTAATTGAGCCCGTGTCCTGTTTTTATTGTCTGTCCTGTTTTGTTCATGGCCCTGTTCTTCTGCTTCACTGTAACTGTAAACAACATTGTTGTAAAAGAGCTTGTATCCAGAGCCAAAATCCTCTGTATGAATGATGGCTAAGTATAATATTGTCATGTTTTTAGAATACAACTGATGATATTTATGATGGTTTTTGTAGGTATTGAAGCTGCTGATCTGACCAGCCTGCTGGAGCAGTTTGAGGAAACCCAAGGTAAGCAATATGAGAGATGAAAATCAATTGCTGGTTTTTACTGTACCACTGTATTTTTGCTCATTCTTGTTTGCCAGTCTGTGGGGGGGTGATGATGTCCATTTCATGTTTGACAAGTTACACAAGCCCTGGTTTGTTTGTTTGTTTTCATCAAACCATGATGTCCGTAATTAATTTCTTGCATTAGGGTGTGTTGGCCAGTAGCTCAGTGGGCCACATAGTTTACTACCAGGCTAAATGTAGTCAGCAGTATCAGCGTATCAGTTTTCCAAGTTTCGTAATGGCGGGAAGTAGTGTATAGTGTTGCAACACTATCTTTGGATACTAGTAGTAGTGGGTGGAGGAATCTTGACTGATAGGCTTCAAAGAATTGCAAACACCCACTCAAAGAGCTCAACTGATTGCAACATCTACACTAATTTTGACAAGACAAGACATAGGACTATTTACTTTTAATAAATCTTATCAACAGTGACATGTACAAGAGCCATTTCAGAGTTCATAGTTCGCTAAAGAGACGTACAGAGCAAAGATCTCATCTGGCTGTTCAAATGAACTTGAAGCTTATCTGATCCTTCTAGAGAAGCATTTTTTAAGAATTGTGGGATATTTCTGACTGTTCAAAACTGCAGGATCTTTTTTTTTTTTTTTCCAATTGAAACATTCCCTTTTTAAGAGATGGGTGCTGTGGAGGGCAGAGAAGCTGCTTTGTGCTCTTGTCTGCTCAGCTGCTGGAATTCTGCCCTGTCCGCAAATCCATTTAACTCTCGCCCTGCTGTCTTTGTTTGGGCGGATGTACAAGCCCCCGACCCTAACAAGTGGCTAGTCTGTGCATGTACCGTTACTCATGTTAGCAGGCTTGTTATTGAACCAGCATAGTGTGTACTGTGATCAGAGCTGCTGACCAAATGACCAAACTATGGAGAAAAAAAAACATTGTGCATTTATATTACCTGACATTAAAGCATTATTCACTGCATTTACATTTTTATCCATACATTTCTCAGCTTTTTTGGTGTTGTGTCTCTTCCGTCGCTCCTTGTGCTAATGCACTTATTCCCTTCTCTCTTCAGCCAAAGAGGAGCAAAGTGTGCCGGAGGTCTCTGGTAGAGCAGCAGCTGTAGGAAACTCTAGGTGAGTTACCCTACAGCCCTCACGCTGCTCTGTGTGAGTGATGGGGAGTGATGGTTTCTCTGAAAATTCCTGGGAACATGAAATCTGTGTGCTGTGTGTGTGACTCCACCTTTTTTTTTGCCAAGACCTACCGCAAATCATGATGTTGTCCAGCCTCAGTGAACGGCCTTCTGAAGTCAGAATCGACACAACCTTGCTTAATGTTCTTTTTGTCTAGACTTTGCTGCATTCTCATCCAAAGACAAACAGTAGTGGGAGCTGCACTGTTTACTTGTGATATACTAACAGTCTCTTGTCTCCCTTCTGCAGTGTTGAGTTGGCTCCAGAGAAAACGGTAGTGGACCGTGTGAGAGCTAATGATCTCTCAAGTACTGCAGGTAATTCAGCATTTTGATCTTGGTTTCATTGTTCATTTAATTAAATAACTAAAATAACAAAACGCATATGGGGAAAAGTTTTTTCAATCCCTATAAAGCAACAAATCAGAATGTTCATTCTGCCCTTGTATCCCACATGCTTCCACCAGCACAGTCATTAGAAATCGTTATCTGAAATAGTACATCATAATCAGATACGCTACATTTCAACACAGATGGCCAACTGGTCTTCATAGTTGTGTATAATTCTGGTGCACTTCCCCCCCCCCCCCCCCCCCCCCCCCTCTGCTTCAGCTCTGACTCCTCCAGCCACTCCTCCCCACCAGATGTGGAAACCTCTGGCCCCCGTGGCCCTGCTGGGAAAGAGCAAGGCTGCTGAGGCCTCAAAGCCGAGCCCTTCTAAGGTTATACAGATAGAAGCCCGGCCTCTGCCCTCAGTCAGGTCCCGCAGCAAACCCACTCCTGCTGTCGCCACCGTAGCCCCCGAGCTAGCATGCATGGACCACGACTATTGCCTCCCCAACAAAGGTGCTTCCAGCGGAGAGCCAGGCAAGCGCTGGAATGTCAAACAGCAATCTTTCATCACTATTAAACCAATTAAGCAACCTACCGCAACCACTACAAAGACATCCCCAGCTGCCCCAGAATCCTCTCTCCAGTCTACCATAAACCGTGCGGTCACAACCAAAGCACAAGAATTTCCACTGACAGAGCCCCTGGATCACAGGACTGATGGGATGGAGAGCAGCTCTGTTCTGGAGACACCTGACGCTTCTCCTGCTCGGCAAGAGAACGACGTCACTGTTAAAGAAGGCGACCTGAGGCAAGGGCCTTTTGGCAGGTCCTACCGTCGACATGCCGCTTCTCGCACACCGAGCCCCAAAGAGAGAACGGGAGGTCGATCTAGAAAAAGAAGATCCCGTCGTTCTCCCAGCCCTGTGTCCAGCGGTTCCGAATCAGATTCCCATTCCTCTAGATCTCGGTCTAGTTCCCGCTCTCCATCTAAGAAAAGGTAAGGTCATCTCTCAAAACATCTAAAGTTCGCGCAGTATCTTAATTTACATTTGTGTTAGATTTCCTTTGATCCTCACTTACATTCCTTTCTTTTTTCCCCTTTTTTAGGTATCGTCCCCGTCACTCCGAGAGCAGTTCCAGCTCTTCATCCCGCTCCTCTTCTCGGTCCTCTCCCTCAGTGTCCCGCTCCCCTCCCAGGAGGAGAAGGTACTCATATTCCTCCTCACGTTCCGGTTCATGGAGTCGCTCCAGATCGCGGTCTCAATCACCTCACAGTCGATCTCAGTGGAGTAGAAGCAGAAGATTGTACAGGTACATTTACTGTGTATTAACTATGCATTATGCTCATTTGATCAGTAGTCACTCCATGGATTGTACAGCTTTTTCACTTGTGCAAACTAACTAGTAAATGCTTCATCTTGTCTTTCTCAGTCCCTCATACCGGCCCGGCTATGGTCAAAAACCAAATGCTGAAGAGGTGAAGAGACGCAAGGAGAAAGCCATTGTGAGTTATTTTTACTGTGTGAACTATTTTGCCAAGACACATGTGTACAAAAAAAATGAGTGTTTTCACTCTGGATCATATAATTAACAACTTTCCTTTCCCAGGAGGAACGGCGGGTTGTTTACATTGGTCGAATTCGGGGTACGATGACCCAAAGGGAACTCAAAGACCGCTTCTCATTATTTGGCGAGATTGAGGACTGCACTCTGCACTTTAGAGATCATGGGTAAGTCCATAAATGGCTAATGTTACACATGCAAACATTTTCAGTGTTATTTACTGTTGTAATAAAGGCTTACTATATTTTAAATTTAATAAGGCTCATATGAACATATTGCACTGTCTTTGAACCTTCTTGGTCCTGTCCGTGACCTCTTAGGCCAAGCTACAGTGCTAAAGCAAAACCAGGCTTGTTCATAACTGGGGCCTCCTGGCAACACTCCCAGGTTGCTCTTTTAAAAACAAGTCACAGCTCAACATAAGATAAAGGACTGTTTTGACCTCAGTTTAGACCTCTAGCAAACTGAAAATGAATACAAGCTGATCTTTTGATTATCTGTCACAGGGACAACTATGGGTTTGTGACTTATTACAACACCAAGGATGCTTTCACAGCCATTGAGAATGGAAGCAAGCTGCGCAAACCTGATGAGCTGCCATTTGATCTCTGTTTCGGTGGAAGGAGACAGTTCTGCCAGACCAGCTATGCTGACCTGGGTAGGCATGCTTTTAACTCAACGGGCATGATAGATGGTCCTTTAGCTCTTACACACAGTGTTTTTAACACAAGATTGGAGGTTTTGGCTGCAGTTCAGTCTGATGCAATGTGCTCACCACAAACTAAATGCTATTGAGCACCATTGTACTGCACTCTACATTGAACTGTAGCCAATAAATCCAAAACTTGGCAAATCATGGTAATCTGGAATGATCACAGTGCAGGAAGCCTGCAAAAATGTTTTTAGTGTACTTTCCTTTTAATGTTTTTAAAAGAAAAATGCACATTTTTTCAAAATAAGATTTTAAAAGAAACTTAATTCCACCCTGGTTTAAAGTTTCTTTCATGGCTTTTTAAGTTTTAGAGACCAGAGCCATAATTATAATGTAATCATAACTGACACAGGCATAGTCAACTAACGTTATTGTCTTTATGACGTGAAGTCTGAGTAAAGTGTCAATTGTTTATGTTGCGCTTCAGGTGTAATCTATGTAGTAGGTAGACACAGTAGTAACTTTCATTTATTGCATATTCATACAGTATACTGTAAAGCTGTACTTATGATGAATGGCATTATTAGTGTCTGATGTGCAAGCGGTTTTATTAAAGTCAGCAATCATTCACAGTGAGTGTCATCATGAGAAGAGGATGGCAGTGACGTGTCAGTTTTTTGGGCAGCCACAGAAAAGAAGGAACGTAAGCTGAGAGCAGAGAGATAATGAATACGAGCCAGATAATAGAAGTAAACAGTAGTACAAGAGATGAGCCAAAATTTCTTGATGTAATAATCGTTGCCATTCAGGTCAGAAATGGTTAGTGATCCATTCCTGAAAATGATGGCAAGAAACACCACTTGTTTATTGATAATATTCCTTTCATGTTCACTTTGGTGCATTCAGAGTAGGGCAGTGCAGAGAGGAGCAGGTGGGGGGGGATGCTGACAGGGCAGAGAGAGCAGGTGACATGGAGGTAAATGAGAAAAGGAGCAAATGTTGATGGTTAAGACGGAATAATGACATCACACCAGTCTAATCTTAATATACAGACTCCTGTTGGTCTCCATGTGTGCATCATAAACATTCTTTCTAGTCATTAGTTCACTGATGATATTGTTCATGTTCTCTCTGGTGCATTGAGAGAGAGAGAGAGAGAACAAGGATGCTGACAGAGCAGGTGACATGGAGGTGAATGAGAACAAGATCAAATATTGATGTTGAGACCGAATGACATCACAACAGTCTAATGAGATATTCCTTTAAGTATAGCGCCTCATATCTATTACAAGTTGAGTCAGGGAGAGAGTTTGAGACAATGACAGAGCAGACATTCACGCAGGCGAAGATGAAGATGAAGGTGTAGGAGAGGGAGGGGAGGAGCTTGGACCTCATCCAGATCAGCCAAATGTGAACGTCATACCTAGTCAGAACCTATCAAATAGGACACTCTGCTTTCAGGAGAAATGGCTTAAAGATTATACTCGGTTCCATTACAGCCCCTCCTTTTTAAAGGGGGGTCCTCTGTTTCTGTTGTGCGTACACACAAGTCTAAGCTTGCGTCAAAAGTAGGGGTTCAACGGTTTGTACGTGTGTTTGTCCCAAACTGTTCAGTATGTGACGTCGTTTGGTTTAGTTTGCTCCCTGACTCAAACTGTTACTGTAAAAATAATTTAATAATCCACTTACTCCAACATGCGGAACAATAATTCTAGAGTTTGAGTTTCACTCGGAACGTTTTGGCAGTGCACCGCTTAACTGTAGCGTGCTCATGGATGTATGCCATGGCCAGTTTTGACAAGGTAGTCTGGTTACCCTGTAGTGTCACTGCCGTTTGACAAACGAGAGACCTGTAACACTATCCGAGTGCAGCACTATTATTAAAATATGACTCCGTAGTGAATGATACCACGTCTCCCCCACCCTGATAGCTCTGCCTATGAGTGGCGCCCTTTAGGGGGAGGTCAGCTGGAGAGGAGAGCATATGCTGCTGCCCAGCCAAGTTTACCTATAAATATGTCAATAAAAACAACAATTTGCTAAACTTTGGCCTCAATATCTGGACTTGTCTTCATATAACAATGCATAGATGTCTGTTTTATATGGTTATAGTTGCACTTTATTAGTGTGTTGCAGTGTGTTCAAATGTACTGATTATTTTAATATGATGGTAACTTTGTCTTTTTCCTCATTTCAGATTGCAGTAGAGAGTACGAACCGATGCCTGCAAAACCCAAGTTTAATGCACTAGACTTCGACACTTTACTGAAGCAGGCCCAGCAGAATCTGAAGAGGTAACAGGAGGCCTGCCGCAGGAAGCAGCTGACACTTACCTCAGAGCCGACGGCTGGCTCCTCGACCTGCAACACTTGTCTTTACATTTAGTTATTGAATTAGTTTTTTTTTTTTTTATTATTTTGTTTCTGCAAGCTAACACCTTCTATTGAAGTGAAGATTTGTAATGAAAGTAGTAAAAGAAGTTTAAAAAAATGGAATAAGTGAAATAAGATAATTTTTTAAAGGTTTATTTAAATGTCAAATCAAATTTGAATTGTATGGAGAGAGAATCATTTTTAAAAGGGGGGAAAAATAAGTGGAACTCCCTAATATACTGGGAGAGGATGTAATACATATGAATGTACTACAAACATAAATAAAAAGGAGAACCTGAAATATCTTGTCTGTCTTTAATTGCAACTCACCTGTCTGCATTGGTTTTCTTACTCTTTAGTGACATCTTCTTTAATATATAGGGAAATTATGTCAGAATACTTATTTGTTACAGCAGATATTTTGACACGCCACAGTCGGAAAAGCACATGTGTAGATAATAATTCCACTTTGCAAATTTGGTTTCAGAGCATTGGTATTGTGCATGCTGGCTGACTGGGGACGTTATAATGGGAAAGAGCCATTGTCAATGTTATTAGTGTAACACCTGTGCTTTGCTATGACAAGTCAAAATATCTGCTGTGGAGAAAGCAGGTTCATATAAAAGAGAGAGGGCCTCACACTTAACACAGCATACACTGGCTTTTCATTAATGTATACTCTGCTTCAATGGTTACTTTTAGTTCCTCAAAGTATAAATGGATATGTGCTGCTGACTTCAAACAAAGCATGTGTGTTTTGCTGACAGTGTACACACGATGAGCAGCACCTCCCCCTGTTTAAATGTGGTGCTGGAGCTCGACGGCATTCCTAATATGGACTGGAATCTCAAGATATTCGAAAACACTCGAGATGTTCAACTGTGGTGCGAGCGAGTTAATAACATCTGGGTTTCTGTCATTAGTTAAACAATTGTGCGAACAATTAACGATGAACCTCTTTGATAACGCTGAAATTATATCCGTGCTTGTTTTGCACGGAAAATATGGACTAAATACTTGGTCTGTGGTGTTTTAAACGTTTATAACGCAATTACCACGTTTTGCATGAACGCATATGACTTTGTTTATGTTGATACACCAATTCTGTGTTAGCGGCATTATGTGTGGTTACCAAACAATTATTTTTTACCTCATGTGAATCGTGTGTTTTTGAGCTTTAGCGTTGCGGAGTAGAAACGTCATCTATCTTTTTGCCATTCTGACATCTTTGTGGTGTTTTGTCACGCAGATCTGGTTTTGACTGGTTTAATCTAGTCTCATGAGCATGCGCACTTGGTGTAAACAGGAAGAACAGACGACAACCAGAGCAAATCTACCATAAAGAAAAGAAAATGATCGGACAAAAACCAACGAACGTCTTACTCTTCATATTTTAACAAACACAAATGATGTTCTATACCACCTGATAGTGATTTCGATTACGTATCGTAAGAGTAGTCGCAAAATTTTCGACAATTTTGATAGACTCGTTAATACCGTAATACCGTTACCGATAGCTAACGTTAGACAGTCAGTGACGCGATTTATTTCCTCCGGGGTTTGCTCGACCAATTTGCCTGCTGACCTACATTAGAAAAAACACTCGGAGCTCCTCTGGATTCGTCTGAATTTGGTGGCTTTTCACCGAGTGAAATCTCCAACAATGGTACAGAAAGAAAAGACGTTGGAGACGCCTCAAGTGGACGGTGAACCGAGCCCCAGCCCAGTCTCCGGAGAGGCTTGTGCGGAGGCCGCCGCGCCAGTGGAGGAGTCCGGCATTGGAGTCGAACCCACGGGCCTCAGAAAATTCATCAGCGGAGTCGTGGAAGGTAATATTTTCTGCAAAGCTAAAACAGTCTAATTTGAAATGTACGATTTGCTGATAAGTAGGGCATCAACATCCTGCAGCAATCGTGCTTCCTGGGGGAAATGGTCAGTGTCACTGTAAGCCTGGATAACGCTTGACGATCAATAATCAGAAATTGAACTTGAATCTTATGAAAAAGAGCAAGAGGCTGTTAAAATGACACGTTAAGGGTTGCAAGCTGATCGTATTAATTGTGTCTGCAGGCTATAAATTAACATCACCACATATACGTTTCTGGGCTGATAGTTGACGTTGTAATTAAAGGAGATAATAATCTATCCTGAAATTATTAATTAATTGAGAAAATGTAGGCAATCAGATGAAAATTGCAATGTCAATGAACTATTAATTGTGATTTGTCAAAAATTAGCCGAGAAAATTATTCTTGAACCTGTGGGCATATGTCATAATTATTAACGATTCATAGACGAAATGATTAGTTGGTTAGAGCCTAAAAATAGATGGACTTAACAGACAGAAAATGATTAAAATGTGCAAGACTTGTTATACTTACCAGCCCAGCCCACCCCTAGGGGCACACTGCCAGTTATAGCAGTCATCCAGCTCTTTGTGCACAGGAGATGTACTTGATCATCAGCACTGCAGACTGCATTGAAACTGAACTGACTACATTGTTTGCTCATGCAGGCTTTTACGGCAGACCATGGACAATGGAACAGAGGAAAGAGTTGTTCAGGAGGTATGAATTATGTGTATTATTTCAGCAAGAATGTTAATCAGGTAACATTAATTGGTGTTATATTGAGAGGGTTTAAGTTGTTTTACTGATTGCTAATCGCATTGTATTTCACAGGCAGCAGAAATGGGGGCTGAATACGTACCTTTATGCACCCAAAGACGACTACAAACACAGAATGTTCTGGAGAGAGTTGTACTCAGTGGAAGAAGCAGGTGACTATTCAGGGCAGATCTTGGGATCAGCTGTCTCGGGGCAAAGAAAATGAATAATGCCTGGTTATCGAAGTTAAAAGGGTAGTCGGCAAATCCAGTTTTAAGCATGGGTGAAATATAAAAAAGCTTTCAGATAAGTTGTTATAAGAGCACAATAATGCATTTAGCTAATTATTTTTTTCTCTTCAAATATCTCCTAGAGCAACTCATGACTCTAATTGGTGCTGCTAAAGAACATGGGATAGAGTTCATCTATGCCATCTCCCCTGGACTGGACATCACCTTCTCCAATCAGAAAGAGGTTTCTGCACTCAAGAGGAAACTGGATCAGGTATTGTAACATTTTGTACACAGGAGTATGAACAGTGTGTAAAAGCTCTTAAAGAGTTGTGTGTCTTTCTGTAACTATTTTGTTCAGTTTAATTTCCAACCTCTTTCTGTCCCGCCTTCAGGTGTCTCATTTTGGTTGCAAGTCATTTGCCTTACTTTTTGACGATATTGACCACAACATGTGCCCTGCTGACAAGGAGGTGTTCAGCTCTTTTGCACACGCTCAGGTTTCCATCACTAACGAAATCTACCAGTACCTGGGAGAGCCTGAAACCTTCCTCTTCTGTCCCACAGGTAATCCAGCTCTCCATCTGAATCCCTCACACATTCTGTTCAGTTGTTTTATCTATTTATTTATTCACTATATGTTTGTTTTGTGCCCTGAAACGCAGAGTACTGTGGAACATTCTGCTACCCAAGTGTCTCTCAGTCCCCCTACCTCCACACAGTAGGAGAGAAGCTACTACCTGGCATTGACATACTATGGACAGGTGAGCCTGACACTACATCTGTTTTTATGCATACAATGGTAAAGTGGCTTTTATAACTAACTAATTAGTCAAGAGAGAGATTCACTGGGATGTGGTTTTTCTTTCTGCAGGTCCCAAAGTGGTGTCCAAAGACATCACAGTAGAGTCTATTGAAGAGGTATCTAAAATCCTAAGAAGAGCTCCTGTCATCTGGGACAACATTCATGCTAATGATTATGACCAGAAGAGGCTTTTCTTGGGTCCGTACAAGGGCCGCTCTACCGAGCTCATTCCCAGGCTAAAAGGAGTCCTCACCAACCCAAACTGCGAGTTTGAGTCCAACTTTGTAGCAATCCATACTCTGGCCACATGGTACAAGTCTAACATGAACGGAGTGCGCAAAGATGTGGTTATGAGTAAGTATGATCAAAATGTTAACTAATTTGTAAGGTCTTTCTAAAAAAAAAAAAAAAAAAAAAAAAAAGAAAGGAAAAAATGTGTCTTCATCTCAACTCTATTCTTCTCTCACACTTTACCAGCGGACGGTGAGGACAGCACAGTGTCCATCCAGATCAAGTTAGAGAATGAGGGCAGTGATGAGGAGCTGGAGACAGACATGCTTTACAGCCCACAGCTTGCCCTAAAACTGGCTCTCACAGAATGGCTAGGGGAGTTTGGTGTGCCTCATCAATACAACAGTAAGAGCAGTGCCATTATTATATCATACCCATCTTTATGTGCTCTTTTACAGCTCTATGCTAATGGCAATTCTCAGCGGTATAACCTGGAATAGGCTCATAGTGTTGGCACTGACAGCTTAAAATGACGTTTTTATGCCATACTAAAGAGGCTCTACTCTATCTTTCAGGCCGACAGGTGCCTCAGAGTGGTGCCAAAAGCACAGTCATTGATGTGTCATCCATGGCTGCTCCGTCTCTCTGCTCCTCCACCACAGTCACAACAGTGTTCCAGCAGCCCATCATGTCTCCAGCCATGCCGCCTCTGTGTTTAGATTCACTCTCACACCCCATGGCAAAAAGACCTCAGGAGGAAGAGGAGGTGAGGTTTGCTACTACTTGACAGACAGAACTGAAGCAACTTAAAGAAATTAAACTCCCTATTAATCTAAATTTACCAATAATTCATATGGTAAATGACTGAACATCTGACTAATGATATCACCATGACACATCTTTTGGTTGGAGTTCTTCCCCTTGAAAAGTTAAATTTCAGAGGAGAGTATCTGTATAAGGTTCTAGGTTGTCTATTTTTAAATTGTACCTGTCGGTGCAGGTGGAGGTGGAGAAGAAAGATTCAGATGAGGAGCCCATGGAGATGGTGGTTGAGAAGCTGGATGAGCCAGAGCCAGACACAGAAGCTGACCCAGAGGAGAAGCACGTCGGTCCTATCTTAGCAGACAAGATGGCCGAGGACCTGAAACCTATGGATACAGACAAGGAGAGTCTGGCAGAGTCAAAGTCCCCCGAAGAATCTATCCAGGAGGACTCTGGGAGCGACATCGCACCTATGCAGACTGACGATCAGCTCAAGCAGGTGCCACCGACATTTGTACGTTCCCCATTTTCTCTTATAAACACAATTGAAAGCAATAAACACATGAGACATTCCTGCACATTATTCACATTATCACTGGTTTCTTTCCTCAGGATGTATTTGTGCCCAGACCTGATGAGAAGCCCTTATTCACAGCGGAGCCCCTCTCACTAGAAGACCTGAGCCTGCTAGCAGAGCTCTTCTACCTGCCTTATGAACACGGACCCAAGGCCATGCAGATGTTGAAGGAGTTCAACTGGCTCAGAGCCAACAGCAGCGTCGTCAGTGTCAACTGCAAGCGAAAGGAAACTGAAAAGGTGGGTTACTCATTAAAACAAACAAGTTAAAGATTGAGAGAGAGGAAGGCCTATCTGAGAAAACCAGTACATTATTTACTGAACATGCATGTGAGTGTTGGGTGCTGCAAAACAAAATGGTGGATGTGTACTACCTTTACTGCCCATTGGGTGGTGGTGTTATAACAGGAGATGAAGTGTACTCACACTACAAGGCATTGTGCTCTGTGTGTTTGTGTAAATTGCAGCTTCCCTTATTTAATCAATTCAAAATGGTTTAATTCAAACTGTTTTTTAATAATATTTATTTTTATTTCCAATCGCTGTTAACTGCAGGTCACAGAATGGCAGACTAGGGCAGAGAAGTTCGAGGAGATGTGCTGTTCAGTCATCCAGATGTTCACACGTCTGTCCAATTCAGCCAACCGTACCATCCTGTACGACCTCTACCCTTACATCTGGGACATCAAGAGCATCATTTCTATGGTCAAGTCATTTGTGCAGTGGCTAGGTATGTATGAGGGGAACTACAAGGCTCTTACTCATAGTGTGCAGTAACGTAGCAGCAGTCTGATCAAGTCTGGTCCTTCTGACCTTTTGATATAGTCAGACATACTTTTACACAAATCATTTGATCAAAGCAGTTTAATGATTTATCATTTAGCTGCATAGATTTTATCTTGTAGTCCAGTGCTATGATATTTTCAAAGTCTGCTTACCAGATGTTAATATTATCTAATCAGAAAAGAAATATGGCTTCTTGGGATTTTGGCCAACATCTGTATACAGGATGAAAAAACCTTCAGTTTTAATTGATGGCAGTTTATTATAGATCAGTTTAGCACAGATCAGGTTAGAGGCATCACCTCTTACTAGTTTTAATTGCTCTTGTTTCACACATGTTGATTGTTTTTTTTTTTTGTTTGTTTGTTTCTTTTTTTTTTGTCTGACTGAATGCCGCTTGCACCGCTAGCATCCTCCTTATTTATTCCATAACAAGCTGCTCCATCTTGGTGATATCGAAACCGGGTCTCTGTGGCAAACGTCCCAGCAGGGTTACTGCTGCTTGCTGTGTATCCAGTAACATCACTGCTGCATTCCCACACAGACACACTTGCTTCCATCTCTCTGTCTGTGGGGATGGGCGCCAGGGGGGAAGTCCCCATCCCCCTCTCCCCACCCTCCCCTCCCCTCCTCCTCCATGCCGTAGCGCGCACGCGAGCTTGGAGAGCAAGTTGACTGACTGACTGTGGAAGGCCATTCTGGTGCATAAACCTGGACTAGAAATATCTGAATTGATCATTATTACATAACTTTTGTTGTCATAGCCTCACTAAGAAGACTATGAAATGACACTGTTGTTAGATTTTAACCTTCTGAATCATTTGCTTGATCTGTATCAGGGTGGGATCCATCAGCTAGAGAGGATGTTCCCTCTCTCTCTCTCTCTCTCTCTCTCCCTCAATCTCTCTTCTGCCTCTCCTTTCACCTCAACCATTATTTCATTCTTTTTGATGGTGCACTGTGATGCAGTTTGAGTGACATTCAGTTTTGTGATAACATCTCCATTCGTCGGAGTGTCTCTTGAAATAGTCTGAAGCACCAGCATGGCCTGTAGGTTACTCCCTGTAACCCAGTTTCATTCGCAGGTTTCTGTCCAGTCCGGCTATATGGTAAAGCTGAGGACTCTAGCCTACACAGCAGGCAGCATACCCACACTGGCAAAACCACATCAAAACTGACACTACTGGCCTAATGCATTAGAAAATGACTATAACCACTCTAGTAATATAAAGAAAATATAAAGTTTTTTGATTATTATTCCCATAAATATCTTCAGATATCGCAGAGTCATTAAGAGCTTAACTGTTGACTGCTGCTGCTAAAAGCAGATTTTTACATCAGTCCCCATCTTCTCCCCTCATTAGAAGCTGTGCAGCCGGCACTTAGTCATAACCTCCCTGGTTATTGTACTGAGAACACTTACTAATATTTATTTTCTACTGTTTTCTCCCTTCACTATGTACAGATGGAAGAATCCACAGTACAAGTTTCTACTGCTATTGGATCGACAGTGGCCGATGTATGCACAGTGCAGGCGTTGTCTCTTCCCTTTTTAGTTCATGTTTGAAATGGATTCATGTGAAAAATAAAATTCTTCAATTAGGCTGATAAATGTTAAGAAATGTATTCTGAGGAAAGGAAGCAGCCGTCCGGATGAAGTCACATTTTGCGCAGCGATGTTTAGCTATCAATCTTAAGTGTTAACTCCCAAATCTCTTCTCTTTGGCAGCTTCTCTCTAACTTGTTTTTTTGTTTCTGTCAGTAGGCTTATAGAAATGGCTCAGACCAGCCTGATGCACCTACTCAAGGGAATATATACACTTTGCTTTGAAATTTAACCACCACACTCTACTCAGACTGTGTGGTTATGATCAGTGTGCAAGAATAAGACTTGCATGTTTTCTGTGTTTGTATTAAGACAACGCAGCCTTAATAAATCATTCGTGTGGAAGCAGTCCACTCAGAGATCTTTTTTCTTTCTTTCTCACTTTTTTTTTCTTTTTTTTCAGTCCATTTGTGAAAATGAAGCAAGTTCAGAGTTCCTTCCTGTGGGTGCATCTGCTCGCTGTGTTGTGTCAGCTCTTCAGAGGAATTGTGTTAGGTGTCAGGGTGAGGTTGATCTGTAAAGCACTTTTAGATGTCCTGCAAGCGCGCTGCATTTGTCTGGTCACATGACTGGGCTTCTCATCAACCAGGAGTAGACTTTGTTAGCAACAACGCTGCTGTATACAGACTCTGACAGCACCCGTGCTTTAAGTATACTAACTACGCTATTGCTTTTGTATAATTAATCTTTTGTCTGTCTGATTTTGGCTTTGAATTGTAAGCAGAGAGGCCCTTTTGCACTGGGAGTGTTTATGCTACCTCTCATTTTGTCCTCCTGGTTTGATGAGCCATGCTCTCCAGTCATGTGACAAGGCAGATAAGATGAGAATGTGACTTCACACGGGGTGCTAAGATCAGTGGGGTGACGGCAGCTGAAGCTTACATCTGGTGGGTGTAGACAGTACGGGGTTTCTGTGTTGTGATAGTCGATCTAAAATTTATGAAGGCCGTCAGCTCTTAAAAATAACAATGACCCTTCCTGAAGCACCAAAGGCGCTAAACTGCACTTAATTCTGTCCTCTTCAGATTTCGGAGAGCGTGCACTCCACTTAAGACCTGCATATAATTTCAGTGTGGAGCATTTTGACATTGTTGCATAGAAGTTGAGGTGCAGAGCTCATTTTTCAATAATTTCAATCTTGGACTTGATTCCTTTTGTAAACACGTGAGCTTTAGTTGCTTGAGCCCCATTTCATCACAAAATATTTCCTCTGAATATAATGAACTATTCCAAATTAGGTCCTTTTTTTAATGTATTAATGATTAAAACAAAATTATTTGGATTATGCTATTAGATACATATGACCCCCTTCCTCCCCATCTCCCCACTCCCTTCATCTGTGTCAGAGAGCCCCATCCTGTGGTAACACTGTCCGCTTGGCTCTGCTCCTAACAGGGTGTCGTAGTCAGTCCTCAGCACAATTCCTTAGAGGAGACCAAGAGCCCTGGGCCTTTAGGGGAGGTCTAGCAGGAGAGTTCCAGGTATCTAATGCACTGAATTTACAGCAATCAAATGGAAAAAAAAAAAGAGTGTTATGAGCAAAGAAGACGATGGTAAATGTGCGCAGGTATGAAGGGGTTTGGTCTGTCAAAGGTGAGCTGATTTGTAATGTTTGGGGCTTCATAAGATACGGTTCCATCCCCTTCACGTGTTCTCTAAGAAATTCATGTCCTGAGCGTTATTTTGCTATTACTTTGGGATATGTCAGTCTGTGTGAGGGGAATGGGTAACCTGAAAGCTATTTTGGCAGAGGTTACAGCCGCTGTTTGGCATGGCATTTTCTGATTGATTAATTTGAATTTCTTTCAGCAACTGCCCAAGGAGATGCTGCTTTTCCCTAGCGCACGCTGGCGCAAGCGAGCATGGCTAGGTTTTATTTTCATGACATCTCATTTCTTTGCAGGAAAGCACAGCGCACAAATTACCACGCCAACCCTTTGCAAGCGCAAGCGCACGCACTGCATCGCGGTGCCAGCGAGAACGCAAGCATGTATGCAATGGGAAAACTCCATGATAAAACATACCTGTCCAGCCTAAAGCAACATCTCCGACCTCGGAGAATAGAAAGATTTACAATGGCAACTGATACACTATTGACCGACTCAGTTAGCTCATATTTAATTTGCCACTTTGGTTTTTTTCCTGGAGTTCTCTCTGTCTTTGCGCAAGCATCATTATTTTTCTCAACAGGAGGGTTGCGCAGCGAAATATTGCGATGCCTTACAAAAGGGAAAGGAGCATCTCCTTCAGCCAGTAAAACCTTAGTCAGACCAAAATACCACCCTTGTTTTATTGTATTTGAAAAGCAAATATGAATGTGCCTGTGCTATGCTCCTTTAGCAAAAAAAGAGAAAGATGTGATGTTTGCTCCTGTTGTCCACTGTCAGATCAACAAGGAAGAGGAGTCGGTTTACATATCTATATGATCTTTATTTTTTTTTACAGTATGTTTCTAAGCGCTTTGCTTACTTCTCCATTTCCTTTTTGGTTTAATAGTGGTTCAATTGTAGCAAATTCACAGTGAGGCAGTCAGCCAAAGCAGCACACCACCTAGTCTCAGAGAAACTGAACCTGTTTCTTTTGATATCCACAGAGATTGTTGCCAATAGATGGGGCAAACGATCTTTTCTACCAACCTCCACCTTCAATGCCAACCTCCAAAATCTATTCCATAAGGCCGTACTTTGCCAAAGATGAGGTGAGATGTTTTGTGTGTTTAGTCGTGCCCTTGTGCACTTTATTAATTAATTAATTTATTTATTTTTTTACCAGCACTCAAGTATGTCACCCTAAGCGTTAATAATGTTGTAAACAGAATGTTAAATGTATGGGTGCAGAAATGATGTTGGCCAGTTGGCAGTATTCCCAGCAGAACTGGCCTAGTTTAAGGTGTGAATGTGCTTAATATGACACGCTCAACTGTGCTGTACATCAGAGAATATATGTACTGAAGAGAAAAAGCAGCTTCAGACTGAATATTTTCGGTGTTAAGGGCTTGAATGGGTCAAGATTTTCTGTGTCACACTAACACCTGCTGTTGTCTTGTTTGGTTTTTTTGCAGCCTGCAATTTATAAAATCTGTAAAGAAATGTACTGTGAAGGAATGGAGGATGTACCTTTCTCTGACCAGGAATCTGACCTCATTGGAGACAGGTAAGACATGGAGATGCATTTGTTTGAGAGGCTCCTCCCTGTATGGCAAACATGTGTGAATTATTAATCATCTTTTCTGTTGGTTCACAGGTTAGTAGGAGGTCTCCTGTCTTTAAGTCCAGACTATGGGTTTGTACTAGAGGACGAAGAAGGGATCTGCGGTTACGCTCTCGGCACCGTGGACGTCAAACCTTTTGTCAAGAAATGCAAGTTGAACTGGATTCCCTTCATGCAAGAGAAATACAATAAACCTGACTGCGAGAAGGACCTCACAGAGGCTGAGGTAAGATCTTAATCCATCAATTTCATTATCATAATCTCTCATCAGGTCAGTCTATCAGGTGACGTTTTATGGTGTCACCCGTTCATAATGAATATTTTCACTTAACCATCTCTTGTCTGTCGTCCCTGTAGAAGATGATGTTGAGTTTCCATGAAGAAGAGGAAGGTCTGCCAGAGTCCTTTCTCTCCAATTTTCCCTCCCTCATCAAGGTTGACATTCACGCCAAGGTCACTGACCCCAGCGTGGCCAAAAGCATGATGGGATGTCTTTTATCTTCCCTTAAGGCCAACGGTAGGTGGCAGCCATCACTGTTACAGCAAAAAGAAAATGTTAGATTAGTGTTATTAGTTATGTTGGTAAGAAGAATGTTTAATTGAATCTTAAATTAAGCAAGATAAGTATGTTAATCAAGGGTCACAAATATAATAAGTTATACAAACAAAACTACAAAAAATGAACATGTCTATACCTCAGCAGTAATGTGAGGTTTAGACATACAGGAGAAAAGAGGCTTTCAGGAACAGAAACCATCAAAGCAACGCCTGAAGTTTTCTGTTCTTCCTGTTTCAAAGGTCTTGAAGCAGTTTATTCCTGCTCAGAGACACAGTAGAAGATTATCTTCAGTTTAACACCATATTTGGCCACACTGTCAGGAAGATCGTTTTGGGAATTTTTTTTGTAACTGATTTATTATTTCTATTATCTATTTCTGATTATCCATTTTTGTCGTTAACTTCCAGGGTCCCACGGTGCATTCTGTAAGGTTCGTCAGACTGATAAGAGAATGTTGGACTTCTATAGTAAGCTGGGATGCTTTGAGGTGGCCAAAATGGAGGGTTTCCCCAAAGACGTTATCATTATGGGACGAAGTCTATGAAGAAACGTCCTGCTACAATAACAGACAAGAGAGAGAAAAAGAGCGAGAGAGAGCAAGCAGCAGTCAACACGGCGTTTAAAAAAACAAAAACAAAATGTTTGCTACCTTCATGAGACAAACTTCCATGATGATTTTATACTGCATTACCATCTGGGCTAGCCCGGGAAAACCTGTTTTTAAGATTTGTGTACAGAAGCACAGCACACACAGATTCCCTGCGCTGCCCGTAGATGTTACGGCTCTATTGGATTCAGCAGATCCGAAGCTAAAAGGCCAAGAAGTGATCTGTAGTCAGCTGATCAGAGCCAACAAGAGTGGCACTCCAGCATTCATTTCTGGGGTCCCACTACTGATATACCTCCAGGAGGCAGGAAGTGACAACTCCATAAGCCTTTTTTTTTTTTTTTCTGATTTAATCCAGCAGCCATTACATGGATATTGCCCACATGCCCTAACGCTAAGTGTCTGTATCTGAAATGGAGGCAGAGCTGTGAAACGAGGGCAGCCTGTATCTCAGGTAGTGTCTCACTACCCTTGTGTCCTGTTTTTTTTTCCCCAGCTTTGACATAAGAGAAATAACACGACTGTCCACAGTAGCTGGACACCATTATACAGGAGGTGAAGTGCTGCGTGAGAATTTGCCTTTCATCGTCACATCATGGGTTTTCTAGTTGCTCCACAATAGACTTGGAGAAAGAGGCCTTTTAATAAAAGGACGCATCACGACAAAAAAGTGATGTTTAAACGCTGAGTCTTTACACATGAAAGGCGGAAAATTGTAGCTTAGAGGATCGTCACAGTCCAGCAAAGGAAAAAGAATTTGTTGAGACTATTAAAGACTCAACCAGGAGGTCTTCTGAATTTCCGTTCAAGCGGTAGACATTTGGAAAGCAACAGAAAAGCTTCCACGAGTTTACAAGCATGGTTCTTAGCCTGTTTCTGTTCAGCGCTTTGCTTTTGGCCATTTTTTTTTTCTTCCTTTTTTTTTCTTTTTTTACTAACATCACATTTTTTTGCTTATTTCCCCTTTGAGCTATTGCCTTTTGGGTCATTGCCTTTGGATTTTAGGTTTTTATATCGCAGACCCCAGTGTCTTTCTGTATCGAGGCTTTCCAACACGTGATTTTGGACATTGGCCTTGTTGCTCAAATTCCAGAGAAGTAGCCTGCTTTTTTCCCCCCTGACTTTGGCAGTCACATGTCAAATCCAGCACATAAATCCTTCAGTAAGCTATCAGAGAAAACACAGGCCATCTTTTGAAGTTATGTCAGATGATACATTTACTAAATGTTATGGAAATGTCACGTGTTTTTGTTTTTCCAATTGTTTAAGTAGTTAAAATGACAAAATTACTGGTAGTTACTCTTTTCAAAGAATCAAAACTAAAATGAATGGGACCAAAAATCTGACAGTGTGATTAACTATTTTGTGTAGTAAAAAAAAATAATAATAATATTTTGAAAGCAATTTCATATTGGAATTTCATTAGTTCAAATGAACTACAGCCACCACTTTCATAAAGCTGCTCAGTTCTTTCTTAACCACTTTTTCAGTACCTTATTTGTAAATCAACAGTTAACCTGTGCTGCAGTTTCAGACATGCTGCGCTAGAAAGCCATTGGTAGTAATATGAGTCATAATAATCAGCAGATAATCAGTTCACATCTTTCATTTTGCATCTTTCCTTGCGGTTTCTATGTCGCATACTCATAAATGAATGTCTTCTCAGCTGAGCCTTGGCGAGCGCTCTTATGATCGCTACGGTTGTTAAATCCTGTCACTAAATGTCACCGAAGTGGCACTGACCCCCCGCCCCACACACTGATGCTG
Organism: Euthynnus affinis; assembly: GCA_029490765.1. Lineage (NCBI taxonomy): Eukaryota > Metazoa > Chordata > Actinopteri > Scombriformes > Scombridae > Euthynnus > Euthynnus affinis. The sequence goes on along the minus strand of CM055852.1, from coordinate 13,999,759 downwards.
CTCTGCAGTTGTGGAGGTTTGGAGCAGAAATTCATAGGCCTTTTTTTCCTATCTGTCCTTTTGAATGTTTTATATTCTGACGCATTTCCCATTTGTTTATTGTAAATCTATATAGTTAACAAGAAAAAAAAGCACTTTGACTATAGTTAGGAGTGTTCTGTTGGTTACAAGAGGATCATCAGTTGCTCTTCAGTAGCTGCCTGCCAATGTGATGTTTTGATACTGTGTACATTCATGATGTGCATGAGGTGTATTGGATTTGCTGTGGCGGTCATTAGAATAACCTCATCCTATGCTGCACAGAGGAAGAAGCATGCCACTCCCCTCTGTGAGCATAATACTGTAGTTCATAGACAGTCTGTAAACACTGTCAATCATAAACTGTTATTATTTTTTGTATATCTTTACTGAAATTGTGGCTAGCATTCTGTTTCGCTTTTAAAGGACAGGAAAATGGCGGACAGCACTATGTCGTGCACAGCCGTCGTACCTGGCTGAGTCTCAGTGAGTTTGTGAAACTCACCAACAGATCTGCTGTTTAGTCTTCTGAGATGACGGCAGAGTTTTCACTTGTGTTAATTAAATGGTTCATTTTGCAGTTTGTTGATGCTCGTGCTTTCTCCTCTGCCAACTTGGGTTTGATAGAAATGGGCTGTGACTGAGAGAAAGGGCTCCAATTGTACATTTTGATTATCTGAGTTCAGGGTTGGGGAGGCGGGAGGGATCATAAAAGTCACAGTTTACCTATGTAAAATTTGTATGTAAGATACATAAGATTAAAAACTAATAAACTACAATAAGTGACTTTGCTCTGTGTTGCTTGTGTTTGTGTTTTCACAGGTCTTTCTTTGACCGTGTCTGGATTGAAGGGATCTGAAAAGATCTGTCCCGTTCGTAGGTTTTATTTATATCACCCCGACCCTAAAAGAAGCTTCTCTCTATTTTTGAAAAGCAAAAAGTGCCTTGAACATGGAAAACATGGAAATATCCAATAAGTGCGATGTGTATGTATCCTGTCACGTCCAACTTTCCATTGACTAGAGTATACAGGACACGACAGATGGTGGTATCATTATTATTACCCAGTGAACCAGAAACCAACCAGCACTTCTAAGTCTGTATCTGAGGCAGTTTGATTCAACAGAACTCTTCAGATTATGAACCTTATATAAACTAAAATAACAGGTCTTGATACTAGATTTGGACACAGTTCACCTCTACAAGACAGAGCCACAAGCTTAGATAATAATGCAGGAGTTGATGTTGTACTTCAGTGGTTCAAAAAACATGTGCAATTAATCAAATCATGGGCAACCTATTGATGCTTAGTGAATCTGGGCTGTTTTGGGCCCCTGTGGGTCTCAGGGCCCTGGACCAGCAGCTGGTAATTCACCATTGCATCACATCGATCCAAATGTAACCAGGTCTGCAAACTGGATTTGGCTTTTTAACATATGATTCTTGGTTTAAATCCCCATTAACTTTAAAAAAAAATTTTTTTTACAGTTGATCTTCAACTGTTACTGGCTCATGATTAGTGTTGTACACTTTCCCTGCCTGGTGAATCACATTCAGGTATAATTTCAGCCAGTTGTGTTTAGAATTAATATTGCATAAAAGGAGAAATTAAATATAATATTTTAAATAAGCATTTAATCAAAAAATGATCTAACTGTTTATTTGTACTTTTTTTAACTGATTTTTTTTGTCTATTATTTGTTGAATAGCCTATTTTTAAAATCTTTATTTTTTATTCAAGTCAAATAAGTTACTTTGACATGATATATTATTCTACAAATGTCGAATAGCCTTCCATTGGAAATCAGATAATCTACCTCAGTGTCCTCTTTTAAAACTCATTTTTATAAAATGGTTTCTAATTAGAGTTTTGAAGTCATTTATTTGTTTATTTATATATGTATTTATTTATTCTTAAGATTTCCATTCATTGTCTTTTATGCTTCTATTGCTTGATCGCATTGAACTTATTCTAATTTGTAATTGCACTGAGAATTTTCTGTTTTTATGTCTGTGAAGAACTTTATAAACTTGTTTTTGAAAAGTTCTGTATACATAAAGGTTATTATAATATATATTATATATTACTATTTCATAATATCATACATTACGTTTATTTTACTATTATTAGTTTATTATAATAATCTTTATTAGGTGTGTTTATGGATGGTTTCCTTCATGGAGAGAGCAAAACACCAGAGTATTGTATTGATTGAGCCACGGGCGCACAGTGATGACGCGTCGTCAACGTCACAGTTTGCGACGCGCTTGTTGTTTTTCGAAGAGGGATCGTTTTGCTGAAAGTGATTAACAGCAAACTCAAATCCAGCGCTTCGTCAAAATGTCTCTGCACGACGACGAGTCCTCGGATATGGGACTAGCGGGTCAATCCAAGCTGGAGAGCTTCCTGTTCAGTAAGAAACACAGTTTATCGGCTCTTCTGGCGCACACGTGGGTTTCTCTGTGATGTCCCGGCAGTGAAACATGTGCTTCAGTGTTTCTAAAATGCTCGGTGATATCAGGCTTTGTACTAACGTGATGAAACCATAAACCTTTGTGTGTTTTCCAGGCTGCGAGCTGTCCTCTAAAGTTCCTTTCTACACTTTCCAAGGAGATGAAGAGGAGGACCTGGAGCACTTCCTTGAACTCAGAACGGTATGTACGATGGCTGCAGGGATTTTCTGTCCTCACATTACACACAGTGCAAAACTCTTCACCACCACTTATTCAAAACTGTCTTAAAACAACAATCAGGTGCCCAAATGAACACTGATATAGTTTCTTCTTGCCATAATCATTCCTCCTGGCATGTGACTGTTGTTTTAAGACAGACTTTGAAAAATTGTGAATCTTGTCCTTTTAAATGCAAGGCATATGTAGAAGTGTGTGTATCATAAGTATCTGAGGCCTTTGTGTTCACATTTTTATATAGTGACAACACAACCAATCGAATCACAATGTGGGAAAATGTTAAGTGAATGATGTGCTGTTCCTGCAGGTCTGTTTGGGAGAAGGTGCCAAAGAGGAGAGTAATGTGGTGGAGGTAACAGCCATGAACCACCAAGGAAAGACTATTTCAGTGCCCATTGCCAACCTTCACATTAGCTGCCTGCCTATGGTAAATATGATATAGAGTCAGCAGATTATAATGAACCACACAGTACAGGCTGGGGTTTGATATTTCTTTAACTTTCTTTCTTCAGGTGAGTTTGGGAGAGTTTGAGCTGAAAGCTCCAGTGACCATCCGGCTCAAGGCTGGCACAGGACCAGTTACTGTCAGCGGCTTACACCTCATAGGTAACACAGCTGTTTTATTCAAACTTCACTCAGCAACACCCAACACAATCAAAGTTAATGTGATTACTTATGTTTATTAGTGTGTTTCTACCTTCAAAACTGAGTAGGTTACATTATCATCCGCTAGCGTCAAAACAGCTGGAATCCACAACGCTAACTAACATTATTCATTATTATCGTTGGATTAATCTGTTGATCATTTGCTCAATTGATCAATTAGTTGTTTGGCCTAGAAAATGGTGAAACATGTCGGTAACTGTTTCCTACAGTCTGAGGTGATGTCTTCAAATATTGAGCTTTGTCCCTGCTGACAGTCCACAACCCAAAGATATTTAGTTTATCATACAGGACTAAATAAACCAGAAAATATTCACTGGAATCAGATAACTGGACATTTTCTTCTTAAAAAAAAATGACTCAAAATAATTACCAAAATAGTTGGCAGCTTATCGTTTAATTATTGCAGCTCTACTGGAATAATTCCAGTAGAATAGTTGCACTATGATCAGAGAAAATAGGTATTCTCAAAGTTCTTAAATGTCTGGTTGTTGAGTTTCTCTTTACATTGAGCCAGCTGCACAGAAGATGAGATATTCTTTCAATCAATAAATGTTAAATTTGTACCTCAATCAAAAGGTCATACATTTCTTTTGAGTTGAAATCCAAGACCTTTGATGTCTGTATTTCCATTCAAAAGTTTTAACAGTAGATTGAACTTGTGGCATTGAACTTCTCTCAAAATGGTATTTAATAGCTAAAGAAATCAGTTTTTCACAGCTCTAAGTTCTGACTAGAATGCATGTGTGCAGCTGCATATTGCAAACTGTGCACAAGGTGACCGCTGCCGCAAGGATAAATGAAATAAAGTGACCCATTGGCCATTATAGCTCAATATTCCTCCTTTTAACAATTGGCCTCTGTCTCCGTGCAGCCTCACAGGTCGAAGACTCCGACATGTCTGATGAAGACGACGACGACGATGATGACGATGAGGAGGAGGAGGAGATCACCCCCATTAAACCAGCAAAGAAGAAGCAAAAGATGTAGACTGAGAGGTCGTCGATCTTTTTTTTTTTCTTGAAGTGTTTTAAGAAATAACAGTCGTTTTGTACCAGACGGGACATATTTTACAAAGTTAATACTTATTCCACACAGCCACATGAAAGCTTAGTGTGGTGGCAGCTGAACACGCTGTTTTAGAGGAAGGAACATCGTGACAGGAGCTCTGATTGTTCTCACCTCTTTTACTCCTCACTTTCCTTGTTGCGAGCTTTCGGCCTCTGCAGTGAATTGAACTCACTTCTAGAAGAACTGTTTTTTGCTATTAAACGCTACCTTGCGTTTTATACTATACACATTACAGCCACCACAGACATGGATTTATCGCACCAGCGGTGGAAAACCTCATCTTACACTCTCACCATTGGATTCTGGTATTTATAAAAGTAAAACATAATATGTGTACTTGTTTCAGAGAGAAGAAAAAAAAAGTGTTTCCAGATCGGCGTGATTTCCAATTAAATTGTGCAATCAAATTAATTAAATGTTCTTGGTTCACAAGAGTTTCTCCATTTCCAGCTGTTTGTAGTTCCAAAATACTGTTTTTCTATGTACTATGTCAATCATAAATGTGAAAATTTTGTACTTGTAATGAATGCACCAAGAAAACATATTGTGTTTGTGTATTCATTTAATTCTCTTTGTTAATTTAAGTGTTGTTGTTTTTTAGCCCGTTACAATACAATACAATACATGCTGTTTTATGTGTTGTCATGGTCACATAACTTCAGTGCCTCCTTTTGAAATGCACACAGAATGCAGCTGAAACTCAGTTTGGTGCTGCAGTTAATTAGAATGAATCAGTAACCACAGCACCTTTTCTTAAGTTTGCAAAGATGCATTTAATCAGATTCTACTGGATTAAAAAAACAGCCAAATAGAATATTGATAGAAAACCAAGAAAAAAAAATCATCTTGAGCTGAGAGTTTGGGGAATAAATACAGGTCTAAGGTAAAGTTAAAGATCCTCTGTGGAGTTTTCTTGTAAACAAACAAAAGTTATATTCACATTCAGTTAGTCACCTGTGTTCAATCAATGTCTTTCCTCATAAACATTTGCAAAACACTTTTAAAAATATATATATTTTAAACATTGTTTACAACTATATTGACTGGCTTGTAGTCTTCTTCTCTGTCTTTATTGGCACATTGCTACATTTCTTGTCACATTACAGCCACCTGTAGATGATTGGTAAGACTGTGTATCGCATCACCCACATGCAGGTGTGCACGTATGCGAGTTCTCATGAACGACATGACCCCACAATAGTTGACGGTAAACCAGCAACAGGTCTGTGCGGTGACAGTAAACAGTGTGATATCAGTTAAAGCTTTTATAAAGGCTGATGTGGTCTCTGTCTGAATCATCTGCATGCACATTATGATCCCATCTGTGCAAACATCCTTACATGGATCTTTGTAAGGCATCTGCAAACATTGTAGCCAGCTCAGTCTGTGTCATTGACATTATTCACTGTGTTATTATTCACTTTGTCACCATGATGAGGCACAATGGAACTCCTCAAGTCCGGATCCAGCAGCTTGGACAAAGCTATAGAGCTAGAAAAGCATGACAAAGACAAATCTTGCTCATCACATCAGGTGAAGTTTCTCTTAAACAGATTTTTTCAATCAATTATTTTTAAAGAAGAGCAGAAATCATGAAGATAAGACCATCAATACTTTCAGAGGAGCATTGAAGAATGTGATCCTATGAAACAGTAAATGTGGAAAAACTTACTAACTCTCAAATGTACACAACTGTTTGCAAACACATCTCACCTGCATGAATTTATCTCCAGTCATTGTACAATGATGCTCACAGTGGGACAGAATTGGGGGGGAGAAGCAACAACACTGAGTGCCAGATGTCCATAAAAGGGGAATACAACTACGACTTTTATCCTAACAACTTACTCATGCCAGGTGCTGCCATGGTAACAGCAGAAATGACCACCTGCATGATACCCTTGATGGCAGCTCTCTGTTAATGAGATCAGGAGACAGCACTGAGGGGGTGGGGGGAGCTGAAGGGGAGCCACAGATACAAGGAGGTGGAGGGATGCTTTAATCAGAGGAAGCTTAAATAAATAATGTTGCATTATTTAGCGTGTTATACCCAAGCTCTTAGCCTTGAGTGTCCCAGCTGGTTGCCCTTTTTTTCGTCTGTGACGATGCCGTCTCTCTTTCTCTTGGAGGGTCAGAGCGATGATAGGAAGTTAGGAGAGACATCACGTTACCTGAGGGTTTTTATAGATCATTAAAGTATCATAGTCGTTTTTGGGAAAGCGGTTGATTTGCTAGAGAGTTACACACCACCATAGTGACAATACACCCTGAAGGGTCATGTGACAGATAGCAAATCAATGTCTAACAATATTTCAAGTGGTTAATGTCACCTTGACTGGGAGCAGGTGCTGCTGCTTCTTATTTTCTGACTCATAAAACCACATTAAAAACCGGTGTATGCTGGGCAGGAAGTTTTGTGAACCTTCACACCACTTTTATTGTATAGAACAGCTTTATGGTCCGATGCGTGTGCCGTGTTTAAATCCTCAACGTTGTGTAGAGGTTGAGATGTGACCCGGTGCAGAGCTTGTGGCTGAAAATTTTTGCCATTATAAGCCTGCCTTCATGTCAGTCAAACGTCCACAGGGCTTTTTTCACAGACTTGTCATAGTAAAACACAAGAATTTCTAAAGAAATTAACGATAGCTCTGTTATATTAAGCATTCCAGTGAGCTATAACAGCGTGACACTGAAACTGAATGTAGTCAAATGGAATCCAACCACACATCCTCCTACTGTGACACGTCAAAATGTCTAGAGATTTAAAAAAAAAAAGGCCTATTGACTTTCTTTTTTTTTTTTGAAACACTCAAAAGTTCTGCATCAGCTTTCTTTTAGCTCCGAATGAGCATGACACACCCATTACTTGTCTCCACACAGTTCAAGCATGACTTTACCTCATTAGATGTATAAAGGGAACAGTAGGGAATTTCTGATATGAGGAAATATCAGAAATTGGCATCCAGTGGACACAGTGTAAATACAATAGATTTTCTTTTTTCACTATTACTACAGGCAACTGGTATGTTGGGAAGTACCATGGCATACACTGTGAGTAATGAACCACAAACGCTTTTCCAAGTATTTATATATGTAGTTCAAGCTGAGTTGATTGTTTCCAGCACACTGTCCTTCAGAGCAGCCCAATGAAGACAACATCCTCAACTGCCGCACGACTTGCAATTCTTGACTTCCCCGAACTCTTGACTTTTGACCTCACGAGTAGAGTAACAGCATAAACAGTGTGGTGATGAAACATACAACCAGAACTAACACACACAGACAACAACCTGAAATAAGGTTCATATGTTCACCAGTGTCCAGGTGGAGGGCAGAGTCACGTTGTTTCTTGGCATAGGACGGCTGCTCGCAGACACTCATACTCATCAGTAAAATATCCTCCTGTTCATACCAACCGAGTGAATCCATCCAGACATGCATCATGTGTAAGGGGGAGTGTCGCCTCCCTACTTACAGCTGTCCAACAGTTCTTTTGGCCTGGTGCAGCGTGAAATTAGGCAGCAGGACAGGTCTGCAGTCTGTGATGTTGAAAGCGTTTTTGTGGCAGCTAATAAATGTACTCTGGTCTCAACAGGAAGTATCAATATTAAAGGCCTACTGTTATGACTACTGTAGTGGGAAGAAGGCGAAATAAAAAAAAGATCTGGGGCATTTTTCTCTTTAAAGTAGCCTATGATGATCATTTTAAACACTGACAGATGACAGGGAAACAGGCAAAACCTAGAGATGCCATAAAAGAAAGAAGAGGGGTACTTCTGCCTTATTGGGATGTTGTCTATTTAGTCTAGATTTTAAAGAAGGATCTGTGGTTTCATGTAAGTCCGGTTGGCTGACTTACTGATATGTCTGACTGTCCAAATCCTGCTCTGCCGTTCCACCATACCACATAAAATATATGACTAATCATTGAAAAGTGATTTCTAACTGGTAAGGGCATTACCAATTTCTTTAATCACATTTAAATATATACTATACTGTATAATCTAATGCATAAAGTGATTTAACAGACGTATGGTGCCTGGTTTCATTCAAAAGTGTTGGAAATCTCTCGAGTCATTATAAGTGTTCCAGCTTTGAAGATGATTTTGGAAAGTACAGGCTTTTTAAACATAAAACAGAAAGGGAAACATTGTGTCAGTGTGCTGAGTTGGGGGATTTTCTGATGACTGTGCAACACCCCAGATGAGACAAATGACTGGGGATTTTGACAACTGCTGTCTATGTGGTTACCTTGTACACATTCAAACTTTATCTGAGTGGTCCAAGAGCTGGTCTACGTTGCTGACGACATTAGCAGAAGTACCATTACTAATAATCACGAAGCTATTTTTGTACTATTTCCATGATGGAAAAAAATGTAACCATTCATTAGATATTTTTCCAAGATCTGCATGAAAAAAACGAAATACCTGGTTTGGTAAATACCTGGATAAAACAACTTCCTGTAGCTTGTAATTTATATTCCACACTTAGTACACACACACACAAAATAGATCATTCAATTACAAAACTACAAAAATTTACAGTTCATAAATTTACTAACTAATTAAACTTTTAATGATAACTCTACTTTTTTCATTTAAAAGTAAAATTAGTTTATAATAATAAAAAAAAGTATAAAGCTGCAAAAATGGAAGCACTTATAAATGCAGTACTGTAGTGAATGTACTTTCCACCTCTGACACAATTACAGGTGTCCCTCCAGTGTCAAAACCCGAGTTACTATAGCAACAGCTCAAGCATGCCACTTTGTATTCCCACTCAAAAAACCGATACAGCTGTTCTCAACAGAGAGACTCTGAAATGCCCTTTTAATTTTGATCTAAAATGTCAGACGCATTCATACACACACACACACACACACACACACACACATGCACACACACATACACACGTATCTCCGCTGGCACAGCTCACCTGCACACACCCTTCCTGTCTTTGCTTATTTCACTATTTTTATGTACATTGTTTAAATGTTGTTGCCCGTTTCCCTTCAGCTGAACACGACAAGACAGAAGACTGGTTTATGTTACACCGATCTCCACCAGCAAAAAATAGACCTGGAGATCAATAAACATTGGATCTTTGTCTTTGATGTTTGTGCTCTCTCTCTCTCTCTCTCGCTGTGTGTGTGTGTGTGTGTGTGTGGTGCTATCCTGGATTGGATATTTGGCACAGATTTCAAAGGCCTAATCAGATAAAGGTTCTGCATGTATGATGAATAGCTGCTCTCTATGCATTATGCTTTATATATCCATGAGTACAAGGGCTGCTAAGACTGTGTTTGTGTGTGTGAGTGTGTGTGTGTGTGTGTGTGTGTGTGTGTCCAGACTGATAGCTCTAATAGATACTCGTTTATTCCACATATTATAGTACTTAACGCTGCCGTGTCAGCCACTTCTCTCCTCCACCGCTGACCTGACAGAATGGTTATGCAAGCCGCAAGCTGTGCAAATGTATTGGGACTATGTCAATAATATTCATCAAAGGCCCGAGTTACAGAGGAAGACTCCACCCCTTAAATACTCTTTAGCTACCATATATCACCAGTATGTTAAGCGGAATGAAGGTGTTGTCATACATCCAATTTCTCTTAGTCAGTTTTTGATTTTCTTTCTCTTAGGCTGGATTTTTCCTTTTATTTTCTAAAAAACATCATCAACATGTAAATATACCTAGAAATAATAGAAGAGAGAGAGAGAATGCCCACTTTAACTCCAACAGTACCTCCAGCCACAAACAACAGCTGCAACAGCTGACTCTATGTATTGAATACACACACACACACACTACAGGCCCACGTCCTGCTGCAGGCAGGGGCGTGTTGTACTCATACATATACAGCTCCCAACACACCTGCCACAACAGAGCACAGCTGTCAAGTGCATCACCCTTTACCCTATATGTAACCTCAATGAGCACACACACACACACACACACACACACACACACACACATACATACACACACTCATATTGTGCCTACTTCTGCACACATATGAGGAAACACACACTGACTGGGCTGATTGCATGCTGACACCTGAGCACACATTTGCTCTCACGACAACAGGATTCGACTCGCACCGATCCTGCACATAAGGCAGCCCAAATCAAACACACACACACACACACACACACACACACACACACACAATGAAGGCAACACACTTTTCTTCCAGCTTCATGGTTGTAAGATGAAGCTGCTGTGATGTGAAATGAAGGTGATTTCACATATTTCTTACAAAATTATGAAAAAATAGATTGATTTCTTCACTGTTTTCAACATAATTCAGGTTTCTTTAACATGCAAATCCCTTAATTTATGATGCTTTTTTTTAAAACATGCAGCTGTATATGAAATTATTTATACGGATTAAATTAATGGTATGGCCTCCTTCAGCCTACTGTATGTTTTATTAATAACACACACAGACGAAGTGGTGCACAAGGGGAATGCTCATAGGCTGCCACACACACACACACACACACACACACACACACACACACACACACACAATAAATGTCAGATTGATGCCACACTGTAACTAAACCTCAGCTCCTCCTACTCCTCTGCCTCCTATATTCAGTGTTGGGGGGGGGGGGGGGGGGGACAGGCTCTTTGAAAAGCTATCAGAAACTTTTTTATATTCACACTCTCTTGAATTTGAATGACGACAAAAAAAAATAAAAAAAAATAAAGGAGACTGGACTAGAGAAGAGGGAGAGCGAAACAGGGACAGGGGGCAGAACATTTTACAACCCATAAATAAGTGATGTGCTATATCCCCCTCCCCTCTCTAACCATTCTTCCCTCTCGCTCCCTCTATCTCACCGTCTCGCTCTGGGGAGGGAAGGGTGAGGGGTGTGGGAGGGGAGGAAGAGGGGAACGATGAAAGGAGTATGAGTGACAGATAAGTAGATGACTTTACTGTCCCAGTCCTCATTAAAACTCTGCGCTTATATCATCCGCCGCTCTACCCCTCCTCCTCATCCTCCTCCTGCGCATTGAGCCCCAGCAAATGATACCCCGGGAGAGGAAGAGAGAGAGAGAGGAGGGGAGGGGAGATGAGGGGAGAGAAGGGGAGGGAGGTGCTGCTCATCAGTTATTCCTGTTCTCTGACCTAACTTGACAACCAGCTCCAATAATGAGACAAAGAGGGATGAGACAGAGATTTTGCCAGAGACCAGGATGTTGACAAGGAAGTGGACTGTCCTAAATTGGCAGATAATGGGCCTGCTGTGGTCCGGTCTGTAACAAATCATTGTCCAAACCTCCTCCGCTGTGTTTTGAGATTCCTCTGAATACAGCAGGTCTCAAACATGCGGTCATTCAGTATCCTTTTTTTTTTTCCATTTTACAAGCCTTAACCTATGAATAGATTGTGGGTGAGTTGCAGGGTGGGATGTGCTACAATAATGGCTTTCCTTTCTTACAGGCAGCGTTGACATTTCAAATGTAGCCCAGTGAGTCAAACTGTAAAACCTCCTAACCCAAATAAATCACATAATGTGCTCCTCAGTACAAACAGACCTCAAACTATAATCAAACATAATGTTTAAAACAACAAATATGACACTCGTTACCATGGAGGAAAAAAAAGCCCACAAGATTACATTCAAATCAGTAAACCAGGTCTTAAAATACGACAAAAATGCCATTTAATATGCTTGTTTATTCATTATTTTCTCTGATTTTGGTTTATTCATAATCTCGTATAAAATGTATGAAAAACCTGACAAGCATTCGTAGTCCAGTGTTTTTCTAAAGCCACGTGGACTTTGGAGTGCACGGAGAGGCTCCCTGCATGCTTTCAGCCACAAACAGGAAATAATCAAGAACTAGGAACTTGCAAGTACAATAAGAGCATGTTAACAGTCTTTTTAGGCACTGAAGTCTCTGGAGTCCCATGTCTGGGCTCCTGATGAACAATGTCTTTTCTTTAAGATCTAGTTCAACTGCTTTAATGGGTTTAAGACTATATTGTTCACATTAGCACTTCCAGTTGAATTTAAACAGAAAATACTACAGTCACTGTGATTCAGAAAGTAAACGGGGTTAAAATAATATCATGGAGGCGTGTTGGAGACACAAACGGACAACAAGTCTCTGGAACAAAAAGCAAAAAAAATAAAATAAAATTGATATTCCGATGCCAATCATGATTCACTAAAACGGAAAAGTGGATGCTGATTCTGATTTTGTTACTTGGTCCCATAATGCTTGGTTGAGGGCTGACTGTACAGCCCGTAGATGTCTGGGTGCCTGGCTGTCTGTGCGGCTTCCATGAGGCCCCTCATGGGAAAATGCTGCAGTGGTTGGCTTGCAGGTAGTGGGGCATGTGGGTTAAACTCCTGAGAGGTCATGGGGGGGAAGGAGTCTGGTGCCGGGTACGGTGGCCGGGCACGGGCAGCAGGGGCCCGGGAGCAGCAGCAGTTATTCAGAGTGCACATCAGTACTTTCCTCCCTTCGTACATGGCTTGCTGCGAGGCACCTCCACTGGGGAAGTGGGAGGGGGTGAATATGGTCCCTGAGGGGTGGCTAGAGCTGGACCCTAGACCCACCATGTGATGGGCTGAACTGTCAAGGAGCCGACTGTGGCTGGGGCCCGTGTGAGGATTGTGAGTGAGACCTTCAGAGGAATACATGGATGAAGCATGATGGCTCTGGTCAGCCAGGAAGGGTTTTTTGCTGCTGTAGAGCAATGGAGGAGGATCCTGGGAGGCAGAGTTTTCGGTGTTGCTCTCCAGGAAAGACACGCTGTATTTCCTCTTCTGTGGTCCTGAACTAGTCCCCATATAGGAGCCAGCAGGGTTGCTCTGCGACTGGACAATGTCAAGAATGGGCGCCTCATTGAACGGTTCTGAGAATGGACAATAGAGGTGGAGCAAAAAGAGATTATATGTAGTTATTTCTGACAATACGATATAGATATTGCTGTTAAATAGCTTAAAATCCACATTCCCCCCTTTACTCTTTAGTTACTTATTACAATTCTGTTGTACCTTCCAGGATTTTTCGCAGATTCTTCTCTCTTGTTGAGAGTTCGGAGAACAAATGATGAGAGTTGAGCTGACCCACTCTAAGTGGAGGAATGGCACTACTCAGGTGTGAATTTGACCTGTAAAAAGACAGACAGTCACACATAAAACACCGAGGTAATAAAGATGTGTGTCAGACTTGTAAACTGATGTAAACTTGACATTCTTGTGAAACAGAAAAGCTTACCTGTCCATGAGCAGTTGGTAAGGTTTTGTGTTCTGAAAAAGAAAATAAGACACATTAAGTCATTTAATGGATGCAAATGCTGTAAAAACATTTTCAGTTGGTGTGCGTGATGTTTTTTATTGGCTGAACATGTGGGACAGGTGGAAAGTAGTGCAGATCTTATACCTTCATGAAGTTAAAGCTTTCTGCTCTTTGGAAGAACGTTTGTACTGAGCTCAGAAGTTTTTCTGCTTCCTGCCGCCTCTCGTTGAGTTGCAGAACCTGCTGGGAGATTTTGCGCGCATACATGGTGTAAGTACTCTCCAGCATCTGCATGGTTTCAGACTGGTTCGCTTCTAGCTGCGCGTGCATCCGCTGATACTGGTCTTTCACACGCTCCTTCAGGTCGGACACTGCGTCCTGTTAGAAAAAAAAACAGGTTGACATGACAATGTTAACTTAGTAGTAATGAGGGGTGATACTCAGGTAAAGAGAAGTTGGATGTTTTCTGTGGCTTTGGAGGAACTTTTGTCAAGTGTAAGAAGAGTTACTGAAGTGACATCACTTGAAGAATCTCAGGGGAGTGCCATTTATTATTTTTTAACAAAAATCATTAATTAATAACAAACAGGAGATTTTACTACAATTTATTCATCTTTAACTCAACTGATCTTTAATTAAACTGATGTATTCAGTTACTGAATATTAAAATATAGTTATTATTATACTTCATTTTGTGGAATCCAAGCTTTTTCTGTTAGGAAATAATGTAGGAAAATGCATTTTCTATCCTAAAGCATTAGCCATTTAAAGCTTGAGCTAAAGCTTCTTAAATTCTTCCCCTTTCATTACAGCACAAAGTAAACAAAACTGCAGCACAAACCCACATGGTGACAAAAAAAACCTCATGGACCTGTACTGTACTGTACCTTCATCAGCGTCTTGTCTGACTCCAGCTTAGTGAGCTGCTCATCAATGTTCTGAACTCGATCATCCAGTCTGCCTTGCTGCCTCATTAGCATGGCCTGTCGATAGATGACATACAAGAGATGCATAAGACAACAGGAAAATGAGGGGAAAAAAGAAAAAAAACGTGACTAAAACTTGCTTGCAACCTCAGCAAACTTGGCTGGTATTCATGAGTCACTACGGCAACCTCCTCCACAATCCTGATTAGGTGGAGGAAGCAATGGCTGCCAGCGACAACCGCATGCATTTATCCATTAAGAGAGCACCAACAAAGGCAAACACAATTGCACAAATCCATCTCTTATTCCTTCAGTCTATTGTCCATTGTTGGGACTAGCCAACTTCCTCTGTGGGCAGAATTGGAGTGCAGAGAGAGCCAACGGCCAGTCACAGACCTGGTAAACATAATCCTTCTCCATTTACCGCAGGAGATGGAAATCAATCTACAGTCACAGGCTGACAGATAACTAGGAACGGGGGAGGGCCAGGTACGCTTTTTAATGAACTGTTTCTACATGGCAGAATCACCATGCCCAAATATGAGAAAACCCTGCTGTCATGGCAACAAAGCCTTGTGTACGTATTTATATGTGGAAGCTAATGTGTATGTGAGGGAGTGAAAGCGGGGGAGTCTCACACTCAACCCCTCTCTGCTTGCTTTCTCATTTTGCCACATGCATTGCTCCCATTGTTTGCATTGGCCTCTGTGTCAGTGACAGATTGTCATGTCTGTGTGTATAACGCCGGGGTCTGCACTCTCCCTCTGCATGAGTGTGCAAAGGAGAAAGGGGGAAATGAGAGGGATGGTAAAGTGCTGTGGGGCTCTGCTTACACATGCCAAGAACGGACCAAAAGAAAGTGAGAAAGACATACAAAAAAAAAAGAGTGAAACCAACAGAGAGAAAGTTTGAAGCAAGAAAAAGAGAGATAGGGAGAATGAGGGCATTCCTGCGGTCTATAGTGAGCGAGTTTCAGTGTAGCTACATTGTGGTATCACAGCAACAGGCCTCTTCAGCTGCTCACAACACTCATGGACAACAACTGGCTGGCTACTACACAATACAGTGAACACTTCCAGCACTGCATCTAGTTTCAACAACTAAACCACACATCAGACTCTAGATCATTTAAAATACTAACAAATACATTAAACTACATCCATTTTTGCTTGTTTGCATATTCTTTAAAGTCAAGATGAAATGGAAAATATCAAAATCCAATCATGTTTCCTTCCTGTAAAACAAACTATGACGTGTATGTGTAAGTAGACTTGAACCAACCAGTTTCAGCCAATAATATCATGACATCCAGCCATCAATCGACTTTTAGTGGCACAGAGCTAAGATTTATCATGACATGCTCACTTTTCAACGTTCAAATCAAATTCTTTTCGGCGTGATGCCCCACCTGTCTGTCCTGTTTCACTCTGAAATAAATCAAGATGAGGTTGAATACTCTTAAAATGGCGTTTCATCTGGACTTTAATTCATTCAAACTGCAAAAAAGTTTCTCTCTCTTCCAGTTCACGTTTAAAATAAATGGCACTATGACAACGACCATAAGGACTATGATAAATTAATATTTGAACTATTAAAGCAGCACAAAATGATTTGGCTGCTGTTTGACGCCAAGCTGGTAGCATACAATGAGTTTTTCTCTGACAACAACAAAAAAAAAAAACTACAATGATGAGAGTAACTAAATGAATAAGGTGCAAATGAATGGACAACTTAAAGGTGCAATGCTTAGGATTTAGTTTTACTTTGGTGGATTATAATGGACAGCTAGCCCATACATAACCTTCCCTGTTCTTCATGGATTCATTTGTTGTTTTCTGGTGCTAATTTTTGTATTAATTTGTAATAGCAAATTCCAACCCTATGTTTTAAACCGCAGTGATGAGTGTTGGACTTTTACATGTACCCTGTGGAGTTCCTTGTATTGTTCGTATCACATGTTCTATCAGCACGAACATGAGAAGTGTGGCTGTATTAATAGAGCTGTGCTCTGTGGTGAACAAGTTATGTTTGATGAATGGGTGGCCATTTCATCATGGCATATCCAGTTCTACTTAAAACATCAATGCGGAGGACACACATGCACGCCACCGACATGGGAGCGAGGGTGGTATGTTGGTGGAGTTAATGATGCAATTCACCAACAAAAGAGGAGGAGGAGAAGACTGCAAACTGAAAAAACAGATGAAGCATTAAGGCTTTTCTAATGTTGTCCTAAGGTAGGACATGCATTCATCGTCAGGTACACATGGGAAGATACCTTTAAGTCCTTTAGACCTTTAGTTTTGCTACATAGCTACCATTAGCAGCTGATATATATGCATGTTATTAGGTTAGAAACACTTACAGAACTTACCGTATAGTTAGGTGGCTGATTCTGAACGCAGGGGTGCAATGGAAATTTGTCACGTTTTCACTCACATGAGGCTGGCGGCATTCATGTTGAAAATCAGCAATGTGGACCTTAATCCTGTGTCACACACCAATAATAACACATCCCACACGTGTACTACATCCCTAAACTACATTGTGCTTATACAAGAGGCAGTTTCAGCTAAACAGTCCTCTTCAAACAATCTGATAATTCCCATAACGACTGACTACAAACACACATGGTGCTTACAAGTTATTTGGCTGTCTCTGGCGAAACTGTACATTTGTATTTATAGCCATTGTGTAATACACTGACATAAAAGTTAAGTGGTGCCACGTACCTTCTGTGTGACTGCTGTCTTAAACAAAAAAAACAGTGAAAAACACTTTGTTGGGTTATTGCTATCGTAAGCAT
Source organism: Euthynnus affinis (assembly GCA_029490765.1). Taxonomy (NCBI): domain Eukaryota; kingdom Metazoa; phylum Chordata; class Actinopteri; order Scombriformes; family Scombridae; genus Euthynnus; species Euthynnus affinis. The sequence goes on along the minus strand of CM055852.1, from coordinate 13,982,317 downwards.
TGCATGAACTGCTTTATGAGCTGGCTTCACATGACGGTAACAGCTTTTCTGAGCCTAAATGCTTCTGTTCAACGACCGTATCTTCCTCATTTTGCCATGTTTCCTCCAATTCCCTTTTTGTCTTATTATGTGCTTGAAATAGCATAAGGGGACAGGAGGGAACTGTCTGGTTGCTGATCTCTCTGTAGCAGCGTGAAAGCCTACCTTTATCAAGATTAAACCCACCAATGATCACTTTCCCCACTGTCCTATTTAGGCATCCAGACACCCACGGGTTGCCAGGAAGCTCATGTTTAAATGAGGAGCCTCAGGCTCAATGAACAGAGAGCTTCTTTCACAATCAACTGACAACTATTCCCCACGTCTGATGTCAATGGGCTGCCCTCAGCATTCTAGGGAACTGATTCACTCAGCCCAGATACAAGAAACTGCAAATGGCAGGGCTTCTATGAGCGATGGTTTCCTGCTGAGGTGCCTGAGAAAACCAAGGTGAGGTTGTGTGGGAGGGCTCCTCCTCTGCCCGTCCCAGGGACGACATAACTATTATATTACTCTTTCTTTCTCCTATTGTAATTACGAGCACACCCGCAAAAAGGTTACTGTAAAAGTCTCCTTTGAGAGCCATAGAGCCAAAGATAACCAAAGATATGAACATAGTTGCATTGGTTTTTCCCTCTTTGTTTATCCCAAAAGCAACAAGAGAGCTGCCAGGGGAATCTAAAATCCTTTCACTAAAATAGACCACAGATTTGTCAAAGAGGACCTTGCAGTAAGAAATTATGAGAAGCCATTCTGGCTTCAGATTACTTTAACAAACAACCCAGTGAGCAAAAAGCCTAACTTTTAAGCTACTACCACATGTATCAATATTAGAGTGCACTCTGGCTCTTCTCAGTGCTAATCTGAGAAGAACCAGGAACTCTGACTCCTGGATAACTCCATACAGTTGTGAAAGAACAGAAAGTTGGGTGGGTGTGTGCATGTGTGTGGAGAGCAGCTGTGGAAAGGGCTGAACAGACATCTTTTGTCCCAATAATAGCTCTGTAGCAAAGCAACAGTTTGCACCGAAAAACTTCAACCGATATAGAACTTTGTGATCTATACACGTCTGTAACTTTCCCAACTGGAATAACACAATCGCCGAAGCGTATCCACAACGCGACCACAGCGCAGCAGATGCTAAAAACTAATGTAATTCTCACTCCCGCGCCTTTCACAGATAGGGAGGAACAGGGAAGAAATGTGTATAAGGCAGTGTGGGTGGTTGTATTTTACACCTTGCCACTTACATTAGACTTGTGAAAAGAGAACAAACTGAAATAAAATATAGAAGTGAGGAGAATACACAAGCGGCTACAGCCATGACACACTGGCCTTCTGTGAGACGCATTCCTCCATGCATCCTGAGGTCAACCCTGCCAAGACAGATCATTATTCACATGCCACCAGTTAGATTAACACGCATACAGTAGTACCTCTTTTCCTGCCTTCTTTTCTACCTTTACCTCCCCCAACATTTCAATAGAATTACCCTCCACTTCACAAAGAGTGGTTGAATGGCATACTTTTCCACAAATCACCACATTTCCTTCTCGGCAACAGTGCATCGATTCATTCACCAGCCTCTAAAGCCTTCCCAGTGTACATTTCCCCATTAAAAATAAAAAAAAATAAAAAATCCTCGAACAGTCACTGCAACTGATCAGAGCAGCAAACATAAACAAAATGCATGCAGATCCACCCCCACGCTGGCCATCATTTCCGGTGGATGCAGATTGCATCACAGCCCGTAGCCGAGGGCACGGGGTGGCTAATGTGTAGGCGTGGCGGCGTGGAGTCGGTGGTGTGATCAAGGTTAAAAGCAATGCCTGACGTACGCCTGCATGTGTGTGCATGTGTGTGTGTGTGTGTGTGTATCATCAGCCCTGAGGGGTGGCTTTCACCTGTCCGGTCCTTTCACATCAGAGAAGATAAAAGGAAAGAGGCAGAGAGTGGAAGCCTTTACAGACTAGTGAGCAGCGAGAAAGAAGAATCCACAGAAGAAAGTGCATTTAATTGATAGTCTGAGGTGAACTGGAGAGTAAGAGGAGGGGGGGGGGGGGTATGTGTGATTTATCTACCTGCATTTGTATGCGTTGTGTATCCACATCGCAGACCGTGTGTCTTTGGTTAGTGCAGTGAGAGATGCAGCAGAACGGACACAGAGCCACCTGCTCTTCCTCACAGTGGAGCAGCCTGTACTCCTCATGACTGGGACAGGTCCAAGCGCTCAGCTCCTCAGCGTCAACTAACAGGTGTCCCGGGGCTGCACACGGCTGCTGTAGGTGCGTCTGGATATGCGTTTGGCAGCAGGGCTCCTTACAACGCAGACAGACCTTCCGCACAGGCAGCGGAGGGCCCCGTCTGCAGAGGACACAGTGCAGCACAGGGGGGGCTTTGTCGGTGTTCAGCGCGTTAAATCGCTTCACTATGTTGGCAAGCTTAAAGTTCTTCTCCAGTGTGGGTTTCTGGTCGTAGTCATGGTTGCATTCAGGACAGCGGACCGCAGCGCTGTCTTTGGCCCAGGCCTCAGAGATGCAACCCTTGCAGAAGTTGTGCTTGCATGGCAGCTGGATGGGTTCATCGAAAACATTCAGGCAGATGGGACACAGAAGCTCCTCTTCGAAACAGTTTTTCCAACTTGCATCCATGACTTCAGCTGGAGAATGATGTTGTGTAACTGAAAGGAGCAAATCAGACAATTAGTTTATTAGAGTGCTTTCTGCAGTTAAAAAAAAAAAAAACTAATGAAAATCACGCCTATCCCAGTCTCTACCTTTTTTTTTTTTTTTTTTTTTTTTTTTACATCTGGTCCAAAATGAAACAGAAAGATGAGAGCCAAGCAAAGACAGGTGGGGAAATTCTGATTGCAGTAACAAGCTTATTAAGAGTTTATTACAATAACACAACAATTAGCAAACATAGCATTAACGAGCGACGACTTACTGGTAAGAAACCGGTAAAAATGTAACTATTCATGTATCCAAAGAGACAACAAAGTGTCAAACATTTTGCAAACACAGTGAAACTTCGAAAACAGACACGTGATAATACAATTATCATTACGTACAATGACCATATTGTCGTTTGGAAATTCTCAGCTGTGGCGTTTGAAAGCAAGTGACAACTTGCTACTGTGGAAACGGGACTCTGTCATATAAAATGTCACACTGCTGCACTGACCTTATATTTTTACGAGAAGCCACTGTTGCTGTCAATAAAGCAACATGGCATCCCTTTAACGGGCATTACATTTATTCTACTGGATAAAAACGCAACCTTACCAACTATTTATTTCCCATGTCGTCCGTCGGCAGACTCCGGTGCACCTATAACGCCGTAGTGCTTCGCGTCCAGCCCGCGATGAGATCCAGCTCCTCTGGTTAGATCCCAGCAGACTGTCCGTCTGCCCGCTCAGCGCCGGTTTTTGTTCGCCTGGTTTCGCCTTTCCGTCAACTCTTTGACTAATATTTAACGGTAAGTGCAGGAAGATTAAAACTCGTCAGGAGGGAGCTCAGTGCTTCCACACCGACTGCCCCCCTCCGGTAACGTGACCCGTCACAGATGATACAGGCACGGGGAGGAGCCGAGAGGAGGATTCTGCTGCATTCACGTGCTCCTCGGATGATCCCATTTCCCGAGTGATGAAGTCGTTCTTCCGACTCCGGGTGTGTTCGTGAGCTTTTAAAGGTGCAGTGTGTAGAATTCAGTGGCATTTAGCGGAACGGACTTGGCAGAAATGGAATATGTTATTCGTAAGTATGTTTTGTTTAGTGTATAATAACCTGAAAATGATAATGAATGAGCCCTTTATGTCAACATAGGGAGTGGGTCTTTGATGTATAAAGAGAACTGGATACCGAGTCAGAGGTGGGGCCCCGTTCATTCCTATGAAAGTTGCTCAATGGTGCATGAAGACAAAAAAGCCACTTCCTGAAAACATACTCTGCATGCTCTATGGGCCCTATGCGCCCATAGAGCATGACGTGCCCCTAGAGACTTCCAGTGGCTGAGACAATCTTGTGGCTCTTATAGATTTTTGAAATGTTATCGGAGTGGATAGGAGTGGGTCCTCCCCCAGGGAGCCCGCCATGTTGCACCACCATGTTTCTATAGTAGCCCAAAACAAACAAACCAAACACTGGGTCTAGAGCACTGGGCATTTCGCATTATTTTTGCAAGTTTTGTGGCCACAGGTGCTCATACATGCTTAGAAGGGAAGGAGGAGGCTTGGATTGGCTCTGACCCTGATATTTTTACCCAAACCCTAAGGCTGCATTCACACCAAATCCAGCGGTGTGGCGAAAACGCTAGTTGTCCCATTCATTTGAATGTGGGTAGTGAGGCTCGCATGCAGCCATTTTGGCTACTGTGGTGCCACACCAGACTGCGGCAGGAATGTTGAGCCAGAGTCAACTTTTGCAAAAAAACAACCCAACGTCACGCCATGGTGGCCAATCACGTAGATCGCCGATTAGACCAGAAGAGGAACATTGTTTATTTACCATGTAGCATTGTAGCATTTCAGCATTCTGCTTTGGACCGAAGATGATTAACTGATTGATATTACTTTATTACGAAGATGATGGAGGAGAGACTCATCGCTGCTGTAATTTCCCAGATCTGTACAACCTTAAATGAGTGCTTCTTCTTTTTCTTCATCTCTCTTCTACTTTCATGCATATTACCACCACCTTCTGAACTGGGAGGATTAACAGTTTACAACGTGACATCACACAAATGGCTCATGTAGTCACACACCCACAAATCCGCACTGACCTGCAGAGATTCGCTGCACTGCCAGATTTGGTATGAATGCAGCCTAACCATCACACTCCTCATGCCTAAACCAAATCAACCCCAACCAACAAAGCCAATGAGTACTTGCCAATTAGAGGCAGAGTTAGATGGGTCTTTGTGGAATGCAGGTGAGGAAAAAATAAGGCTGAAGGGAGAGGTTTTCAGTCGGTTGCAATCTGCAACCTCACCGCTAGATGCCACTAAATCATACACACTGGTCCTTTAAGTCATAATGTAGTGACAACATGGATGCTACAAAGATGTGTTGTATTTTGTCCCAGACTTGTTGCTGTACAGTACATTCTCTAAAACCACTAAAATATTTCTTTACCTGATTTGTTACCAGGGTTTATTCTAATAAATAACTTGTCTGACTAATCTAGGTCACTCTACATGGACAGCTACTAATGGTTACAACGAGATATCATATTACAAATTACATACGTGAATTAGTAAAAAAGTTTCTTGCCATTAACCTCTAACATTTACCAAAATGTTCGCCGACTTTCCGAGTTGCTGTTCCCACTTGAGGTGGCGTTCACGTGAATTTTCCCAGTGAGGAACTAATTTTTCCGATTATTCTGACACCACATGAATGTCACAGAAGGCAAGGGAACGGGCACAGCAAACTCTACCGGAGAGACTGCAAATGACCGGGAGACACTTCATACTTTGGCAACAGCATTACTTAATGATGCAGGACCTGCTTGAGTTGATAGAGGCCACTTTAATGGTGCCAATTCTATTGCAAAACCGCAGTAATCAAATTACCAATTAAAGCAACTAACATGCGGTGTGGAGGCCCTTGAGGTTTAGTAATCCCGCCGTTCCAATGGACAGGAGACTGCTTAGTTTGCAGAGCACCAGCACCAACACCCATTTAGTAACTTATTAAGATTTACAGTTGCAGACTATATGGTTTATTAGAAAGGGAGAAGATGGACCTAGTAGACTTTACAACTGTACAAATAACATGTAGCGCAAAAGACAAAATACTTCCTGACTGTACAAGGACAAATCACATTCCACAGGATTTGAGATACGAAAAATGTGACCAACACAGAAATTTATACTATGATCTGTATTTGTTTTGTTTATCTGTCTCTATTTTATTATGTTTCTTTATTAAATGTTACTTATGCTTATTTTATTTCACCGTTTGGGTAGATTCAGGTTTGAATGCTTTGTTAAGTATTAAGGGGCAAAATAAGCTCAAGCTTCAGCCTACACTTCTTGTTTGTTCAGAAAATGTTTGATTTTTTTTTAATTTGTGATATGATTTTGTATTAGTTACCACTCTCATAATTGTATGATTGTGTATAATTCACCAGAAAAACAAAACAACATAATCTTACATCATAATAACCAAAGTACTATATGCCAGATACATGTACAATATGGGTGTTTTTCATTAGTGTTCCAGCTTTATTTGTGTAAATACCTACACTCTTTAATGCACTTGCGATTACAATCAGCCAGTTCAGTCAAATAAGATAGCAATTACAAAACACCATATCAATGTCATCTAAACTTTGCCACTCTGAATAGAAAAAGACAAACAAAAATAAGATATGCCATCACATGTTGTATAAGATTACATTTGTTGTAGTAAAAGTAGTCTTTTCCTCTGTTTTGGTGCTACCATGGAATGCAACGACGGTATCAGGAACAGACAGTGAATGCAGCAGCCTTGATTCAAAATGATGTGTCTTAACAATCCAGGCAGCGTTAACAGTCAACAGAGACTATGTGGTCCTTTTTAAACACAAGGCACTGAGGAATTTTTCTCTTTTCAAGCAGGTCCTACTTGATGAAATATTTCATATTTATGTGGCCACTGGAAACAACATTTGAGACAAGATACTGAACATAAATTCCCCAGTCTTCAAACACAACGGCGCATGATGCATGTCATTTTGAAACCTTAACACACACATCAAGTGTGAGAAAAAAAAAACTGAAAGAAGACACATTGAAAAAGTATTACTCAATACTGGAGTCATGTTCTTGGCACAGTGGAGAGGACGTGGTTGCACCTGCAGCATTTTCCAGATACATATGGAAACAGTTCAAATGCTTGTTTGGTTAACCTAGACAAACAGGCAGTGAAGAATAGTTCAGTCTGTCATGTCATTATTACAGAATCATGACACATTTGAGACAAAAAACTGTGCTGGCATGGGACTGCCAACTGATATTACTTTGGTATGACCACAACACATAAGAGAAAATGTCCAGCATTTGTAAATACTATACATATTAGTTCAATTGAAAAGAACACTGATAGAAAAAAAAAAGGTTCAATAGGTGACTTTTTCTGCCCTTACTATGGCCACTGGAATAAATATTAGTGTTTTTGAGAACTGCAACCCAGTTATTGGGACATCATGTGTGGTTATCACAGGATGTACGCTCAACCGCGTTAGTGACGTATATTTTGGACCTTGGCAGGCCTCGCTGGAGGAATGACAACATCCTGTTTTGCCCTACAGCTAGCGTGTCACCTATAATGATTGTTCTAACAGGTCAACCATGTGGAAAGGCTGGTTTTGAGGCTTGTTTGACATTTTCAAAAAGCATTCGAGCCTCAGTTAAAATGCTGTAAACAGTGGGGCTAGTGTGAGAATGCATTAACAGTCAAAAGTCTTAAGATCATCCGTCGGATCATCTTCAGGAGTGAAACGTCTGTGCGCCCTGACAGTTCAGGGGTTCACGTTGCATGTCTTTGTGGGAGGTCTCCTGTTTGTGATGGTCCACTCTGGAAGTGTGTGGCTGCAGGTGTTTTTGTTGGTATTGTCTAGTGATTAAGCATCTCTGTCTCATTGCAGTGGGTTATCAAACACAGAGTCTGGTAGGACAGAGATCTTCAGCTTCTTTTCTGGCCAACTGTACTCCTTTGGTAACTTTGTCTAGAAAACACATAGGAAACAAGGTTTATATATTAAAAAAAAAAAAAAAAATTAAGGAAGGCTGGCAGTTGAACAAAACTGAACTGAAAATTAAAGTTAAAATCCAGTAGGTTTTACCTCCTCACGAGTGTTAAGTTCCTGTAAATCCCCAAGCATCTGCTCCACAAACTCTTCAGTCAACAATATCTTTATAAGGAAAGCAGAAGGTCAAGTAGATACACTAAATATGAAAGCACCACACAAAAAATATATGTATATACGTATGTGTGTGTGTGTGTGCATGAATCAGTCTGTGTGTATACCTGAAGCCAGGGGCCATGGGCTGCATATGGATGCTCTTCAGTAGCAAAAGCTCCTTCAACTCCAGTAGACACAAACGTAATGGCCGTGTCTCCATTGATACTCTTGAAAGTAAAGTGTCTCCCGTGGAGCAAACGGCCCCTGTTAACCATTAAATACAAAGAAGTATGAATACAGTGTTTACTACATCAGTGTATGTTTTAAGTGTTTTCATTTTAGCCAAAATGAAATTCTTCTATGTGACAATAACTAACAATCTTTTTACAAACAGTTAATATTCTGGTTTCGGAGCATTTTTTGAGATGACTGATGAAAGTTATCAGGTCAGGACACAGTCTGACAGTCAGCACCTCACAGAAAAACATTTTGGTTTTCACTTGCTGTAGAAAAAAAAAAAAAAAAACTAAATGCAAGGACAAAAATTTTTCTCATTGACTTGCTGCAGACATTTGGAAACAGAGTAATGTTATCAGTCAACGCAGGCTTTATACATTTAGTTCTGCACCAGTTATTCTAGTTTAAAGTATAATACACATAGAAAGCATGTATTTTACAACATTCTCAGAAATGAAAAGTCACATAGTTTATTGGCATAATCAACCTCTGAGCTGGCACCTCATAATTTGTTGTCACTCTTAACTGCACGTCTCTCTCACATAAAAAAGGTCTCTCTGTAAACTAACCCTGGTCTTGTTCTTCCCTCAGATAGAAATTACATAAAGCAGGTTCATCCTTCTTTCCTGGCTCCTACAGAGAAGCACAACAGGAGCATTTCTTACACCCTCACAGTTCATAATGGATGGTACAGATGGACGGAAAACCCCAAAAACATAATGCCTCCGGCCACGGCTGCCGCCTGCGCAGAGGCATAAAAATATTACAAAAACAAAAAAAAAAAAAGGTATAAAGCTAAGACTATATAACAGTCACAGATGTTTAGGTTCCAAAAGATGCAGAGCACGTCAGAGAAATACAAAACACAAAAATAATCTTAAATAGCTGTTTTTTTTTGTTTGCCTGTGGATATTTTTGTTTTCATAGGGTGGAAGTTTCTTTATACCTTAAATGTAAATTGGTTTACAAGGTGAGGATCAACTGATTGCGTGTTAGGCAATAACGAGGCAACTTTACTTTAGAAATTATGATGACTGATGACTGTTTGAGGTAAATCATGACCCTTGTCCTTCTAAAGTAACTTCCTGTAATTTGACAAACTTCTCGTAGAGTAGAGGAGCAGTCGTAGTTGTAGCAGTATTGTTCTTAATCTGTGTTGTCTCCATTGGCTTAAATATGTTGTTAATGTAATGACCTTGACTTCTCCAGTGAATAAACGATCAGGATAAGAAAAAAAAACAGAAAACCTATTGACACAAAACATATTTTCTTAACACTCCAATGTGGCATCAAAATGAAACTAAAAGGAGAGGAAATCAAAACTGTGACCTGATAAGCAGAAAATCCCCTTTTAATTTTTGAGAGTCTGACATCATCTGTGTTTAATCAAGACAATCTGCCACATCCATTTAACACAAACCTTTAGGCAATTGTTTTATCTGTCTGTCTTTAGGACAAAAAAAATTAAACATCCTGCGTGAGAGTAGGAGAAAGAATAGGGTGCGGTACCGCAGGCAGAGGGGCAGCAGTGTGCCTGACTCCTGGTTGAATTTCAGATGGACGCTTTCCAACTGTCGTGTTCGGACCAACTCGTGAGGAACAATAGCCGCCGAGCTCTCACTCTCCAAACTGTCCTTTCGACTCCTTAAGGAACAAAGAAGAGAAAAGAAAAGATTGGAAGTCATCCTCGGGGGGAATGGAAGTGAGGAAGTCTGAAATGGTACAATCAGCAATGAAGGGAATTGCTTTCGGTGAAAAACAAGTCACTGTGAAAGGAAATGGTAGCGCCTCAGCCTTTGTCTTGCTGATGACAAAGTACACACAGATTTCCACAGAGCTGTTACCTGCCTCCGAAGAAGACACAATGATTTCCACAGAAATAACAAAAGGAATATAGACACACCATTATATTATGCTGGTAGCTATGACACAATAGTGATAACAGTTCGGATGCCGTCTGGGCTGTGAGTCACTGCACACAGTGGAGGGAGTTATCCTGGTGTAACCCTTGTGCTGAGATGAACCGGTGCTGGCGTGTACGTTAGTGTGTGTGTGTGTGTGTTTGTGCGTGGGAGGAACACTCACTGAGGTCTCTCGTGGCTCTGTCTCTGGCTGTTGATGGGTGGTAGTGCTGCCTTGCTGTTAAACTCCAGTCCTTTCCTCAGTGTCTCCCTGATCTGCTCTGTGTCTGTCAACACACACACACACACGCACGCACGCACGCACGCACGCACAACACACACACACACACACACAAGATCAGCGTGGAATCATCCCGTCATGCACCACTGACCACATGGTTCTTGGATCCTCTCAGCTCTTAATGAGAGGATCTACTACTTTTGGCTTCTTCAGGACTTGGCATACCTTTGTCCGAGAGCCTCCGTGGCTGTGATCCTATGCAGATGGATCGGCTGTCCTCCTCATCCTCTGGCGGTCGACTCAGATCGTCCCACACACACTTGGCGCTGACCCCGCTCAGGTTGGAGCCCTCTGTCTCAATACCCTGGTCCACTCTCTCCTGCTTAGAAGAGCAAGAAATATATACGCAATCATTAACACTAGCTCGCACCAAGGCTCAAAGGAGGCAAACATTTACAGATAAGTGAAGACATTGCATCATTGCATCGAGTGGGGCTCCCACTCATGTTCACAGACAAAATTTCAAATCTTTTCCATAACTTTTCAAAGACCCGTGATATAATTTCCATGACCGTAACCTTTAAAAAGCTGTAGTGCGGGACTTTTCTCTCCCACTTCTGGCAGTGAGAGTAATTACAAAAACACTGCAGACATGCTTACGTTACAGGTTTTGCTGTAGCCTACTCTTGTTGCTACTGTTGTGGCTGTAAAACAGTGGATCAAGTGTTTTGAACATCACACAACCCCCGCAAGTTGACTCATTTCACTATTAGAATTTGACCTATTTGGTCCATTAACATTTGCAAAGTCTAGAAGAGCTGCACAATTAAATTATTTTATCCCCATTCAAGTTAGCAGAGCGCTAACTGGAAGTTAGTCGGTTCAGCGGGTGGAAGTCTGTGTTTATAAGTTTTACACTGCAGGTTTCACTACATGAACAGAAGTGTACTCCAGTTAATTATTGTATGAAAATTAAACAGCAACTTTTTTCATTCTCTGATTGTTATTTTCATATTCAAATCACAGGCACTGTCATTACATTGCTCTTTATTACAGAAATAGCTTTACAGGCACTTAGGATATCAAAGTCTGGCACTGGCTTCCTAGTGTCAAAGAAAACTGAACTGACTCTCTGATACACAATTCAAATTGTTAATCAACTCAAAAAAGGCTTTAACAAAAAAATACCTCTTGGCCTACAAGATGTGATATAACTGCTTAAACATGCTGTATTGGCTTCCCTTTGAAGTTATTATGAACTGTTTGGCACAACAAGGCTGTGCACAAATTTATTTAAGAGAATGTTGAGCTCCACGATGTATTAATTACAGACATGCCCTTCACATTACAGCTATAAGAAAACAAAGCAGTATGATGTTACATTCAAGAAAACAACTAACATTCAACCATCATGGTTTGTATTTTAAGTCTGAACTCGATACCCAGGTCTACTCCATTTTTTGTCTCTTCAATGTCCTTGTCTAAATCTGACAGGCTTGTTCTCTTGTTTGTTTTTTTTTGCTGTGTGCTGCAGGCTTTTTGACTTAATGATAAATGTCATATTTCCTGTCGTTTCTACCCATCTATTTCAGCTAGGCAGCATTAATGGAGGGAGAGATGGATGGCGAGAGGGTTACTACTGGATAGCGCGGTGAAATTGAAGGGCCGTAACATAGTCACGCATCAACATGTCACATTATGCCGAACTGAAGAGAGTCTGTTGCATTAGGTCTGCCTACCCTCTCTGATGGATCAACCTCTGGGTGATGGAAAATGTGTCACTAATTTTGATTTGTGAAATGCATGATGGGAAATTCGTCACTGACACCTGGTTGGTAATACTCATAATACTGCAAATGTGAGAGCTCTCATCAGTGGGCCATAGGCTCAATCACCATTTTGTTACCTCATTCAGTGATAGATAGTCATTTAACAGACATTTATTTAAATGAAAATCTTCAAACTCTGATCAAGATTAATGCACCAACAGGTGGCACTAAATACTGCTGATGAGCAAGCTGTCATAATATGACCTCTATTATCTACCTTTGGTTCCATCCATCAGTTCTCTTATGCCTGCTTTACCCTCTCCCAGCAAACATTGGACACAAAGGTGGAGGCCTACTACAGGGTTCAAAATAAACCCTTTGCATAATATAATAGTAGATTGTGATGTTGTTACACAAACATTAGTTGGTGACATAGCATCATTTCTACACAATACATTTGGAGCACCAGCAAAAAGAAAAATGAACAATAAACATTTTAAAATCTATGATACACACAAAGCTAACAGCTGTGGAAGAGGAGATTGCCCCTTACCTCACACTGTATAAATACAATAGATATATAAATGTGCTTGGCTGAGTCTGCAGAACTTAATAAAGCCTTACTTGTAGGTGTGGGTCAATGTCGAAAATGGTCTCCCCTCTCCTCATGTCTGTGATTAGCCAGGGACCACCAGCTCTGTACACAGGACAATCATCAACATTAGTTCCAGACAGCATCAACCTCAAGTTAAAACAATAAATGCTTGCTGCTCACATTGTGTTTTTCAAACTGGACTCCATACATGTTACACAAGACACGATTTTACACTGATGCAACAGCCGACACAATAATCTTAATATAGCCAACATGTGCTGAGACTCACACTCGGACTCCACGCATAAGCTCCAGAATGCCTTGGCCGTTCCACTGCTGCGCCGCCTGTAGCTCCTCTGTACATACACCCACAATCTAGAGGACAAAGTGCAGAGCATGAGAGGGTGCGGTCTACAATTTTGTTACTTTCTGAGAGCCTCTAACTACTGTTGATGCATTTATTTTGGTAAATGATGACATAAACTAAAAGGTTTTGTCTGGTAGATCAAATCAATCATGTTTGTTATGGACAGATTGTCACAAAAAATGATAAAAATGACACTTCTCCTGAAAGAATTGCTACATAAATTTAGTCAGCATTTAAAGTATTTCAGTATATATCTGTTTTTTCAAGGTTATGCTCATCCATTTATTGTTCACATCCTTAAATGTGAAGTATTTTGTACGTGTAGTTACTGTAAATATCACATATTATGACTGACCTGGAGAAAGCTCACGGCGCCAAATGGAGTTTGAATTGGTTGCATCTGTGGGTCCTCTGTAAGCAACATATGCTGGATGCGAGACTCACTGTTGTCTAGAGGACTGTGCCACGATACATGGTCGCCACTACAAAATGTGTTTTCTGTAGAAGAGAGGAAAAAACATTTTAGTTTGAATGTATGACAAAATATACAGTATCAAGTTACACACTCTCTCATGAGTGTTAGTTAACAGAGGAGATTTGAGCCTGTACCTTCAGCCACCAGTGAGAAGCAGTCCTACTTTTCCTACTTTTCATCATCTGACAGTGAAGAATTACAGGAAAAGAGGGGACATAGATCAACGAGAGTGAGTAACAGAGAGAAATTGAAACCCCAGTGTACCAAAAAAGCATTTAAAAAAAAAAAAAGAAAAAAAAAACTACATTTCCATCTGAGAAATCTGTCTGCTTGGGAGGTAACACGCACCCTTTCCAGATTCACTGCAGGAGAAAAAAGCGAGGGGGAAGATAGCCAGGAATCAGCATTCATTTAGCTCAGGGGCCCAGCCCACCCACGCGCAAATTGACCCCAGCTGGAGAGCAGAGATGGGTTGGGGGGTGAGGAGTGGGGATCCTGGCGAGAATAGCCTTCCTCTCTTTCTGCATGGCTTTTAAATGCCCATTTCCTTCTCAACCACACTTTCTTGTATACATTAGATATGCAACTTGAGGATTTGAGAAACTTAACAGCACACTATATGCACATTTCTCTCACACTCATAGCACACATTAGAAAACTGTCTCGTCCAGCAATGGTCAAAATCAATCCTATTTAACTGGCTATAGGAAAGAAAGGGGAAATGATGACTTCCTGTCAATACCCAGAGCTCCAACTAACACAAGGTCTATGTAATAAGCCTGTAGCAGACTCCTCTCTTCATGCATGTTTGTATGTATCCCTGGAAATACAGGATACCTTTACAATGAACACATTCTTCACATTTCGCAAATGCTGACATGGTGGCATGGCAACAGCAGCCAAAAGGGAGTTGCTGAATCAAGACCAGTGCAGATAATTGATTTACTAGACTATAAACAAATTTGTGATTTGTGAAAAACACAAATCATGACTCTTTTCAGATGTTGGACCAATAGCTAAAAAACAGTGAATATATATATAAAACAAAGAAAAGCATGCAACTTCTTTCAAAGCAAACTATCATATTAATACCAAATATTTTATGTTATTAAAAGATAATTATATTTGAATAGCTCCCCTTACCAGTGAAATACCCATAAGAGTGCAATCATTACCGCTATATTGTCTGCAATAAAGTTTTTCAATCAAATTTTCATTTTTTTACAGTGGAATATGAGATTAAATGACATGCTGAGATAGAGGCAATTATTTTTGTCTTGACTAGTCCCAAAAATATATTATTTGTAGGTGTTAATGGTGTCCTGCTAACTCCAAGCGAGGATACGACAGATAAGTACTGCTTTGTTTTTGTCCCCCCCCCAAAACGCAGCAGCGCACATAAAGCTGTACTCTTACCTGACTGGAACACATAGCGAGCCAAGCCTTGCATGAGTTCAGCGGGCCAGGTTGGTGGCGCCGTCTCTCCCACCTCTCGTTTGAGTCTAAAGGTGAGCTCAAAGCCAAACCCACTGGGTTTGTCTACCCCTGCGAATCTGACACACACACACACGACACACAGTGTGAGTAAACAGATTTCTCTCTCATATGCATGAGTGTTGTTAGAACCACAGTGCTTATCAACATTAACAGCATGGTGTAGAATAATAGAGGATCATTAGCTGGCATGCGAATGAGTAGGTGGTCTACTGTTAGAGGTGTCCTGACATAAGCTGGCATATTTTTTGTTTAAAAAAAAAGGGGGGGCTTGATGTGCACTGAGACATTAAAATTATATTAAAAACTTTCGATCTATCCCATCAAACAAGCAGCTGAGAGTATCCTAATTTCTTTAGCCTTCTTTTTCTTGTCCAACAACAAGTCAAAGTTACAACCAAAAGTACTTACTCGTGGACTCTATTGTCGCCATACAGGTCACTCAGTCCAAAGCTCACATAGTGCCAATGCTCCTGGATGTCCTGGGCAGGACAGCCCACGTTCCTGTACATACTGATGTAGTCCAGCGGGTCTGGACCCCCTAACCTGTGAGAAGCACATAATGAATACATTCAGCCGTGTCACACATTGTTTTAGTTGTCAGTAGGCTGTGTTTACTCTTCACTACACACAGACAGGAGGCCATGTAACTTGTAAAATACAACTTGTAAAACTATTAGGGTTCAATCAAAATATTGCATAGATCAAGATTAAAACCCCCTCAAACAAAATAGCAGTTGCCTAACCTACAATATGGTTCTTGGGTGTAACGTTAGCTGAAATGTTAGCTTGGAAGCTAACTGTTAGCTAAACATCTAGGCATCACCAAACAAACTCAACTCTTACACGTGTGCCAAGCCAGCAACAAACAACAGGATACCTACCAGTATTTTACAATAGCTGTAACTTGAAGCGGGTTGGCCTGCTCGGGGTAAAGTCGCCGACATTCCCCGTAGATAGCCTGCAGTCCCGGGGGAAACAGCGACACTAGCCCATGGGCTTGAGCTCCACTGGTAGGCCGTACTTCATCCATGCCACGGCCTCGAACTAACGTGGTTATTCTATTAAAAAAAAACAACGTGAATGCAGTTTTCTTCTGCTTCCTACCACCGGGTGAACAAAATGGAGACAAAACTAAACCATAAAAGCTTCACACTAGCAATACTATCTAACGGAAAAATAAGTTTAACCCTGGTCGTTGTGCTCCCTCAGCCTGTTGCTCATCCATAAAGCCTACCGACGTCACTGAACGACGTCTACAACTAGCCAATGGTGAAGGAGCTCTAGGTTTATGTGGATTCTGATTGGCTGATAAATTGTCAATCAGACAATGTGAAGACGTGATAACAGGGTCGTATCTTCGAAGTTTTTTATGGGCCAAATTATGGAAACAAATGTGATTTTTAAAATAAATTAAAAATGAACAAATTTTTAAGAAGAAACAACTAAACATCCATTTTATGAATGTCAGTATACATCAGGATTCTGGAAAAAGAGGATTACTTTGACACTAAAACCTACCATTCAACTGGAAGCCAAGGATGTAATACCATGGTATGAAAACAAAAACCTGAAATTTCAATGGACTGTTAATTTATTCATTTTACTGGGAAAATTTCACATCCATAAATCCCAGTTGTTAAGGTCTTGCCCATCATTTAAACTATCCAACTTATAAAAAATAAGACATGTACAGTTAGTATGCTCCAAGATCATTTTTTTAAAATGAAATCTTATTTTATTACCTGTCTTTTCTGTTAAGTTATTATTATTTTATTATCATTTCTTTTAATTATTATTACTTTTACCCTATGTCCTGTTACCATGTTGAATGTATCAATCAGTTGACAGATGGGGGAAAAGGGACAGGATTTACATTTATCTAACTAGTTTATCCACTGACTGGATACTGTTATATTTGAGTCTCTTTGCAAAGGTATCCCAAATTAGTGACAATAATTTTATCACTAATTTATTCAGAAAATAAAAATACATATTAGCTGACACTCATCAAAAAAAAAAAAAAAAATACACCATGCTTATGGGTGAGGAACGTGACTTTTTAAAAACCATTACTTCCCTGTTCAAAGATATGGCACTGTCATGTCTTTCATAATAGTGAATTATAGGGAAGAGCAACGATAATGAAGTGTCATGTTTTATCAGCCAACACCTTCCTGCCTGTTCAGACAAAGATTATCTAAATCTGCCTGTCAGGCATCAGGATGGTCTCCCAGTCTTCACAAATCTCTTCTTTAAGCCTTAATTTTCTCATACATAATTATTTGTTACATGCTGCAATGCAGTAATGTTTCTATTGTAGCTGCCACCTTTTTGAAACTATATTTCCACCAGACATTATCTATAACTGGTGGGTAGGAACATTAGGACTCTCCACATATAAGACTGTGAATGATAAAACCACTTCACATGTAATATTGTTCAATCACAGCAGGAGATACATGCATATGTATGCAAATTCAGCAGCCATGGCATCTTCTTTTCCTGGGACTTAATTTCCATCCAGTCCACTACGGCTACAGTCCCAGATTAGGTTTTGCCTTCAGGGCTTTTCCCTCTAAAACTGAAGGCTTTCTATGGGTAGATTACCACAGAGCTACCAGTGTTTATCAGGAAGGTCCAAAGGATAGTGGCACCTATCACAGGATGAGTTTGACTGATACCCATGTTAGAACTATTGGCACATTGATGTTGAATAGAATATCATCAATTTTGTTTTTTAATTATTATATTGTTGCAGAAATGCCATACACTGACATACTCAGTGCCTTTACGTTAATCATTTAAATTTTTTTTTTTTTTTTTTTTTTTTTTTACTTTGGATTACTCTTAGTTCCATAATAACTACAACCTCAAAAGACACTGCTTTAAACCAGTACTGGTTTATTTAATCCATAATCTATAATTGAGTTATTTTCTTGATAGTCCATAATATTCTGTTTTGTATTTTATACTTCAAAAATATAGCAGTTGGAATTTTAGTGTATTTACCCTGATGTTGTAATCGAAAAGGATGTTGGCTGTCATATCTAATCATAATGTTTATAGCTAATATAACTAACTGCCATCTCCATGACTGCAAGTTTTATGGAACTAGAGATAAGATCAGGAAAAATGGGAGGTCCGCATGCGTGGGTTAAGTATGTCAGTAGCCCATGCATATCTGAAAATCATTGTCTGTGAATGCTCTCACTCATTTGTGTCTATCTTAAATGTTGCAATATTATCAACTTCAAACAAAATGAGAGTTAAGAAATTACAGAGGAAAATAATTTACTTTGATTTACTTTATTAACAATACAGAAAGTGTTTCACATATATAACATTTTACATCAGCTTACTTTGATTAGTAATTTAGAAATGTTATTCACAGTAATATGCCATTTGAAATTATCCCCTTATTCATTTGAAGACAGGTGATACTATCTGGTTGCGTACACAACACAAGCTGGAATCAATCTAAAATTGCACAACTCTTAATTCTTTTGATGGTCATGACTTCCATTCTCTTGCGTCGTGTAGTAAGGCTGACAAACAGGTGCCATGCCGAAAGAACTGAGCCCATAGATGACACCTGAAGACGCCGCCATCTATGGAATTCAGTTCTCATAGTAGAGCACTTCTCAAAATCTGATCCTCAGCAGCCTCTTGATCCTTTGTGAATGGCTTATTAACCATCAGAATTAATAGACAACCATTTAAAACAACTCGTGCCTCTTTATGAATCAACTGCCTTAATGTAACCAGTAAAAAAAAAAAGAAATACAAAATAATCAATAAAATTACATGAAAAGTACATTAATTGACAATAAAAGTAAGTTTAGAATGCGCCACGTAACATGCGGGGCAGCACATTGAGGTTAAGCCTGCCATGACCCTCCCCACTTCTTAAGAAAATCATCATGATGACTTGATAACGTCAGCCTTTCTTCTTTCATTGGAAGATTGAGCAAGAGACCATTACAGTGGCAGCTAAAGTTCACTTCAAACAGTGATCACTCTGTTATACTTCTCATTCTCATACAGTCGTGTGATATGTAAATCAAAAAATGTAACTTTTCATAAATTTGCAACAGATCGAGAGACATTTTCTGCTAGTGAAATAAAACGAAAGTGGAAATAAAACCTCTAAAATGCAATTATGACTAAACAGATCCAATCCTCCAGTTAGAGCCTAAGGAGAGATTCAGGGTCATCTGAGGAATCTTCCAATCATCTTCTCAACTTAAGTATTCCTGGAAAAGCTTCACATCCACTGAAATGAAAGTCTGGCTGTTGGGCTGATGCAAGCACTGAATCAGATCATGGTGATAGTGCTCTGGTCAAGGCATGAAATGACTCATCAGTTATGGCCGTACACTCCCAGGAAAAGAACTTTAGGACAGTGTGATTACTGACATTCAGTTGGCCGATGTATCTTTGAACCCTCCAAAGTAACTTTGATATTAACCAACCGCATTGTATCCCAGGATCTCTTCCTTTATCTAAAAAAACACCTAATTCAAGGACTGGAGTCAATATTGACAGTGACAGTACAGTGAGATAATTCCTTAATCTTATCTCAGCTGCTGTAGTTTATTCAGTGTGAGACCATATTCTTTTAGGTTACATGCAATACAGCACAATGACTTTTCTGAGGAAGGCCACACCTGAACATGTTCAGGAAACTCCTATCTTCCCGGCAGTTGGACTGGGAAACAACCGGTTCTACGGCCTATTGCAAGACAAGAAATCCAAGGCATTAACCCAGTCTAAGGCATTCACTAAGTTAAACAGCTCTCATACAAAAGATTAGATCAAAGTGTGACCAAACACTCTTCATATGCTGGTTCTCGAAAATGTGGAAGTTGGTATTTCTTAGTACTCTATTTAAAAAAAAAAAATTCACAACTTAAAACATGTTTAAAAATGGTAGCTTATAGTCTTTTTTTACAAGCAGAAAATTTCAGAAAAAATGTGTCCGGTCTCCTGGGAGAATTTTACCAGCTTCAGATAATACTTACCCAGTTATTCACCGATGAGCCTACTTTCCGGGATGAATCAGAAATACATCTCCTCATAAAGGCCTTCCAAGACTGTGTTCTTGCAGAGTCAAACTTAAACACACTTCAGCAGGCCCATCTCAACAAACAGATGTTTGAGTGTTGAATCAGCAGCAGGGCTTTCCAGACTGAATGAACACGCAGTACAGTATGCCATCCCTTACCAGTTCACCTGCATGCTCTCCCATGTCCTCCAAGTCCTAAGGAAGGATAGCGCACACTGTCTGACATTCAGCGCAAAGAACCTTAAATACCACCACCTTTCACATCACCCACCGGCCTCCCTTCCTCCCTCCTCTCTATCTGTTTTTCATGCACTCCCTCTGTACGGTAAGCCTGACAGTCACTTCCCAGTAAGAAGGAAACAGTGGGAGTGCACAACACGCCCCCTCACAGTGAATCAACACATAATAGTTTCTGAGGAAAACCATCTGACTGGCCCTGCCCCCTGTTCCCATAAAGTAAGCAGGGGAAAGGCTGTGTCTACTCGAGGAACCAGGAATTCCCCCACAGGCCGCGAACAGCTGTCGAGATGAGAGATGATGACGAAGCGGGCACACTGGAGGTTTGACGGCCGGGCATATGCAAACAGAAACCGTGTTTGGTATTTTGTATATGCGTAAGAGTGAAATAGTATTTTAACACTACAGTATATTTACATAATAGGTAATTGGAAATTCTGTCCACACACTGTGGGTGTTGAAATGCACAGTCATGTTTGAGCTGGTGACACTATGTTTCCAGGTAAAGTATTTTATCTTCTCTAAATATTATTTATCAGTAGAGCAGTGTATGCTGCTTGCGTCATGGGCTTATTAAGGATGAGGTCGATTCATGTGAATATTTGTGTAGCTGGAGTCATTCAATCGGGTCAGGTTTTGATGGAGGTGTATTCAATAGTAAAACCCCCCTAAAAATAACTGTATTTGCTCTTTGGTCATATTCAAACAAGACAGGGATATCACACTAATGGTGGTAAACAGATGGGTATGACAGCTCCAGGTCAGCAAGGTAAAAAAAAACACCCAAAAAACAAAAAAACAGCTTTTAAAACAAGCTGTCATACGTAACGATTTCAAACAGTTTCATTGTTCAGTGACCGTGTAAAAAAAAAAAACCCTTTGATTTCCCCATTCTTCAGTTACCACCTCATATACGAGAAACTAGTTTGAACCTGATGCATACTTCCTCAGAAAAAGCCCTGTCAGATTAACTCAATGGCTTTCCTTGAGCTGGACTAAAAGGGGATTCCACTTTGTGTTGGAAAAGTTACAGTTCCCTTCTTGTTCTCGGACGCTTATTTGACATATTTCCAGGATGTATAGAGTCATTACCATGCGTCACATCTTTTAGTTTTGCAACAAACCACACCCAGAAGACAGTATGAAATTTCACTTTACGAAAACAGAAGGTGAAAACTAGCAGAGTTAAGAGAAGCCATTACTAGAATCAGAGGTACAGAGACCCCATAGAGTCCCACCATTGATGTGCAGTGACTCTAGAATCCACTTTCAAACTACATCCTTGGGCTGGTGGGATAAGTTGCAATTGACATTTTGTGCCGGACTTCAGAAACAAGCCTGGCTTTCATGCTGCTGTTTGAACACTGGGGAAATCACTTGCAAAGGTCACTGAGCCTATTTCCTTTCTTTCCTCCCCCCCCCCATGTATCTAAAGACCTGTAACAGCCCCTTTCAACTGCACTTTAGTTACTGGTAGGCATATTCAAATTTCTATATAGGAAGTAAAAGAAGGTGTAGGTAACCAAAAAGCAAACAGGAGATGAGACAGCATTTTTTATTACTGCTTTTCCTTGTTTTATCACAATTGCACTCATGTACAGACTCCATATAGAGGACTTAAAGACAATCCTTACATTCTTTATTTCAATTCAACTGTGTAGTAATCCTAATTCCTATTTAACAGAACACAGAGTCTCTGAATAAAGCTGCTTATTCAATCCACAACTTAAGTGTCCTTTTTAAAACGTAGGACTACAACATGTCTCTGAAGTCCTTCTTCACCATCCCACAGATGATTCACAGAGAAAATACCCCTCTCCTCCACAAACCTCTCAAACAGGTGCAGTCCACCACCTACACCGAAGTAGTGGGATTTGGTGGCGAGGTAGACCAGTCCATCTGCTGCTAGCAGTTTGTGGAGGACCTCATGGAGAGCAGGGTAGTATGCAGTGTTGTAGATAGTCTCTGAGGTGAAGATGATGTTGTATTTTGGTGGCGGGTCTTTCTTTAGAACCAAAGTAAGAACTGTGCTCCAGTCACCAGAGAAGAACTGACACCTGGCTAGTAGTGGATGCAGGGATGGGTCAACGGCTCTTTTCTTAGGAGGTGGGTTGCCTTCTTTAAGTTCTTCTTTCGTCTTTGTTTTACAGGAATCTGCCTCCTGTATTTTTCCCTTTCCCCTCCCTTCTATGTCATCTTCACTGTCAACATCATCCTCTTGGCAGTTTAGTATTACATTTGGCACTGTAAGCTGTTCAATAACTGTACTGTTATAGTCTTGGAAGTGGACCTGACTGGCTCCTCTCTTCAGAGCCAATATCCCCAACAGCCCCGCACCGCAGCCCAAATCCAAAACCGCCTTCCCCCCAAAGGTCTCTCCGTCTTTCTCAATCAGCTCCAGAAGGTCATAAGTGCACTCCCACACCTTCAGCCCTCCCTCGTACAAGCCAGAGATGAGATCAGACCTCTGCTCTGTAGTGCGGGAAAGAATTTTCTCCTCATCCTCTCTCTCTGAGACCGTCTTCTCAAAAACTGTCTCGTTGAGGAAATGGAGAGGAGGGAGAGTTCCAATGGTGACTGTTTCACAGACAACATCCGTAAGGATGAGATGAGGGTCAGGTGGTGGAAGGTGCTCTTTGGCCTCTTTTACTGGCTCTGCTGGTTTGGTGTCGTCTCCTGTCTGAAAAATACAAAACAGCGTGTACGGTTAGGGAACATATTTTCTAAGTTATACATCTGAAACAATAGAGCTATGTAGACAACATGTGTTTCTAATTGACAATATTACAGCACACAGATATTAATCAGAATTACAGTGAGGCTGTATAGCTAGAGGCAACCAAACAGAGCATGGAAATTTTCTGATTTCAATGACTGTGTCTTCATATGAATTTCCTGTGAATTGTGAATGCCATGTCATGTCATGTCATGCCGTGTTGTGTATTTTTGGTAAGGAACTAAATAAACATTATTCATGATTTATTAATATACATGTGAGATTAAATGTTTACATTAAATTAAATGTTAAAGGCGTCACTTAACACACAACAATACTTAATCTTTACTAACTAATAGAACTAGTGGTGATGTTGACGTGTATTAAAAATGGTTTCACAACTCAAAGCTTCAGTAAACATGGCTCATGTGACATCTGCTTATGAAATGGATTTTGTGAGGTCAAATGAAGAAGATGCTCTGTTTGATTTGAGTGTTTTCATTTAGGAAGTTCTGTGTTTGACTGGTAATTTGTTTGTCTGACTTTGGTCTGATTCCATATGTATTTGCTCCTTTTTCTATAAAATGTGCCCTACAAACAAAGGCTGTCACAAAAATTGGCTGATGATGATTAGACATGAAACTATTATAAATCAACCATGTGATTCAATGTGTGTGATATAAACACTGTTTTTAAATGTCATGTATGTACTGATACAGCTGTTCCAGTGGTCACACCCTCCAGTGCACACCAGTTTAAATTGAAAAAAAAAACAAACAAAACAAAACAATAACACCCTAACGAATCATTGCAATGCGTCAGAGCATAACCATAACAACTCTCACAGTCTACTATTCATATGAACTTGTATGATTTCCATTATGACTTTTTATTGACACGTGACACTGTCTTGTGACGTCATGGCTCATTGGCAGGGAGGCTGTCGACATACGCTCTCTAGTGGATGCATATTTATACCGTTAATACACTGTAATGGAAAAGGTTTCTGTTGTTGATTAGCTGTGGAGTTCCTCATAGGGTTGATGATTTTAAAGCTGTTATCAATGATATGTTACATAATCTGCACATACGTATTGTTTGTGTATTGGAGAAGTGTTGTGCCCTTTTCTGCTGGGAGTAAGAAGTATCCCGATTCAAAAGGCAAATTAATAATTCTTTTGAATATTATTGTAATAGAGGACAGGTCTATCTTCATAATTGGATAAATATTAAAATTAGTAGGCCCTTTTCACACCAGATACTTTGACTTGTCATAGTAGGAGAAGCACAGGTATTACTAATAACATTAATGATGGCTCAGTTCTGTTCAAATACACCAGTAAATCACAACAGTGTGACAGTGAGGTAGCACACACAATACCAAGACCCTGAAATGGATGCAGCTGAATGGAGTTCAGTCAGCATTAAATTTATTATTTACACCTGTAAATATATGTACTACTCCATCTTTTAATATATTCCAAACTGTAGCTTATATGCAAAGTCTTTCAAAAGAAATCTGAAGTAAATATTGTCATATCAAAATCATTCATATAAATGAAAGAACCAGAAACCTCCTTAACTTAAATTTCATTAGGAGTTATTAATGAAGTTATGTTTTTTTCTTCTTTGGTGTTGCTGCACTGTTAACCCCTTCAATGTAATTTTATTTAATAAAGTTTATATTTATATATATATAAAGTTTATATATATATATATGTATGTATGTATGTGTGTGTGTGTGTAATTTTGCTCTACTTGTTTTGATGTTGTCTTAGCCTTGCTTGTTCAACTGGATGTTTGTACTGTTGTAGACAGAAATACAGTGTCGTTTGTCCTACATATCTGCCCCCCCACTTGCTGTCCCCAGCTCTCTCAAAGATTAGACGATTACACGATTAATCGTTTCCATACTTTATTGGTCGCACAATAACAGTGTAGGCTATCTTGTGCTGCCAGTAAATAGAGTGAGACAACGTTACTCACAGATTTATCAGTGTGGTCGTTTTTTCCCTTTTGCAATTCATTTCCATCCACGCCGTCTGGGTTTGTTGTTTCTGCCTGCACATCGAAGTTAAAACAAAATGACATGATGGATGTCAACACTACACAAATCCAGCTCGGGGTTGGAAAAGTTGTTCCCTGTTAAGGTTAAAACAGGTTCCACATGGCGAGCAAACTCGTGTGAAGCAAACTGCAAATCCCAGAGTTCATTGAAGGGAAGCAACCGATTCTCACCTTAATACTTATCTTTTAATAAATAAACGAACTGCCATCTAAGTCTAGTCTATTTAAATAAGTGTGGGTTTAGACATATATGATTTCAAAATTTAGGCGCATACATGAAGATATTTGCAGGAAACTATCCGTGTCTAGAATAGTGTGTTCATTTCCTGACTCGGATTACCGTGATGCCTTTCGCCGCAGCTCAGGACATGCGCATTAATTCCGGATCAGGATTCAGATGTGTTAACTGTCACAGAAGGTGTCTGGTCCTGCTCTTCTTCGCTAATATGTACTGTTTTTGCCTTTTCTTCTGAAAATGTCGACCGGACGGTTGTTTTCGGCAGTTTTCTTGCATTCATAGAGAAGTAAGTATTCCCAAACGGAAAACCGAAATGTTATTAAATATGAGAGTAAGTTATGAGGTGCAACACACAGCGTCGGATATTTGGGTACAGGAGAACACTGAATGACATCCAAACAATAGGGATTTGGGAGTGTGAGGATTCAGTGAGACCGTTTCACAATAATGTTTACCACGAACAAGTTCATTATTTAGCGGTTTCATGGGGCGAAAGCAAAGCTAACAGCCTTACAGTGGTGTATGGTGGTGAATAGTATGTATATCAAATGGAATTTGGGAGCCAGGCAACCTGAATTTTGCAGTTAAGTTCATATAATCCGCCACTCCACCAGTCTGAGACAAATGACACATTAACTTCATCATGTGCAGCTAAAATGCAGCGTTAAATAGACCATCAAACATGCCGAGTGTTGATTAAATATAGAGATAATTAACTGAACATGTCCGTAGAAATGCACTTGCTGTGCTGCATTCCAGACAGGGTGGAGTCTGGGATTATTGCTGAAGCGTTTTGACTATAACCCGTTAAGTTGACTGACAGAACATAAATCAAACAACTATTTCCATAATCCATTAATTGTATTAGTCCTTTGTGAAGCATTCTGTTTTCCCAGCTTCTCATTTGATAGCATGTGCTACTTTTCTTTGTCTTTAGTGATACTAAGTTGAATATTAATAACTGAGGAAGTAGTTTGAAGACGTCAACATGGGCTCTAGAGGAATATGAACATTTTCAACTATTTTCCTGCATTTTCATAGATGAAACATTAGTCGATTAATTGAGATGGATCTTAAAACAACAGTCAGGTGCCCATATGAACAATGAAAGAGGTTTTCCTCGCTGTAATCATTCCCCCTGTTCATACTGACTATTAAAAGATCACTATCAAATGTGTTTTCAACATAAATGATTTTTTTGTGTGTGCAAAAATGTATTTAAAAGCTTATCTGAAGCTTATATGAGGCTTCAGCAGTCTGAGTTTGTCATATCAAGTGAAAAAATGTGATTCTGTCCTTTTAAGATACATGTGTATGTCAAATTAAAGCTGTGAGAGTTCATTGTTGATCGAGTCTTTATTTGCTTTGTAGGTGAGTGCATTTTACAGATGCAGGATGCGGTGGTGTCCCAGCTCTATTCTCCACCTGCTGCGCTGTGTGCGGTTGCGGTTGTGTACCAGGAGAGGAAAGACCAGGCTGCCTTTGTGGATAAGGGAACTATCGGCCTACACGAGACTGCTGGTGCAGTCACTGTACTTTAACTCCCTCACAGACTCAGATGTGGTTTTTGATTCAGTCTTTGAACCTGTGTTTTGGACGGTGGATTATGTCACCCGCTGGTTTGGCCTGGTAAGTGTTTTTGTATTGTGTGCTCATTTAATTAGTCTCAGAGAGTTTGTAAGTTTTTCTCTGACCCTCTCTGTGTGTCTGCCCCACATCTTGGTCTATCAGGTGTTTGTTTGCCTGGTGGTGATACTGACCAGCTCCATCGTGGTGATAGCCTATGTGGTCCTCCTGCCTCTGGTACTCAACACTTACTCCCCTCCATGGATTGCTTGGCACGTTTGTTATGGACATTGGAACCTCATCATGATTGCTTTTCATTACTACAAGGCCGCCAAAACCTCCCCTGGGGCCCCCCCAACAGTAAGATATAAACTCCATTTTTCTTTACTAATCTAGACATGGATTAAAATCACACTTAATGATGCCACTTAAATGTCTTCTTTTTTTCTTTTAGGAGAAAAATGACATTCCGTTTGTAGCTGTCTGCAAAAAATGCATCATGCCCAAACCAGCAAGAACACATCACTGTGGTATCTGTAACACGTGAGTCAGTGTTGCTTTTCTTCTGTTCAGCTGGGTTAGCAGGAAGTTTTTTTTTTTTTTGGTGTCTGGCTCTCTATCCTTGCTCAGTGCCGTCACGGCCCCATGATATATCAGATTGAATATTTTGTGTTTCCTTTGCAGGTGCATTCTGAAAATGGATCATCATTGTCGTATCCTTTGTGCTAAAATCATTTCAAGTAATATTTTTATGCAGTATTGGAAATCACATAATGACTATAAAACATGAAAGCAGTTTTCCTTAATTTCAGTAACTCAGCCTGGTTGAATAACTGTGTGGGACATTTTAACCACCGTTACTTCTTCTCCTTTTGTCTCTTCATGACCTTGGGCTGTGTCTACTGTAGCATCAGTGGCAGAAACCTGTTCCTAGATGCATATAATGCTCTTGAGGTGAGATATTCAGACTTCACAGCATACTGTTGGATTGCTGTGGCCTGTGGGTGTGCTTGGGGGGGGGGGGGGGGGGGGGGGTTGTTCTTGTAAGGCTTGTGAGGCATTAACTGTAGCTTCTCTTTTATGTCTGGTGTCTTTCTCTGTGGGGCTTAACTGTTTGCTAACTGACACTGCCTTGTTTCTGTCTTTAACACTCTGGTTTGTGTACGGGGGCTGGTCCATTAGCGCTTTAAGCATTTGGATATGGAAAAACCAGGAGTACCAGTAACAGGGATGGGACTTCTTATAGGGCTTCTCCCTCCTGGCCAGGTATATTCTCAAAAGTACACGTACAATGACGCCAGTAAGCTTATCCGTTGTTATTATCTGTTTTGTAATATTTTTTTCTTTGTCAAGACTCACTATCAGACATCTGCACCTCCATACACCTTTAAGGATAAGATGATTCACAAGAGCATCATCTACATGTGGGTGCTTACCAGGTAAGATATATTTCAACCTGTCATGCAAAGCAATAAAAAAATTAATTCAATTAATTAATAAATTAATTATTTTATTTTTGGAAAAACATTTTTTTTAATGTAATTGGCTGATGCATTCCAGGTTTGCACTTTGATTGACATGCTTTGTATTGGCACATTGATTTCCTTCATATCAGCTCCAAGCACAGTGTGCTATCAATTAAATGCTGTAAACTGTCATTAAATATGGCAGAGCTTGGATTTGGGACATGGTTGTTGTTTTGTATTGCCTTGGCAGCAGATCAAATAAATTGTGTTTTGTTCTTTCAGCACAGTGGGAGTGGCACTAGGAGCTTTGACCGTTTGGCATGCAGTTCTCATATCTAGAGGAGAGACCAGCATAGAAAGACACATTAACAGCAAAGAAACACAGCGACTGGCCAAACGGGGAAGGGTGAGCTTGTTGAATAATTAAAAAGTTAAAATAATTCTGGTTGTGAGTTAACAGAGATTCTTTATGATTAACCACAAATCCTTAATTAACAAATATTTGTTCCTTCAGTTTAAATGGTACAAATTGTCAAATATGTTATTAATTATTTCTTTTCTGTTATTTTAACTGCTCTGGCAGGTATACAAAAACCCATTCAATTATGGCAGGTTGAATAACTGGAAAGTCTTCTTCGGTGTGGAGAAGACAAGGTGTGTTCCTCTGACGTTTGTAGAGATTTACTGTTAAGGTAAATCTCACATACATCTTCTTATCACCAATGTCTTGTACTTCTTGTAACTTCTGTGTTGTTTTATCTTTTGTCTTTAGTCACTGGGTGACACGTGTTCTTCTTCCCTCCGGCCATGCACCACACGGTGATGGATTGACGTGGGAGGTCTTCGCAGTTAAAAAGGACTTGATACCCGTATGACAGACTCTTCCTAGACATAGTCACATCTACAGACTTTGCTATGTCCAGCCTGCTCTGGTCATTCGATACGGTTGGCGTAAAGATTCACTTTATGGTGGAGAAGTGAGGTCATGCCAACCTCCAATACCTCAAAAAATGCTGTGGTATAGCTCATGGTTTGACAGTCTACATTTTTCGGCAGTGATGAAGCAGTTTCTCTTGTAGGGTTTGTTCTCTACTTGAGTTACAAACTGGTCTTACTTGAGCTAATGATGGGTTTGATATTTTTATGTACTGACTGACATATCATTGGACTGAAGTACTTGTAAAGTAATGATTTTTTTTAAAGCAAACTATCTCTGCCCTTCCTGCCCAAGATAATATTCATTTAAAAAAACAACAACAATAAAACACTAAGGTTTGGGACATAGTTGTTTCTCCCAACACCTACACCCTTCCCTCTATCCCATCTGCACACTCCAGTCCAACATATCATTTGATTTAAACATTCAAGGAAAACAAAAACATCATGATAATGTATTATTTATCTGTATTTTGTACGTGTTAAGTTAATAAATCTTTATAAATTGCTTTATTTAAATAATTTACACAGGGAGTACTGAGTTATTACTAAAAATGCACATTCACTGCACACACACACACACACACACACTCACAGATTGAATTTTTGTACATCAAACCCTGTTTTGAAAGGACATATTTTCATTCCGGTAATTGTAAGGTATGTATATCCACAGAACTGTATGGCATGCAAGGCTTTTTTTGTCTCAGGATCATCTCACAGTACTGTGCAAACTCCAGCTCTGGTGTTACGTCACAGACTCGCTTGTGCGGATAGACCCAGAGACATGTTGTCAGTAGTGGAGGATTAATTGAGAGGGATGCCAGATTTGATCTGCAGATTCGTATTACATCAGAAATAAGCAGTCACAGTAGTGCAGATGCAATAAGATGAACTCCTATATGTGATATCATGGCAGCATAAAACTATTGGTTGATGGAGGATGTGACGGTTAGGAACTGCTCCACCCAAGATAAATATTTAATATTTCACAATCAGGGCCTTTCGATGAGCAGACAGGTAGGAAATGGATGCTGATGTTGTCAGTTTAAAAGGTAATGCAGTAGAGAGACGATGTCAGATAAAGAGAGAGAAGAGATTAAGGGATGAGAACAGATTTCACCCTCATTCCAACCCTCTTTCACCCCACCACTGCTCATCACACCCGCCCACTCGGTCAGAAACAGGCCATAAACACTGACCTGTCAATATTCAATCTTCCAGCAGATGTCAGTGTTCATCCAGTGAAGTTTGGTGAGAAGCTGTCAGTGGGAGGACTGGGTCAAACTTCAATTTTAAATTTGGAAAGATTTGGATGCTATCGAATGACTTTCTGTAGGAGACTGACATTGTTCCAAACGCAAAAGCGTAACCCTCCTTATCAGACACCATAGGTTATTTATATTGTTAGGTGTGTCTGTTTGTAGCCTCACCTGCACACTATAAATGTATACGTAAACCTATCAATGGAAAATGTATGGGATTAACTTGTTCCCAGACTAAGATACAACATAATCCAATATAAACTGAAACTCGAAAGTTAATTTTATTGAGGATGGATACAACAATAATGTTGAACTGACATAGTTGCAGTTTGCAGACAGTAAAAATATCAGACTCTTTGCACACAGCTTTATTCCAATGCAACTGTAAATACTTAGGTAACAGTCTTATAGAAGTCAAAGTTGGTGTTTTGATGGTGGAACCACCAGAGGGGTGTACTACGAAGCGAGATTAGTGTGTTAGCGAGGTATGTTGAGACTCAAGCCGGGTTTTCCGATGTCACGAAGGTGGCTCTCTTTTAACCTGGCTAGATCACCGTGGTAACTGATGCGGCAAACTTAACCTGGTCCAGAGCAGGTTATGTTCCGAGTTTCGGCTTGAATTAGCAATAAAAAGCGCTGAACTTTCACCTAACTACCGGATTTGCTGCCACATCCGTTTAACACTGCTGCTATTAGAACACTGATCAGAAAACTGATCAGTCTTTTATCAGACTGACCATTGATTTGATATTATATTGTAAATTTAAAATGGAGAGGTTTGGGTTACTTGCGGGATTTCGTTACAACATATCAAGCTTTATTTCAGATAATAGAAAAAAATAAAATTATAAAAAACAAAACTAATGAAGAAATACTTTGAACAAAAATAAAATGGATTAATCTATTGGTATTTATCACAGTAAGTTTGTGATTTTTTATATATATATATATATATATATATATATATATATATATATATATATATATATATATATATATATATATATATTAATTTGGACAGAATCTAAAGTGATTTCCACTGATCCTTCATTATGGGACAGAGTCACACCTAAATGAACCTCTTGAGTTTAATATTCAAATGCATCAAGTTTAAAGTTTTAGAGCTGTGGATATGGGAGGCACGGAGAGAGCAGCGAGTGGTAAAATAAATATGAACTAATTACGTGATTAATGAATTAGTATTTTAATTAACGAATTTACACGATCAGCAATTCTCTGCCAGCATCCATCTCTCACCTTACTTGCAGCAACAGCGTTGCTTTTTGCTGTGATAATGTATTTATATTATTCATATCTCTCTGTTATAATGACCTCTTCCTCCTGACTGAAGGAGACGGCACGAGATCAGTCCATTTCAAGCGGACAAAGAGTCAAATGACGCGCTAAACGCCCCTTTTTATGGGGACGCGCACAAAGCCTGAAGCAGAAAGCCTGAGTTAACAAATAAAGTTGATATCCACCGTCGTGATACCACTTATCTCTGATCTTCAGTTTCGGGTTTGTCGAGCCAGCTCACACAAAAAAAGCCAGGGTATGTTGAACCGGCTTCGTAAAATCAGTTTATAAATGAAAGTCAAAGAGTGAGTTTTATTCCTAATGCCAGATTTTAAGAAAATGATCTTTGACTGTGCAGGAAAGTCCAATGACAACAATAAACTTCCGTTTTCATGTCACATTAAAACCCGTGTTAGCTTGACCCAAACATATAAGCTACTGCATTATCAGAGACCTTCAATCTTAGATAGTTACTAGTTAAGTATATTTTAGTCACAATTTAAAAAAAAAAAATCTAATATCCTACAACTTGGCAAACAGTGTGCTTTTTGTAGAGTCTGCACTTATACTGTGAAGGATAGTTTCTCAGTGTCTGTTCTTACTTTATTGAACTTGACGCACATTGGACAAATGGGTCAAAACTGCGCATGCGTGCGGACTGATACGGCTTTAATTCTAGATCAGAGCAAACGGGATTGGGTTGGAGAGCACTATTCGTTATGATTCGGGGGGAATATTGATTGCAGATTTTTTTCTGGGAGAAGCTGTTGAAATTTCCTGGAGGCTCTGCAGGGCCAGACTGGTTATCAGCCCGCGAGCCCTGCACAGACACACGGTTCCCAGTTTGAGTCTGTCAACCTGCTGACTCGCATCTTCTGCAGATCGTCGCGCCAGGATCCAGTGATAACTTCACTTGGAAGCAAGTTCGGATGTGGCAAGCAAACTGCAGACGAATGCATAATCTAGCAGACTGGATTTCTGGTAAGCAACTATGAATTTAATCTTTTTTTAAAGTGCTGATATAGCAGACAGTTTGTGATTAACGAGGCTGCAAATTAATCAAATTCCGTCAGATGGACATGTTTTAAATGACTAATAAATTGTGAAATGCATAAAGCCAATTTCTTAATAAATGATCTGTAAAAATCAGAGCAAGTGTGGCATGGGCTTTAGGCGCGTGTCCCAGTCAGCTGGCAGTACACGTGACGTAAACATCGCAGCTTGTCTGACCTCACAGGAACAAGGAGTGCTGAGCTGTCATTATTTCCTCATGATGCTTTTCATATAAGGCAGTTTATTTCACGTCATCGTCAGTCTTTTTTTTATTTGACATTGTCATTTGAATAGAATTTGAAGAATTTACAATTGAACATGATGGACACTTATGTGGATGGATTGATGACTGATGATTTGTCTCCTTGGTGTGGCATGTAGGCACAGTGATGGGAGGCTGTGTGGGGAGGAGTAGGACAGATGGACAAGGGAGTGCCCGAAGCTCAACAAGGAGCAAAAAACGTGGAGGTAAGAAGCTGGAACATATTGGACGTCAGCTCTTGAAATAAGCACATATTTTTTTGAGATAATGAGAACATTTCTGACTCTAAGACGTGCAGAAACTGAGGGATAAAACAGTCTCTGTAATATAAATTTATATCCTTGCAGGGAGTACTGTTACAAGTGAGATAAAAGGTGGTGATAATAGAGGTCCGGAGCGTGAGAAAGCCTATAAATCTTTCTGTGAGCTCAGCATTGTTTTATTATTTAGATAGCATCAGATTTGGTTATTTCATTTTATTGTCAAGGGGAGCAGAGCACGCATCCTTTGACACATCAGACACATTATAATTATATCAGGACACATTGGGACAATACAGAACCAGCACAGCACCCCGTGCACAGGGGAGTGCAAATGGGTTCATTGCACCAGCTGGATGGACTATAAGAATGAAAGATTTATGCATTTATGAGAAAATGCAAAGCGAAGGCAGAATCTTTTTACTTCACCCTTGCTGCATGGGTCATTATCTGAAATCTCCCAGGCTATCTCAGGTGTTAAGTGTTTCAGGCCTCACATGTCTAATCTGTGCTGAGGATCTGCTCTAATAGGACAATGTTTGATTTCAACACTGTTCAGTCCATTCCTTGTGAAAAAAAAAGGCTGCGTGCTGGGATGTATTGTCATGCATTATGCATTGAGCGGCAGCAGGGGCCTGCACAGAGACTTTTCATGTCAGAGTTTGACCTATTTAGTGCATGATCCACCTTATGTCAACCTTCTGTAAAATATATTTTCTTGTGGAGAGAGGTAATATACCTGCAAGACAGATGTGGCATAGCCTCGAACCTGCTACTTCTGAGAAATGCTATTTGTGCGACTGCAGCATCCAAGACAGATTTGCATCTCTTCATTTAAATAGCAAGAAAAACAAATCACCTGTTGTGGGTTACAGTTCACAGAAGTACAGTAGCTTCTCCTTCACATGGACTGTAACAGTCTGACAAGGGTTTATTGTCTTTTAATAGGTTTAGCATGTTGCCTTTGGGTATTTTTATCCTGTCTCTAAATAGAGTTGATAGGATTAAGCCTCTTGTGTAAAGAAGCCACCTTCTGGCTAGGACACTCAACTTATTCTCACCATATATTGAACCTCTTTCCATGACCTGATCCGGTAGTATTTTTAGGTTTCCAAGTGTTTGTTATTAGAAAGTATATACGTGGAGAGAGTGTGTTCATTTTTAAGCAACTGGGGAAGTGTCACGATAGTTGACTGAGCTCTGAACCTGAGGCTGCACACCGTGGCAATCTAGATCAGGTGGTTTTCTTGTCAATCGTGCGGGGTGTTTACAGCAAGCTGGTTGGACACAGAACAGGCTGACGGTCTCTGTCGCTCATTAATGAGGACTTTGGATGTAGTTTGACTCACAACAAACCTCAGACAAAGAACAACTATGGGAGTACCTAATTCCAGGGAATACAACTATTATCATGCTCCAAATACACCTTTTAAGATTCTGCTGAAAAGTAAGTATATATTTTTGTGTGGGGTTAAAGGAATGCTTTTCATGTTTTCTGTTATCATGTTTACTTTGCTCACTGTGTTTTGTCATAATTTGTCTTGGAAGGTTTAGTGTTGAGTTCAAGATTTACCGTGTTGTTGATGCTGTTGTTATTGTGTTATGGTTTCATGCACTTCTGTAGAACAAAGAATGTATTCTAATTATTTGTTTGCCATTATAGCCGGGCTATAGATGAATTAGAACAAATGAAAAGTAGGAAAAATGTCTAAAAATGCTAGAAAAACAAACAGAATGGGGTCATAAAATTAAAAATAACAACTTCCACAATGTTACCTCTTCCTGAAATAGCACAAAAATAACACATCCCTTCACATGAAAATAACTTAATATTAGTGTTTCCTTCCACCAGGAACATTTAAACTTGAGTAAAAAAACTTGATCCACTGCCTTCATTCGAAATACCTAATACCTTCTATTCCAGGTAGGAAGGCTTACATCTGAGGACACGCTGCCAAAGCTGATCTCTCTGTACATTCACTGTCCACTGTACACAAACAACCAGGCTTGCAAACATACTACAGAGATGAGGTGAATGAAACATCTGTCATATAATGCAGATTGCCATTCACCTCATTCTAGTCACCACCAGCATTGTTATTTTTAAATATGTAAAATCAGGACAAGCCCTAATTAGGCACGTTTTGTTCAGCATGTAATGTTTGTTCTTTTAAACCTTATGACTTCAAAATTTCCCATAAATCCTCTGCAGTAAAACCTAGGAATGGGTTTTTTTCTTAAAACCGTTGCAGGATGCTCAGGCTTGACAATTGTTTTTTTATTTTTTTATTATTTATTTGTCATCACAACAAATCGGTTCAACTTGCACTTTGTGTAGCTTGCACGTGTACGTTCCCGTCTCTGTCAGCCAGGATGCTCGTTAGGATTCCGGAGAACCAAATATTTGCATGTTTTCTGGCCGGCATGTTAATGCGCTACTTTTGCAGGCAAATATATGTGCAACTTTACAGTCATCATGCAGAACAACAGGAAGAGATAAGCATGAGAAATGCAAAGAACAGACTTTTTATTGACATAATAATGTAACACACCCCAAGAAGATTATAGACTAGTATTGTTATTATAGCCACACACTTGTAATCATGGCTTTGAAAAGATAAAAGTTCATTTGATATTAATTCTGGGACTTTTTATCGTTAAAACTAAGAATGTAAATTACTGTATAAAGTGTGGTTACTTATTTGTTAATAAATATGCAGGCACATGTACAAAAGCAGATCTTAGATACAAACAAACTGGCAACCTGAAACTAATTGCCATTGTGTCACATTTATCATTCCATACTGGCCTGCATGGTTAGTAGCATAGACATTTAAATCTATGCATGCCGTATGATGGGAATGGCCAACAATGCCCAACTTAGTAAAAAGATTTTGACATTGTTCTTATTATGAAGCATTTCACTGCAAATAGGAATATATTTGACAGAGTAGAAACCAAGGTTTTACATTATCAGGAACCTGATAATGCACTAATTGATTTGTTGTGAACTGTGATTGTATTTCTGTGTGCCTCCCGTGTAAAACTTGTATTAGTCCCTGAATGTTTTTGTTGCCTTTCATCAGCCAAAGAGTGCTCATCTTTCCAACCAATGCCTTATAGGATAGGGGCAGATAAATCCTGTTATGTGGAACCTGATTACTGCCTATAATCCACTGGTGTGTGCTTGTTTGTGTGAGTGAATGTGAGTGCACATGTATGTACGTACGTATGCGTTACTGGTCACTGCAGTAATCCACAGCGCTATAAATAACTACTTTGATTTTCCTCCCTCTCTGAATCAAACTGACTTTCTTGGTATCCTTGTGAAGTGGATGTACCGTACCATATATACCAGTGGAAAAACCTGCAGTAGTAATAATTGGTTTTTACCTCATAATTAATTAATAATTGGCATTACTTAACATAAATAATAAATGATATAGTATTAAATATCACAAATGCAAGTGGCTGTATACATTCATAGTGTGTTTTTCCTCATGCAGAAAGACCGTCAGTCTGGGATTGCAGGTCTTAAGATGAGCCTTTGAATCCTTGTCTGACCTCAGTGGTGTTTACATGACCATGTGCACAAATGACTCATCAGCTGTAGTACATTTGAGTTTTTTAGGCCCCCTAATGTATCCTCCATGAATTCTAACTGCACTAAAAGTGTTTGGTTTTGGTTATAATATTCTTGCATTTTCAATGACAAAGAGGTAAAGCGTTTTATTTCAGTCATTTATTTCCCCAGAAATCATGACTTGACTCAGCTCTGCTTAGAGCTATTAGTGTCCAAATCAACTTCTGAATCACCCAAAAACGTTTCTTGACACTTGATCGTGCCTGAGGTCAAGTTAAAGAGCTCAGCCTTCTTTACAGCAGTTGTGACCTGAGCCAAACTGGCAAACACCTACATAATAAGCAGAGTTCTTAGAGCTCCACAACAAGATGCTTAGTTTGGCTGCCTTGTAATCCCTTTTAGCTGTTAACATGGTAACATTATGTCATTATGAGAAATTAACTGTAAAAGGTTACTTCGAATATTATCCCTGGTGCTTTTTAAAACAAAATGCTTGAATGAATGTAGAGCAGCACGTTAAAAGGTTTTTATCTCTCTTTGTAGTGTCTAACAGTTGAGACCAGATTTAAAACACTTTTGTGTTCCTCAGGACGCAATGAGCCTCTCAAGAAGGAGCGCCCAAAATGGAAGAGTGAGTACCCGATGACGGAGGGCCAGCTGAGGAGTAAGAGGGACGAGTTTTGGGATACGGCTCCGGCCTTTGATGGACGCAAGGAGATCTGGGACGCACTCAGAGCAGCAGCACTGGCTGCAGAGTGCAATGACCTGGAGCTAGCACAGGCCATAGTGGACGGAGCCTGCATTACTCTGCCGCACGGTATGAAATATACCCACAGGCTCAGAGGCACATGAACACACTGACCAGTGATGCACCCTTACATATGGAAATGTGCTTGACCGAGCTATGAATTGTAAGCTGTAAATGTCCTGGAACTTTCAGCACAAATGCATAACTCATTACAAAACATTACACATGCATCAGCTGTTCAGAGATTACTGCTGTTAGTTACATAATAGTCGCAGTGCTGCGTGACCACTGTGAATGGATTGGTGCACAGAAAGCCATGGCAGAGTTAGGTGGAAAAAACACTTGCACGGTTAGCGTGTATTTGTCTAGACACATGCAAGAGTGCTTTTGTTTTTACCAGTTCTCTAGTTGGAGGATACTGGTGTTTGGTGTCATTGATGTAGGAGAGTACATATGATGGCCTCATACTTCCACTGGTTTATTGACAGTATGGTACAGTAGAGAGTAGAAAAAAGGGTTTCTGTATCAGAGTGAAAATGAGTTGCTGTTACTGATTTTTTTTCTGGAAACTGGTTGTTTAAATAGGTCATTTCTCCCTCTGCAGGCTCTCTCACAGAGAGTTATGATGAACTGGGCAACCGCTACCAGCTCCCAGCGTATACTTTAGCCCCGCCTGTCAACCTCATCTCTGAAACATCCAGTGAGAGCAAAGTCTCTGAATCCACACAAAAACAAGCTCAACATCTTCCATGCAGACAAGAGTTCCAGCTGCGGGTGCGATTGTCAACAGGTAAGAAAAAAAAACAAAAAAAACATGATATTTCTCTGATTTGACTTTTTTTCTGTTTTTTTTTTTTTTTAAATCAAAAGTGCTACACGCTGTGCAGTTTTCCTCATGCACATGACGCTTCATCTCATCTCATCTAGACTGGAGGCTGATTAAGAATTCATTGCTTTGCAGTGTCTCACAGCTCGCTCAGAAATCAGTGTCAAATCTATTTGTGTCTTCTTACTTTCTTAGGAGAGGATGTGCGTCTGACAGCCAGCATGGCTGACTCCATCGCTGAGTTGAAAAAACAGTTGGAGGAACAAGAAGAAATTGATGTGTCCCGTCAGAGGTGGTTCTTTTCGGGGAAACTCCTGACTGACAAGACTCGTCTGCAAGACACCAAAATCCAGAAAGACTTTGTCGTCCAGGTGATTGTCAATATGAACCCTCATAACTGAGCAGTGAGGAAGAGGAGAGGGGTATGAAGTGACAAAAAGATGAAGGACGTGCCGGAGAGAGGTGCAGAAATGCGAGTAGGGCTTGAAATAATTTTCCAGTTGGCACTGCAGTGGAATTTTGTGTACATTTTTATATAAAAAGAATATTGCTTTTATATCGCTCCTTTTTGTATTTTTTTCCTTTTTCCAAATGAATTCAGAATATTGAAAAGCACTGAAACACTTTAGATTAAAAGTAGAATCCTAAGATGCACCACCCAGTGTCTGTCTGTCTATTTGTGTGGACTTCACTCTTCAACTCACCACATCAACTCACAGCTATATTGTTTACACGGGCACTCCTCCTCGTCACGTGTGTTTGTACTTGTGCTTTTTAAACTGAATATGGTCTGTCGTCTACGGATCCAAATAAGGAAAAGCCATTCTCTCTTTTTTTCTTAAAAAAAAAAAAAAGGTTTCTGTCATGTAACTTGAGATATAGGATGAAGGTGACAGAAAACTGTATAGAAAAATATGTAAATATCAGCCTCTATATGTGTTGTTTGGTCATGTAACTGTGTGCACACTACAATTTTAAGTCCACAACTGTACTCATAATAAAGACATGGAATGTAATGAAGGTACCATTTTGAGAGGTAATATGGGAGGATTTGATGTTTTAAAAATTTCACCACTCCAAACAAAATATTGTAATTTTATGTACAATATGATGCTCATTGTACTTGAATAACTTATGAATAAATATTGTAAATTTAAAAGCTACACCAGTGTCCTGATTCTTAAGCACTACACACATGTTACAAGACTAGTTTAGAAATGAAGAAATATTTGAAGTTATTTGAATTAAAGTTAGAATTTATCCTTAGGCCATAACTTGTAATTAGGGGTTTCAAATAGAAAAAATAATATATAAATTGATCTTTTTTTAAGAGGTCAAAAGCAAAAAAAGGTCCCAAAGGTCTATAAATCAGAATAGGAAGGAATAGTGTTAATTGAAATATATGATATACATTTAGAGAGCAAAATAGTGGTGGAATGTAACTAAGTTCAGTTACTCAAGTACAGTTTTTAGCCCTAATTTTACAAGCTGCAACATTAGTGATAATTAATACATATACATAAAAATATATATATTTTCTAGAATGGGCATTTCTGTATAAAGAGTACCTTTACCCTACATTTTACCTTACAGTATATTTTGATGCTAATAGTTGTATAATAGTAATGTACTTTTACTAAAGTAAAATTGTTTGTTTTTGTTAATAAAGTCATTGCATCTTGAATAGAGTTGAAAAGTAATAAAATAATGTGTATATTTTGCAAAACATTCCAAAATCAAGGTCCACACACTTGCTTTTGCAGGGTCTTTCAACTGTATCACATGGCCTTCATTCACTTTCTGTGTTTGTCACAGAAATAGAATCAATTGACTTGTGAGCTCAGTAGCTGTTTTTCATCCAGCAGCTTTACTTTGACCTTGGAAACAGCTTTTACAAAACAGTTCCTACTCACGGTCCTCTCCTTGCCTTCCTGCCGCTTTCAATGTTTCAACCGCACCACATGATCTTCATCAGCGGATAAACATCGCTCAGTTGTCTTTTTTTTCTCAAAACTTTATTATATATTATAATATGAAAATGATTATATATATATATATATATATATATATATATATATATATATATATATATATATATACACTATTTACTATTGTGATCTCTGAGCACACAGAAACAAATTTCAAAGCAAAGTTAACATGGCAATAAATTATTGAATCTTGAATCTTGAATTAAACAAATCACACATTACAAAACAACATACAACTTAGAACCAGGGGACACACACGACATGAACAACAATAACACTCATAAGAAGTTTAAATAATCATATATCAACACAGATCTTTCTTTCAGCGTTTGTAACAGCAGTTTTCATAGTTTTAACATTTTTGGAAAACTGAATAGAATCAAAGTACCTCTTCAGATGAACTTCAGCTCATTTGTCATGGAGAGTTGACATGTGAGCTCACAGGATGTCATGTTTTTTAAAAAATGTTTTTATGTTGTGTGTAGTTTTGTGCCGGACAGCGCCCACTGCTGGCACAACCAAACATGGATGCAACCAAAACAACGTGACCTGTGACGTTACCCGCGGAGCGACGGCGTCATCTGGAGCTGCAACACGGGCTGACGGGGTAGAGTGATTATTTTCAACCCCGAAAATGGTTAAATCGGGGAAACTTAAATCTGGGACGGGGTCAAAACTCAAACGGTGGAAGAAGGGACACAGCAGCGACTCCAACCCGCAGACGAGTCGCTTTCGACAGGCAGCTAAAAGCCGCTTCTTCAGCCGACCCACCGGTAAGCTTCCCTTTACACGTGGGTCTGGGGCTAGTGCTAACATTAGCCATTTCACTTGAAGCACAGCTCAAACTAACGACATACAGTCCGTCATTAAATAT
Source organism: Euthynnus affinis (assembly GCA_029490765.1). Classification (NCBI taxonomy): domain Eukaryota; kingdom Metazoa; phylum Chordata; class Actinopteri; order Scombriformes; family Scombridae; genus Euthynnus; species Euthynnus affinis. Next base: position 13,940,864 of record CM055852.1, on the reverse strand, counting down.
TTATAAAGAATACCAGTAGAGTTGTCAGCGGACAGGCTAACTCTCTACCTTGTTGTCTTCTTGGTCAGTTGAAATAATTTGCTAATCGGTTAAATTTGAGATGATAACAACAAGTTAGGTTTTCTCAATGAGTGTTTGTGACTCTTCATTTATTAGTGTTGTCCCATAATGCAACATCTTGAAATAGACAGTTTTGGGAATAAGCGTGCAAAGTAGTTGTACACACATTCAGCTGTGTTGGTTCAATATAACAGCACATTAGATTTTAAATGTGTCTTCGATTTCTCTGCAGCTACACTTCTGACACTTTCAGCTGTAATTTTAGGGGTTTTAATATGCACACATTGGGTGAAGACTGTTGGACTAATTGCACTATTTATACATGGTCCCCCTGATTCAGGGGATCTAAAGAAATTGGACATATATGTCATCTTATTTAATATTTTGTGCAGTCACAGACTAGTGGAAGTATATAACCAATAGACATCATTAGATTATCAAATACATAGGTGCCTGCGCTCCAGCCAGCTTCACTTCATCCTTGTTTTTGTGACACGTTAGCAAGTGAAACACATGTTTAGCTTGGTTGACTTGTTGTGTAGACATAAATACATTTTGTTTACCATGTCTCTGTGTTAATGATTATTGTTCAGCTGCACTGTCCTAAATGTTTGGGTCCAATTATTGAAAAAGGTGTTTGATTCCTCCACTGTTTGAGCAGTGCAGTTAACAGCTGCAAGTCAGCACTCAGCCTGATAGTGATTTATTCCACATTCAGTGAGTTGAAATACAGAGCCAAAACAACAAAGAAAGTTTCTCTGTCTAAAGAGCGCTGTAGCAGCCTGTGCCTTGACTGTGATGTCTGATGTAGGTGACATGAGAGCTGCAGGGAAGTCATGATGTCTCATCTTTTTTTTTTCCCCACAGAAAAGAGTGATCTAACAGTTGATGCTCTGAAGCTGCACAATGAGCTGCAGACAGGTCCGCTGGAGCTCAGTGCAGGCGGCCGTAAAGATGCCTGCATGGAAGATGAGCCAGACCAGGCGTTCTCAGACAGGACCTCTGGTACCTTCCTCAGTGGTCTGTCTGATTGCTCCAACCTGACATTCAGAAAGGTGCAACGCTTCTGGGAGTCTAATTCAGCTGCTCACAAAGAGGTGGGTATTACACTGAGTAGAAAGAATGAATTTTTAGGAGGTGATGGTAATGCTACCAACTCAAAAAAACCCCAGCTATAATTGGAAATCTGAGATGTTGCATTTTGTGTATTGTTACAGTAACATTGTTTTTCTAATGTTCCTCACAGATCTGTGCGGTGTTGGCAGCTGTTACTGAGGTGATCCGTGGTCAGGGAGGGAAGGAGACAGAAACGGAGTACTTTGCAGCTTTGGTAAGGGCTGACTTTTTATATACTTGCTTAGGCATTTAGATATATCTTGTGGTGTGGGATAGTATCTATGTGTCCTGTCTTAAAATGCAGCATGTCTCCACTTTCTGTAGATGACCACCCTGGAAGTTGTGGACTCAGCGGAGTCACAGGCTGCAGTGGCGTACCTCCTCAACCTCGTCATGAAAAGGTTGGGCTTTTACACCGCTGTTCTCCTAAACCTAAAAAATGCAAGGACATGTCAATGCTAATAAGAAATCACAGTGAATATTTGTCCCCTGATTGACATATTTTGTTTTTGTCTGTTTTCTCAGGGTTCCTGCTCCGGTGCTCATGTCTAAGTTCTCGGACACCACCAAGGCTCTGATGGACGTCATGTCTAAACAGGCCACATCTGAGACCGCCTCGGCTCTTAGATGGGTAAATAGATTTGTCTCTGTCATGTTTTCATCGCTTTATTGTTCACTGTTGAAAACCACATCAGACACTGATCTCGGTATTCGGGCATTTATAGATCCTGTCATGCCTGGCCACTCTGTTGAGGAAGCAGGATGCATCTGTCTGGACTTACCCATCCACTCTCCAGGCTTATCACGGCCTGCTCAGCTTCACAGTGCACAACAAACCAAAGGTCTCGCCCACTTTTGATTATTTATCTTAAACGTATGATGTGTAAAAAAATATTTTAAAAAATGAATAAAATCATGCGGTTTTATCCTGTTTAATTTTATATCCAATTTTCCTTCTCAGGTGCGTAAAGCAGCACAGCAAGGTGTGTGCTCTATTCTCAGAGGCAGTGACTTCCTGTTCACAGATAAGGCTCCAGCACACCATCCTGCTGCAGTGACCACAGCCAAGTTCTGCATCAAAGAAATGGAGCAGGCAGGAGGTAAGACAGCACGGTCACTGACATACTTTACAGCACCGATATAGACCTATTTGTGCTTTCTGTGAAGGTAAATACTTAATGTGATTCAGTGGTTGTGCAGCAAGTTGTAGTTCATGTCTCCCCCTCCTCCCTTCAGGCAGCAAAGAGGACACCACCACACTTCATGTGCTGGGTCTTCTGAAGGAGTTGATGGGGACGTTTCCTCTGGGAGCTGTCAAGTCCTGTTGTGAGACACTGCTGCGAGTGATGACACTCAGCCATGTGGTGAGAACACAAAAACACACTGTGCCAACAGATGTCCTTTGTTCTTCTACATGTAGTTTTTAATACTGTTTAATTCGGTCCGCAGCTGGTGACGGCGAGCGCCATGCAGGCTTTTCACAGGCTATTCAGTGGGAAGCCAAACGCTTCAACTCTGACACCAGAACTCAACGCACAGATCATTACGGTGAGAGAGAACAAACATAACAGAGTTGCCACAATCATATTGTGATATTTGACCTCAAATATAACTGGCTATCACTTATCCTCAGGCTCTGTATGACTACCGGCCCAGCGAGAACGACCTGCAACCTTTGCTGGCCTGGCTCGCTGTCATGGAGAAAGCACATGTTCACTTGGCAAGGTAATAGATGTTTCCCAATGACAGAAATGACAACAAATTCTGTTGTAATCATGTTTTGTTTTTTTTTAACAAAAAAAAAAAAGTTCAGATTAGACAGCAGTCTATCTTTGTCTAGTTTGCAGAGTTCTCTGAGTTTGGGTCACCTGCCCCGCCTCTTCTCCGCTGCCATGCCCTGCCTGTTGTCGCCTCACACACAGGTGGTTTCTGCAGTCACCAACACACTTAAGGTAAATATTATGTCTGCATTTTTGTGGAACCATTAAAGATGGAAACATGAAAGTTGATTTTTTTTTTTTTTTTTTTTTTTTTTTATAACCCTTTTAAGTCAAAGGAGTAGGTTTACAGCAATATACCAAAAACACATTATTGCATGAGAGTTATTGTATTAAGTGTTCTAATTATTGATGTATTTATGTTTGTGTTTCAGGCGCTGTTGACTGAGTGTGTGGCTCCTCACATGGAGGAAATGGGTATGATCACTGCCACAGCCTCTGCAGGGAACCCTTCATCTGTCTGCAAAATGTTTCGGTAAGTTACCAAGTTAGTCTCAGTCTTCCCTTTCTGTTTTTTTTTTTTAAACAGGTTATATGTTAATGTGCATCATGATAGTCATGCTTGTATCTGTGTTACAGTATCGTAGAGGAAGGATTGTCCTATCGCTTCCATGCCTCGTGGCCGTTTGTTCTGCAAGTACTTGGCTGCTTCTACCGTGTGGCAGGGAAACAAGCTCATCCCGTCATGACTAAGGTAAAGTGGCAAAGTTCTACACACCAGTGTGTGTGTGTGACGAATCAAAGATAAAACTTTACCTGTGGTGAGATGATGACATAGTCAAAGGGTAAATTGGACTCTGTGTTTTTTCATGGACAGTCCCTGCAGTCTCTGGCAGACCTGCGCTCTACTCCACAATTCCCCTTCAGTGGTGAATTGGATTTGGCTATAGGAGGAGCCATAGAGAGCATGGGACCTGAAGTTGTGTTGGGTGCCGTGCCTCTCAACATCACCGGCTACGAGTAAGTGCACATGCTTGGAAATGAAAGCACTTTTGGGGCTGACTCTTTGACATTATCGTGGTTTAACTGGCTATTTTTTTTTTTTTTTAATATCAGTGATGACCTGGAGTTTCCACGCAGCTGGCTGATCCCGGTCATTCGAGATCACGTGAAGAACACTAACCTGGGTTTCTTCAACTCGTATTTCCTCCCTCTGGCCTCTACACTCAAGCAGAGAGGTAAATCAAATGCGTGATGCTCCACTTGAGGGGAAGGGTGAGTGGGTTGTTGATTTTTAGGTGTTAACTGATGACTCTGTTCTTGTGTTTGTAGCTGAAGAGTTGGAGCAACAGGGACAGAAACTGGAGGCCAAAGTCTATCAGACCTTACAGCTTCAGGTAAATTCACATGGACTTTGTGACGCATCCTCAGTGAAGAATCGAAGTGAATGAGTTGCCAATAATCCTAATGCTCTTCCTTTAGATTTGGACCATGCTCCCCGGTTTCTGTACATGTCCTGTGGACCTGGTGGCGTCCTTCAAAGGTGTCGCCCGCACACTGGGCATGGCTATTAATGAACGGCCAGACCTGAGACTCACAGTCTGCCAGGCTCTGCGCACTATCATCAACAAAAGCTGCAGCACAGGTAGGTAAACACACACACACACACACACATTATAAGACTACTGCAGCTTCTCTCTGTTGAATCAGCCCATTTGGTAACATGATTTGTGATTTCTCTGTGTCTGCAGAAGAAGAAAAGGCTGAAGTGGGCCGCTTCTCTAAGAACTTCCTGCCCATTTTGTTCAATGTGTACAGCCAGCAGCCTGCAGCCGGAGAGTCTGGCACCTACAGGATGGCTGTATTAGACACCATCAAGGTCTATTTAACTGTCACCGAAATGCAGGTGAGTTGTGTTTTTTGAATAAATGTTCTCATGTGGTATAGAGATGAGTATACTATTTGTGTGTGTTTTAAATTTAAATAATCAAGGAGAGTCCAATTTTCAAGGTGAAAAATATAAAAAGGGACATTGAAGCTTTATTGCTTCGGTTGCCCTTTGATAGGCCATTTTATCTCTGCTGGTTTATCACTAATCAAAACAATCAATCCTCAGATGATCAATACATTCCTGCAAAAAGCCACAGACAAATTGAGCTGCACAGAGAGCACCGAGTTCACACGGTAGGATCTGAATATGGATACATTCATACAGAATACATAGTACTGACATATTAATATACTTACTCTGGCTTTCTCTACCTCTCAGCCTGTCAATGATGGACCTTGTAGTTGCCATGGCTCCCTTTTTAGATGAAGTCACTATGACTAAGACCTTTGAGCTGATCAGGCCATATTTGCAGGTAAGTGTATAGACAGAGTTTTTAATGAGACCTATTCAGGCCTAAAAATTTCTTGTTGTTAACTGTCTGTTCATCCGGTCAGACTAAAGAACCAGGCATGCAGAAGAAGGCGTACCGTGTGCTGGAGGAGATGTGCGGAGGAGAGCGTGATGAGTGTAGATCGTTCGTCGTGGCTAATCTAGAGACTCTAAAAGTCGTTCTGCTCGAGACGCTGAAAAATGCCTCTTCACCAGCAAAGAGGGTGAGACTGCTGTGTAGAGGAGAAACAAAATAAACCTCATGCTTAGAAGGATATTGTACATCTGGCTTTACGGTGCTGTCTGATCATATGTTCTTATGTATTTCTTTTTCTCAGCCGAGACTGAAGTGTCTGATTAACATCGTGAAAAGGCTCAGTGAAGAACACAAAGACTTTATCACCGCGCTGCTGCCAGAGGTACTCTCACAAGCACACGCACACACACACACACACACACACAGAATACACATACTTATCATTTTCATGAGGATGTTCTCTCTCTTTCAGGTGATTATATGTACTAAAGAGGTATCTGTTGGAGCTCGTAAGAACGCCTACAATCTGCTGGTGGAAATAGGAAATGCATTTGTGCGTTTCTGCGGGAACAAAAAAGGTAACATAAACTTGTCTTTGTGTTTTTTTTTTTTTTTTGTTTTTTTTTTTTTGTTTTTAAATGTACAGGGACACATTTGAAGATTTGAAATGCTTAAACAGTATCTGTCTGTACTCCAGATGCCATGGAGCAGTATTTGGTGTTGGTGTACGCAGGACTCACAGGCTCCGTCACCATGATCACCTGCACAATTTTGGCGTTGACTCGACTGGTGTTTGAGTATAAAGGTAAGACCGCCAGGACCTCCATTCATTCTCTCATTTGTGTTTTTTTTTTTTTTTTTTTTTTTTTTTTAATGAAAGACTGAATTTAACTCTGCATCTTTTCATTCCCAGACTCAATAGATGTGACCACCATGGAACAGCTGCTGCACAATGTTTGTCTCCTGATGGGAGCTCGCACCAGGGAGATAGTGAAAGCTGCCCTGGGCTTCATCAAGGTCATCCTCTTCATCATGGATTCCAAGACTTTGGCTTCACATGTCACCGTCATGGTACGCATTGATGTAATGGATACAGTACTTAGAGTCCATGATGAGATGCACTTATGTCCTCATTTAACTGTCACTTTCTTGTCAGATGGAAGGCATCGGAAACATCAAGGATGACGTGAGGAGGCACTTCAGAACCAAACTGAAGAACATCTTCACAAAGTTTATCAGAAAGTTTGGGTATGGAAATCTTTTTTTTTTTCTTTGTTCAAACAGCTACTTGTATTTCAATGTCGCTCTGGGGAGACATTGTGGTGTGTAATAATAAGCATCACAAATGTCAAATTTAACTTTTATTTTTATGCGGCTGAAATTCTTGATTCAATTATTTGTAATGGGTTGAGCCTCTTGTTTCTTTGGTGTTTCCACAGAAGTGTCACTTTTATATTAAACAATGAGCATTACAAATGTTGAATTTAATCTTATTCAGCTGTAAAGTCTTTGATTCAGTTGTTTTTAATGGGTGAAGTTTTTATTTCTTTGGTTTTTCCACAGAAGTTTCAGTAAATCACTTCTATGATCTTTTTAACGAAAAACAGTGACATGATTAGCCTCATTCTTACAATGAATAAGCTATTAAAGTGGAATTTGTACACAATCATGCCTCATAATTGCTTGGGATGTGGACATGTGACATGCAGTCTGGATGGCAGATGTCTTCCTGACGATGCGTTGTACATATTTTAAGAGCTGAACTGAGTGTAATTATTTCTGTGCTGTCACAGAATTGATATTTTATCATTTCATCTGATTGTCTTTTTGTTTAGTTAAAGCCTGTTTGTTTGCTATCTTTTACTTTTAACTAAACAACCTTGTTGTAAATTCAACCAATTGCAACACATCTGGTAAATTAACAACTAGCACATGTTAGCGCTAATAATGTTATCATATGTAAATCACATGCTACTGCTAACAAAGGATTGCTTTGTTGGGATCAACATCTGACTTTCCTTAAGCTCTGATTGTTTTGGAAGAGACAAAGATGAGTTGGTTCCACATTCACTGGATGTTCTGATTGTACCAGATGTGTTTATAAGAGAATTACAGTATGTCTGTATGTTACAGTGCATTTTGTTTATGTTTCTCATTCTCTGCCGTATTCCCAGTTTTGAGCTGGTGAAGAGCATGCTGCCTGCAGAACACCACAAAGTGCTGGCAAACATCCGCAAAGCTGAGGCACGCACCAAGAGGCGAAAACAGGCGGCAGAGCAGGAGGATGACTCGGAAAGTGAAGAAGAGGCACCTAAAAACAAGAGTGAGAGGTAAGAAACACAAGGAGCAACATCCTCTCTTCCAAATTGGCTGAGATTGCCTCTTTACAAATCTCTTATCCTCTCCTCTCTCTAGTATTGAGGACATCCTTGCAGAGTCAGACAGTGATTTGTCAGAGGATGAAGGAAAGGCCAGTAACGCTCAGAAGAAAGCAGGCAAACAGCAGAAGGGACGAGCCTGGCTCAAAGAAGGAGAGGAAGATGACCCGCTCAACTTCCTGGACCCCAAGGTTTCCCAGAGAGTGCTAGGTAAGCCTGTTCTTTGTTTCTGTCAGCTTGCATGTTGATTTTTGGAGTCAGATTTTTATTAACATGGATTTTTTGGGAAATTATTTTTCAGCTACAAACCCAGAGCTGAAAAAGAGCGCCAGGGTTGACCACGGTTTCAAGGTGACCTCAGATGGACGGTTGATCATCAGAGAAGATGAAGACGAGGATGTAAAAGACAAAGGTAAGAGGACTCTTGCGGTTCATCTGGCTTCTCTGTTCTCTCCTTTTTAAATCAAAACGGTCTTTAACTCTAAACATCACTCTTCTCACAGATAAGGGAGAGATGAATGATATCTTAGAAGAAGCAGGAGTCAAGAGCGTGAGTATTCATGCATGTAATCGTAACCTTTGATGACATTTTATCACGTTTTTGGTCATTTACCCATGTCTTTTACCATCAGAAAAAGACACAGAAGAGAAAGTTCCAAGATGGCAACTTTGACGACGACATGGACATTGAGCCCGAGTTACAATATAAAGGTATGATTTGTTCCAAAAATCCAGAGTAAAAGTAACAAGCCTGTGCATGAAATTATGGACTAATATTTGGCATTAGGTTAATATCTTGACAGTTGCAGTTTTGCCAGAAAGAAACATATCATGCTGATGACATGTTGGTCCATGAGGGATTGTGATTAAGACAAAGCAACATGTGTTTTCTCCTCACTCAGCCGGGGGCTCGGGTATCCACAGACCCCTGGGAGCCAGCCGAGACAATGGAGCAGACTACAAATCGAAGGTGAGTCAGACAGTGTGTAGAAATATTCGCTGCGGGAAATCGCTGGATAGAGATAGTGTGTTCACTGGAAACTGCAGCTTCTCAGTTTTTGTTCTGCACTCCTCAGAAAGGAAAAGGAGATGTGAAGAAAAAAGGAAAACTCGACCCTTATGCTTACATCCCTCTCAGGAAGGCCCAGCTCAATCGCAGGTATGAGCAAAAGTTTAACCAACAGTTGTCATGGCAGGAGTCCTTTAACTTCTCTGACAAGCAACTGATTTAGTTAGAGTGAGTAAATTTTTTCCTTTTTTTTATTCTGTCTGCGTTTACAGGAAGCGAGCCAAACTTCAGGGCCAGTTCAAGGGCATGGTGAAAGGAGCCCAGAAGGGGGCGCTGTCAGGAAAGAAAATGCAGAAGAAAAAGAGGAAAGCCTGAAGAACACACTTTATATCTCTCAATGGACTCCAAATAGGTTGTGTGTGTGTGTGTGATGGTGTGTTCATCAACATACTCAAATAAGCAGATACAGTGTGGGAAGTGTGTGTGTGTGTGTGTGTGTGTGTTTCTGACAGACTGTCTAGAAAGGTGATATCAGTTTGTTTTTAAACTGTGCCTCTTACAGAGCTCTAGAAATGCTCTGATTGACGTCCTACAGCTTTCTCAAGTCAGTTGTGTGTGTGTGTGTGTGTGTGTGTGTGTGTGTGTGTGTGTGTGTGTGTGTGTGTGTGTGTGTGAGAGTGAGAGTGAGAGTGAGTGAGTGAGTGACAACAAACATGTTAACTGTCCCTGCCTTGATGAATATTGACTGACCAAATGGGAATTCATTTGGCTGTCAAATAAATCACAAAAGTGTAATCTTTTGTGTATGCATCCGATAAAACTCTCCCTTCTGATCAACATTAAAAGATATTTATGTGTCTAGATATGTTTGGGAAGAGTGATGTGTGCCATTGTTGTTGCATTATGTGGTCACTTGAGGGCGCTGTAGACTTCTGGATTATTAACACTGCATAAGAGCATTTATGAGTGCATTTAAGATGATTAAAATACATCATTAAAACTGTTTTTGGACTGAAAAGTAAAAAACATAAATTTCCAATTTTCTTTATCAGCAATCCACCAGTATTTATAGCCTGTTAGATTTTCCTGTGTGGCTCTACTGGAGTTCCTTAAAGACACAGAAGAAGCTTTAGGTTGTTGTTCTGGGTGAGGTAACATACCATTAGCATTGTGTGATTCATTTCCCAGATGGATTGCAGTAAAATGAGTTGCAGTGACAGACTGACCTCCTTATTGCACTCTTTTGTGTCTGACCACACTGACAGTCAGTTAATGTTCCTGAGGAGGGCAGGAGACATCCTGGACTGACTCAGGACATTCCCAGACCAGGCATCATCAGCTTTGCGGTTAAACATATACATATTGTACTGTGGTGTCAGAGAGTATTCCTACCCCTTCTCACTTCCCCCCCACTTTTTGTGTTCAAGAATTAATTTAAAAAGGAATTAAATGGATGTTTTTGTCATCTGTCTACATAGAATAACCTATAATGACAAAAAGAAGATGTTTTGCTGGTCTGAATACTTGAAGCTCTGACTATGACATCAGTTGCTTAAATGGAAAACAACAAACAATGACAAAAAGAATTATATGAGAGCAGAAATACGACTTTGAATACATCCAAAAGTAATAAAATGTTGGATTGAGGATTCATTTTGTAGGCTACCTATATAAATGTCATGGATAGATTATTAGTGTCCTGACAGCAGCGGAAATGTAATTAGTTTAATTAAAGAACATTGCCTGAAGGGAAACACATTACATCACCAAATGTTGCATCCTGTAATATCCAATTAACCAGTAAATATGTCATTATGTTGCTTTTGCGCTGACTGCAATGTGTTTGCAAGCAATATAATTGTGTAAAAAATATGATGCCTTCTTATAATATAGAATTATAATGCCATACTTTTTTAACACTTTTAATGAAAATGAAAGAAATCGCTGCCAAGCAGCACATAAAAAACATTTAGTTTATTGGAGACGGACACAAAAAAAGTTGTTAATACAGAAATAATGCAAGTGATCATTTCAGTCAGTAAATGCTGTATACAGGAGAATCCTGACGATATAAATTTACAATGCAATCTTTCACTTGAAGGTGTTATACCACAAATACATTGATGTCATACCAGAGTGTTTCCTTATCAGTTCCCGCTATGAATGATTTAAAAACCCAGAAATCCACCTGATGCGGAATAAAACAGATGCAGACAAAGCCTGTTATAAAATAAATAAAATATGTAGAAACTGCCCTGCAGTTGCAATAAGATCACTGAACTAAATTTTAACTATGATGTAGACAAGATTCTGTGGTTGAAAAGGTAAAATGATGCATAAGTCATAACATAGTGTACATTTAAAAACCAGCGTGCCAACATCATCAACATTCAAATCATCTTTCACCACATGCTGCATTTTTCACCACATCCTCACTCAACGTTATCGTGCCATGCAAAATAAAACACCAGGTGAACAAGCAAATTTACCATCACTGTTATACATACACAACCCTTACAGTCTAACTTTCTAAAAGCAACACATTTCTATGCATGAATTGTTTTAGTTGAATTTCTAGAAAGGACAGCACTTACTCTTCCCCCTTTAATCAATATATGTGCAGGCTTAATCAAGTTACTACATGCTTTTTTATATAATCTATTTGTTTTTTTCTTACAAAAATGTTATCTTTGATGAAACTCAGTAGCTGATTTTGATATCAAGATAAATATTTTATTTGCTGTCCAGCAACAAAGCGCAGCGCTTCATGTCAAAGCTCCTGGCTTACAAGATTTCACACCTCTGCTGTCGCTGAGTCTTAAGGGTGAAAGGAGGACATGTTTTTTTTTGTTTTTGTTTTTTTGTTAAGATGAATAAATGTATCATTTGATTACTGGATGCCCTCTTCATCATCAGAGCTGGGGTGGGGGTCGAGACGGCGGGGGTCCTGGTGGCCCCGGGGGTGCACGAGCAGGGGGTGGACCTGGAGGAGGTCGGGCCCCGGGAGGTGGTGCACGGGCGGGGGGCGTGGTGCGGGGCCCTCTGGATGGAGGCTTTGTACGGGGGACAGAGTTGGAGACCAGAGGTTGTTGTTCGGCAGGCGGAGGAGACAAAGTGGGAGAAGGAGGCAAGGGAGAGTGATGTGGGCGAGAAGGAGCCTGGTTGTTGATGGTGGACTCTCCAGCTTTGACCCGTTGGAACTGTATACAGCGACCCTGCAAGACAGACGAGAGCGTTTAAGCCACAACTGTGCGTCGTCATTTCAGTGCAGAATACAGATTATAATGCAGTGCATCTTTGTGTGCCGTTTTTTTTTGTTGTGCAAAATCAATGAGCCTCTCAGATCAACCAACCAAAGTAGTTTGTGTGAGCCTTTGCCCAGCTTCTGCTGACACAGGCGTGTGTGTTTGAGGCCCCAGAGGGAACACAGAGCTTCTTCTGTCCGCACCTGCACCACAATAGCTGTGATGCTAGTAAAGACGGGCACTGACATAGTTATCACATAGGCATACACACACACACACGTGCACGCGGTTTTTGCAGCTTTCCCCATTTCCCCTCCGCCTCTCTTGATGTTGAACAGAAAGTGGTTTATGTCTCTTATGTGCTTGACTTGTTGGAATGTAAAGGGGGGATTTCAATATCTCCACAATAGTTAACAGAGGCCCTTTAGCGTTTAACATAATTTACAAGTCTGGGAGAATAGAACGCTTCTCTTATTGTTCTCATTGATGGTTTTCCTCTATGTTCACTGCATAGCCTCCTGGTGCAGACACACACACACACACACACACATACACACTTAAAAACACAAATTCTTGTCTAGCTCAGTCAATGTGTGAAGGATGGGAAGTGGGTCTCTGTGTCACAGACCCTTGGTGGTCTGATTATAACACCTTATTAAACAGAGAGGCCCTAAAGTCACACAGGGGCCATTAAGAGGACCCAAGCAGCAGTAGCTTTGTGACTGAGGGAGCCATTGTGTGTGTGTGTGTGTATGTATGAGGGGTACGTAATTGATTGGGGGCAGCCTGGTTGGGGTGGTGGGAGGAGGTGACTGCTTCGGTCTTGTCACCGGGCTGCGGTGAAAGGGCCAGTTTGTGAGCAGCAGACCAGCAGCACAACACCAGAGAGAGCATATGGACACAATGAGAACACAAGCTCATGAATATGAGTGTGTTTGCATGTGTGTGAGTGTGACTGTAAGCATGCCTCCACCAGAACATATGGCCTGAATGAAATCTCAGCCTCATGAATAACAGAAACAGAGGGAGAGAAAGGTTAGAGGGGAAGCTGCAAGAGAGGCATACAAAAAGTGCGATTGGTGTTGGAATAGAGCGGCGGAAAAGTGGAGAGAAGAGATTTTTTTTTGCAGATATGTACATAGATGAGTTGTGTGAGAGGTCAGCAATGTGTCATTTATGATAGTCAGACTCCTCTGCATGTCCCTTTGGCTGTAACGTCTGTCACAGCTTTGCTTCTCCTCTCGGCGATTGTTTACTTCAAAGCCTCAACTCCTTTTTCGAAGAAAAACAAAACCCTAAAACACCTCAAGCATTCCTCTTCACACCATTCCTCTGTCTAGCCCCTGTTCCTCTTTCCAAGCCCACAAGACTTTGCCTTTCCCTCACACACACATGCGTGTGCACACACACAGCTGATAGTTTCGTTTACAGGGAGATGATGCTTACACACACACACATTTGTCGCCATTATAGTAAGGAAAAAGGGAGAAAGACAAGGAGAAAGAGGAGAGACACACATCTGACCTGACAGCTCTTGCCTGTCACCCCGCATGACATTATAGTGATCCACTCACATAAGGAAAACACTCCACGTGATCTCACACAAGAGTTATCACACTTATCAGGATACAAAGCCTGAATTGTAGAGATCAAGCATTAAATGGTCAGTCCAACCAAATTACATCTCACTATAGTGGTACCAAACTGTGCAGATAGTTTTGGGTTTATCTGATATGGGTTTGAAATGTTTGTCTCTGAGATTTCTGCCTTCACACAGGTGAAAGTTAACAGAATTTCGTTTGCGCTAAAAGCATTTTTTGTGCTAAAAGCATAAAAACCAAGTTCAAATAAATTCAACAATAATATGTTACAGACTTTGCATAATTCCATTAACCTCCGTTATTTTGGCTTGGCGGCAGGAATCTCAGAGATCAAATAAAAACAAAACTATGTAGAATGCTCTATGCTGCAAGAGGTAAGTGAGAAAATATGTCTTTTGAATTAGGGTGAATCAAGTCTTTAAGTGCTGTGATCGGGGAGTGGGGAGGGGGGGACTGTCTGTGTGTGAGGATGGAGGGATGGTGGCCGCCCTCTGGTCTGTGCTGTGCTGTGCTGTGTGACGGGGCCATCAGTGCCATCAGCTCTGGGGACAAAAGAAGGGAATCTCTTCTGTCACAATATGGCTCGTGGCCTTTCAACTCCCCATCTGTTTGTGTGATGCTCGCTCGGGAGAGCTGACACACAACTTACAGTGACAACACATGCATGTACGCACACACACACACACACACACAGTGCAGACACATGAAATGCAAACGCAGAGTGTGGCAGAAACTGGCAGCCCGCTGATGGCCGTTTGCAGAGGCAGTGAAGTAGGAGTAATGTGGGGAGAAAGCAGGACGAGCTCCTCCTGAGATGCTGGTTAACAAGCTGCATTGAGGAGCCTGATCCATGCTAGTTATCGCTGTGCTTTTTGCCACCTTCTTGTAATCCAGCTGCACTGTTGGTCATTAGGGCTGTGCATCAAACTTTCACAGATTTTTGGTAAAAGCAGAAATGTGTCCGCAGCAGCGAGTAATGAAATCAGTCAAGTAGGCCAAAAGCTGGCATTGAATACTTGCTCAGATTCATATAATTCACTTTATTCTTTGATCAGCTAGTTTCTGATTTACATCTATTACTACAAAAACATTGATTTTTCTCTTAAAAGTATAATTTAGATATTGTTACTGAAATTCGGGTATTGTATTTGCACACAAGTCAAATGAACCTATTTGACATACAGATGCAGTTTTTTGCTTTTGCAGATATTTGAGGAATTGAGCAGAATTCACTTTGACTGACTTCGACAACGATGACTGACTTCATCGTTGTCGTTCTTTCATGTCTGATATGGTTATTAGCACATTTCTGAGCAAGTATCTCACTTGTAACAAAAGTGGATTTCTTTCCCCCTCATTTCTTTCCATGTGAGAAGTAGCGTTTTATTTTCCTCAGTTAATGGCGCGTGAAGGGAGTGGCGGGGGTCATTGTTGAGTGTCTCTGTGAACTGGAGACCCACAGAAAGTGTCTGACAAAGACTCTAGAAACTTCTGTCCTGACAGAGATGAATTGTGCTGTTTAGAGAATAAAAAGATTCCAAGATGGAAAAAAGGGATAAAACCATTGATGACCATTTTTACAGACTTCAGATACAGTAGACACACACACATTGTTACACAGTAAAGATGAATCGTCCTATAGAAAGAATGAATCAATAAATTCTGCAGTGATATGACTGAGGTATGAGAAGCGACAATGAAACCATTTACAACGGAGCAGATGTTTCACCATGACAACCAGTATGATGATGAAAACATGTCTGTGGGGTTATGGGATGCAATACACAAGGCCATGGTTAGATAAAAAGGGCTGCTCTGCTCTGCCTGCTCTTTTTAGTTCTGGCTCAAAGTGATGTCATGATTTAGGACTTTGCAGCAGCGTTTCAACAAAATGTTACATGAAACTTAGTAAATAAAACCTGGTTTGACAGAGCAGTTGTTTTTTTAAAATTATAATTATCATGTGAAAGTAGAGAGTGTGTGTAACATGCTCTTTGGAGACTCAATAGAAACCCGGTCATTTTCTAGGAGTCACAGGGAATTCTCAATGAAGAGTACAGAAGAGTACAGTTCCCCTTGTGCTTGAACAATGGCAGCTTTGATGAGGAGAGCAGTATCAGTGGCTCATTCACTCACGCTGTGTATATATGAGTGTGTGTTTGTAGCATATCAGTACTGAACTGCTGCCGTGTACGTGTTGCTCACTGACAAGTGTTGTCTTTATGCAATGTGATAGAAGGAAAGAAAGAAAGAATGCAGATGCTCAATTGTTCCCCCACAGAGACAGAAAACACTTTCTGTACCCTCTAATGTGCTCTTAAAAAGCTTTTAAGTGGTAGTTATCCACAGCAGAATCCCCAAAATTACACATAATTACAGTTTTGTATCAGTTATGATGCCTGTTTTTGGTAGACTAGATCTTTTAGTCACGGTTTAGATGCAGATAAAATGAAATGTGACTGCAGTTGAGAGGCAGGCTCACCTGGTCTCCAGGCTGTGGTCTCATCAGAGATACCTGATCGTAACCTCTCCTAAACAGAGCCCACAGAGCGTCTAGCTTCCCCTGGACACAGAGAGAAAAAAAGAAAAGTGAACGGAAACAAATATTTCAAATAGGGGTTAAAAAGTAAATACACTTTAATACACATGCAACAAGAATATTCAGAAAAAAAGTCGAACCTTTATGGGTGTGTACCACCTCCTCTGCTGTGGGGGGCGGCGGGGAGGTTTTCGAGGCTTGGGCTCATAAGGTTCAAACTCTTGCTCAGGCATCTTTACAACAGCATTTTTAGGTTTGTCCAGCTTAGCTCCTTCCTCAGTGGACCCTTTCTCCCCCCATCGCACCTGGGAAAGATGAAGTAACAAAAAGCATCATTAAACTGCACTGTAATCTGTTGAAAAATGTAGAAAGTTGTATGTGTATGTACCTCCATGCGTTTGATGCCACCCACTCCTCGTCCTCCATAGTAGGAAGCATCCACTGTGGGCCACCTCTTCTTGGGCATTCCATCCTCATCATCTGACTCCTTTGAGTAAAAGCAAAATAACATGACACAGATCATAGTCTCAAAAACATACTACTGTTAATACTACCATTACAATAAGAACAATAATGTAATGCGTGTATTCTTGTATAGATCTCTCATTACAATGAATAGTAACAATTAAAGGGGACATAGTATGCACTCTTACAGGTCTATATTTTAAATCTGGAGTTCTACTGATTTGTATGATTTACAGCTCAAAAAAGTCCTTATTTAACTCATACTGACCCTTTACTCAGCCCCTTAGTTCAGCCTCTGTCTGAAACAAGCTGTTTTAGCTCCTGTCTCTTGTGATTCCACACTATTTTGATTGGTTAGCTTCCAGAAGCTGCATCACCTTCAACTTTTGGCAGCTCAGGAGGCTATGTCAACAAACCAAACAGACTATTGTAGGAGGATTTCATTCTTTTCTCGAAATATCAACTTCTTTAATACATGTTCGAGCCAAAATCTAATCCAAAATATGAGAGCGGACAATGCAATTAACCCATGGAATAACCTTAGCAAGAACCTTAGCAACCAAGGCTACGGAACAAACAAACTGTTTAAAGGGAATGCGTGAAGAGCCGACGTCAATTCGTCAGCAAGGTAGAAAAAAATGTCACAAACGAAGCAGTCAGGGCAGGTTGAATCCCTGGCTTTTGACTTGCGGGGAGCATTTCTACATACGTTAACGTCTGACATTGTATATAAATAACAAAACCACAAAAAGCATGAAATGTCCCCTTTAAAGAAAAGCAAAATCAAGTCAGCTTCATGTAGCAGGTGTCTTACAGGCTCTGGAGGAGGAGGTGGTGGAGGTTCTTTGATCACCTGAAGATTGAAGAAAAAAAACATTTAATATGTCACAAAGTAAATAAATGAATACAAGCTTTAATACTGATGACAGAGAGGACAAACTTACCACAGTGCAGCAGAGAGGCCAGAACCACCACATCAGCAGAAGACCCAACAACAGGAATACCACCAGCAGCGAAATCAGCACGATGGTGCCATCAAACTACATGAAAACAAAGAATGACTGGATTAAAGATTAAACTCAACTGAAAGACAACAGAGGAGAAAAAGTGAAAACGAAAAGGCAAAGTACTCACAGCCTCCTCTGATGACAGACACAACAGAGGAGACTTCAGAGTGGAGAGAGGAAGAAGACTGGAGAAAATAAGAAGTTTGAAGGAAGTTTAATCAAAGTGGGCAGCAAGCCAGAGGGTAATATCATTGTGTGTTGTTGTGATAGCGCAGGCTGTTCACAGTTTGTACTCACACATTCAGTAGTGGTGATGTGAACCGAGCTGGTTATGTAGGAGAGGCCATTGTTCATGCTCACCTGCAGGTAGATCACACTGCAAAACACAAACTTGTGTCACAGATATGCATACATCTGCTTGCGTGCACATTCTAACAGTCTTGTTTCGGCTATTGCAGAAGCTCGCCCGAGGTGTCAAATACATTCCTTTATCTTCTCTGTCCATACTTGCTGTCTTATAAGCACACAAACATGCTGACATAGACACAAAGCCTTTAAAGAGGTCAGGGAGTTCTCCACCCACAGAAGGAATCTCTTCTGTTTGGATCAGACCCAAACCTCTAATGTGGAAACCACAGACAACTAAATGACTTCTTACTCCATGGTATTCGGTGCTGTTATCTGGAGCTATAACTGCACAGCGATAGGCAGGACAGAAACAAGAGAAAGTTATATTTTTTGGATGTGAAGATGACAGGAGAGCAGTAGCGAAAAAGATAGATGAAAATTTAGTTGACACGATATTCTTAAAGCTTGTAAAAAAGAGATAAAAACAAGAAGTGTTAGCCAAAAAGGCTGGAGAGGGTGGAAACAGCAGACAGCTGGATTGTAGTTATAGGTTTGGAAAAGAATGGAGAAAGGCTTCTTGTGCTGTACTTATGGTTTGGGGGGACAGAGACAAGGGGGGTATTGAGCTCTAGGTTTAGATTTTAGGAGGGGGTGATGGGGGGAGGTCATTGCAAGGTGGGGGGGCCAGTGGAGAGGAAACAGAGAGTGGGGGATGGTAGGAGGAGAGCCTTTCCTGTTCTACATCCATTCAATGCTGTCTCTCCCTTGTGAGACAACCCCCCCACCCTCCACTTCCTAAATCACTGACACTCTGTTTTCACCTCCTCACCCCCTCCTGTATCCTGACCATACCACTGTAGCTTGTCTTATATCTCATGCTGTCACTGACAGAATAGGAAATTGCCGGTGCAGGTGCCACTCATCCCCCCCCCCCCCCTCCCAAATCATATGGTCAGCCCTCCTTTCAGGCAGGCAGGGGGACACGGCGCTATCAGCTCCTCTCTGACAGAGAGATCTCAGCCCCTATCAATCATCAATCTGCCCACTATATATGTCTTTGCCCTGTGTGTGTATGTGTATGTGCAGGAGGGGGAGCTGCATCCGGAAGGTTCCCAGTCAACACAGATTTGCGTGAAGGCGCCATCAATGACTTCATTATAGGCGACAAGACTCGGGTGGAACAGGAGGTGAGTGAGGGTCTTTGGTGTTTGGGTGAAGAGGTGATGCTGGGAGCTGGAGTCCCTAAGATCCTATGTACAGACCTTTAAACCCCAAAACAGGAAACAGTTGCCCTATAATGTGATCTCACATGTAAGAGTGATTTTTAGGACTGCAACTAATGATTATTTTCATTATTGATTAATTGATTGATTATTTAGAAAAATAACAAACCATTACACTATTCATATATCTGCAATTATATGTCAGTGAATGTGAAAAGCTTTTTTATTTATTTTACTACTATAGTTATTTTTCCTCTCTGTATTGTTTAATATGCAAGTGGTCTTTGTATGAGTGGGTCATGAATATTTTTTGTTGATTAACTAGTGTTGTAATAATAGATGTCAACAGCTTCACTGTCAACACAAGGTTCACAACAGGTTCTCGGTGTGTCATTATGAGCAACTACATCCATTGGGATGGCCACAAGGTGTGGTTGAAAGCTTCAGAAAAACCAAAAGTGAACCTTGTGTTGAGAATTTTTGTGTCAAGACTCCAACAATGTTGGTGGGATGGTGCTGTCATCTTGGTTGGTGTGTTGTTGGGTTCTTCTGATTATAAATCTGAAATGTTTTGTTCTTTTGTTTTTATATTCTTCTTTCTCTTCATAAGAAAATTACAAATACAACTTTAATAATAAAAGAAAATAAGAAGACCATCCATCATAATTAACATAATAACCCAAATCAAATCATTTTTGGCAGACCCACAGTCAATGATCCTAAGATTTTCTATGTAAAATGAAATGAAGCAGCCAAACTTCACATTTAAGAAACTGGAACTGATGAAAGTTTAGCATTTTGCTTTGATTGTTTTTAACTAATAAATCTAAATCTAATCTTGGGTGATGGGCTTTGTTGAGAGGACCACAAGAGTCCTATTTCTATGTACAACAGGACACAAAAAGTGATCATTTTATACCACAAACACCTGTCCAGCCTGCAAAGCAGTACTCTTGTTTCATTTCATCTTTCCATATCTCCCTGTACGTTATTGCTCCACAGCCCAGAACTCATCAGCCAGCTGTTGGCCTCCTCTTTGGGCCCTTTAGCTATTCACAGCTGACTTCCTCTTTAGTAGCGTGCAGGGTGTCAGCCAACGCTGACTTTGCTCTAATGGGCTTCTGTTACATGGAAGGACGCCTCCTTCAGGCACCGTTGCAGTGCGTAATGATGCACCCTGTTCTGATCTGTTCTCAGGAGGAGCAGCCCAACCTGCATCAAGCCACGTGGCCAACAACTGGACACAAAGGTAGAAACGGAGCCAGATATTTTCTTGGTGGTGTAAGACGGAGATTGTTTTAATTATCCTTTTTCTGTCTTTTTGTCAATCCCCCAAGTCAGTGAGTTTCAATTCAAATTCCATGTGCCACATCTGTTTTAACACGTGTGAGTGAAATGTAGCATGTCACAGAATCTTAAATCTTCCTGCAGCCACAGTGAGAAAACAAAATTCCTACTTCCCCATCTCTGAGGAGTAGTTCCTCCGTTAAAGCAGTACTTTTCACTGGCGGACAAGACAAGCTCAAATCATGCTAGAAATCTGAGTGACATCAACAAGACAGATGATGACTGGAAGGTGTCTGAGGCCGTAGGCTGAAGTGTATAATTATGCACAGGACTGCAGGCAGCAGTGATGGGGAGGCTGCTGGGCCTCGGTCCTCTCCTCCCCGAGCTCGGCCCTGCAGCATCACTCTGTCTTCCTCACAAGAAACTTCTTCTCTGAATCACCCAGAGCAAAGCTGGAAGCCCTCAGGGGAAACTTTACACTGCCCCACCGACTGCACTCACACTTCCTTTCTCCCAAAGTGTCAGACAAAGATTGGGATACATCACACACACCTAAATTCACATACACACACATATGCAGTTGCGAAGGTCCTCTCCAGGAGGCTCTCATTAAGTCGTGTTCCTGGGCTCTACTCCTGTTGTCCCCTTGTGATTGGTGTCTGGCTTCGTTAGCTGTGACAAACACTGATTGATTACAGACACTCAATGACTTTGGCTCTAATTTCTTCAAGGACAGCAGTCTTCTGTGTCCACACCAAACTTGAGTGCAGCTGGCAAAGATCTGGGCTCTGAGTATTGCAGCTGTAAATGGATAGTTTGGGGGAATGGAGCAATAGTAAGAGCCAAAGGAGATGTGCAGCTTACCTTCCGACTTCCTCTACAACAGGAGCAGGACAGAGAAGGAAGGTATCCTCTATTCCAGCTGGTCTCTCATCTGCAGAGGGAAAAAGAAAAACACATTTTGTGGAGAAGAAATTTAAACAGCTGCAGCCTTAACACAGTTCCCTCATAGCTATCAATTGCACAAGCCAAACCAGATGCATCCAAATGAGAATGAATCTAGTGCTGTAATAAGAAGCAATTAAAAGAAATTAATCCATTAGAATCCAGTGCTTCTTATTGATGGTGATTATTATTCTCAGCAGATTGAATACCAATAAAGTGGTACGGCTATTAAGTTCTAGGTTCATTATATATTGAAATACAAAGCTTACAGATTATTCTCAGCACGTACTGATATCAGGGATATTTTAATGTCCTGGAAATCTTATGTAACTTGATTAATCAATCAGAACCTTTTGCATTTGATATTTAATTTAACACTAATTATTCCTTTTATCCTAAAAACATGCAAAAAAGTGACCTGCTCTTTGTGTGTGTGTGTATGTGTGTGTGTGTGTGTGTGTGTGAGTATGCTGTTGCAGAACTTACCCACAGTGAGTGTATCATTCAGTTTAAAGCTGCAAAGGACCTGGTCAGTGTTTCTGGCATGGAGAAACCCATTGCCTCTCACCACTACCTGGAAACGCTCTGAGACACAACAAAGACAGTGCAGGAACCGTCAGTAATTATTAGCAACACTCTTGAGATGACGTAAAATAAGAGATGTAAAATATCTAAGATGGTCTCCTATTTGGCTTTGAAGTACAGGGAAATTTCAGGTGTACTATTACATTGAGTTCTGACAGCCGTTCCCTTTCTCTCATGTGCTCAACTTAGGCAGTGGAAATACGTGCATGCCTCATTACGGCTTGTTTATATCTGTGTGCTTGTGCGTGTATGTGTGGAAAGGCCATAATATGCTCCAATGGTGCTAATGCTGAAAGTGCTTCTATTCACAAATATCTCAGTATATGCAGTAGCTAGAAGGAGTGTGTGTATATGTGTGTGTGTCTTTGACCTTTAATTTCCCTCAGGCACGGTTAAAGTGCACTGACAGAGGCTTTCTACCATATGCTGGAGTGTCTATGTGGCTGCTACCCAGCATATGTTAGAGAGCGGGAAAAAAACACTTGCTTAAAAACATGCCTGCAGGGCTGACAACAGCACAGTGCTGTCAAAGTAGGTCTGACCTTACCTATGGCACCATGGCATGGCATTAGCATGTCTGTGTGTTTGCAGATGTCTATGTGAGGACATAACTTGTACTCGTACTGTGTGTGTGTGTGCTATCTTGGTGTTTTTCTGAAGAATGTGTAAGTGTCTGCATGTCGTGCAGCGTGTGCATGCATGTGTTTGAACATGCATGAGTCTGTGTGTGTTTGTGGTCTCTGGCTGTTTCCTCTAGCATTATCCTGACCAAGACAAGTGAACATTCGCCACACCTTTAACTTTTAAAGCTCCAGCGTGAAGATCACTGGATAAAAATATCACAGGGTATGGGTGTATATGTGACAGTGCTTTCTAAAAGGTCAGACGAGCTACTATGAAAAGTCCTAAAATACTGATACACAGAGGCGGAGCTGTGTGGAAAAAACATTGCTCACACATTAACCACTACTGCATATGCCTACATGTTTACAGATGCTGTAGAAATTTAAAGTGTGCGTTTACAAGTGGATGGTTTCCAAGAGAAAATGTAGTGATGCATAAGACGGATGTAAACTGAGCTTGAGTCCTCACAAAACAGGGTCAAGTTATATACAATTTATATACAAATATAAGTATTAGTTCATGCCTTCCAACTTAGTTTGTATGAACAAGTATGCAGCTGCAACATAAGTCTCTAAGTCTCTTTAATAAACTGCTGTGCATGCTTATTTACATATATCCAGTGACTTGCAACATGTCAGTACTGCTCTTGTCATTTCCACAGCCAGCCTCATATTCCACATGTGTATAAACACACACAAACTTCTCATTACAGACAGCCTAATCATTTCCTGTTCACCCTGCCTCTCCACCCTCTTGCTGCTCATTTAACTGCAAAACATAACCACAACAATCAGGACCATCTACATAATATCTGATTACTTGGACTGTATTCACATAAATAGACGGTTTATGTAGTTTGTAGCCACAACAGCATGTAACTTACTTGGAGGCCTTAACACTAATTATTCCTAATGCTCAGTGCCTTTGCTGCTTTAGCAGTTGTCCCCCTTTCACACAATGTTACTATCAAACAGCACAAGCTGCACTGTGACAGGGTGCATGTGCATATACACAAAAACACACAACTACTAGTACATGGCACATATTACTCTAATTTTCAGACTGAGTCATTCAAATATTAAATCATGAGTCAAAACATTGTCTAATACCCTGTATTACCCTGTATTATCACATAGGGATCAGATTAGTTTCTATATTTTTTATATATCTAATCTTAATATATTAATAATAGCTGTGCGCTCAAAAAAGTTATCTACACACACCGTGACACAAACACACACACTGACGCTTGATGGGCTAAAAGGTCAGTGCTGTCAGACACATGGTGGGCAGAGACTGGTGGTTCCCTGCCGACTTGTAAAACACATATGCTGCTGCCCTCTCCTCTCTGCTTCCTGCCTGCCTCTGTGACCACATGTCCATTCACATCTACACCTGAACGTTTGACAAGGATTACATTCGTATGAATGTGTGTTTGCGTGCAGCTGTACACATGAACATGCACGTGCAGACACTTGTGTGTGTGTGTGTGTGTGTGTGTGTGTGGAGAAAAGTGGGGTATGCCTTGTCCGACCGGCGGCTCTTCAATCACGTTAGTGCGACGGGACAGTGAAGGGCAGGGAGGGGCAAAGGAGGAAGGGACGACGGGGAGGAAAGGGTCAGACGTTAATGAAAGCAGCAATCTCTGCTGTCATGTTAGATATAAGGCCCAACTCTCACTGTGCTCTCAGTGTGTGTATGTGTGTGTGGAATCGGTGCTGTCATATCTGATAGTGCGGCCCAACGTTCACTGTCCAGTCTGATGGCCTGTTTGCAGGCAGCTCGGTCTGGTCACTTCACATCAATGTGAGGGACATGTGCGTACATGTACATGTGCTGAACATGTGTGTGTATGTGTGTGCGCTAACTAAAGGACATTTAAACATGTGTGTATGTGTGTGTGTAAAGCCTGTGCGATAAGTGAGCACATGGCAAGTGGAGAGAAAGACAAATAGAGAGACTGTCACAGTACCTATGCAATATGTCAAGTTTAAATAAATGTAGTTATATTTAAACTTTTGAAGAATCCTGTCCACAGTCTTGTATCTCAAAATAACAACAAACTCTCACAACATGCTTGACATTTACAGTAGATAACATTATACTGCAAGAAATGTGTAAAGAACACAAGTTGCAGGTATTTTTACACAATAAAATTTAAAGCCATTCATAAGTATAAGATGTGTAGGATAAGAAATAAGCATTAAGGTCATATGTTGTTCATTCACACAATTTGAAAACAAAGACAAACACAGCATGCCATAATTATGTGTTCATTAATTAGGCCAGAATAAAGTCTTGGTTAAAGTGGGTCCTTGGTTTCTTAGTTCACTGACCATTAGGCTGCTCATCAATCGAATAATAAATGAGGCTGTTGGAGGATATTTGAGCACATGTCGGGTGACACACCGAGGCTTTGGCAATGGACCAGAGACTATAATTATCACATGAGAGCAAATATGATTCCTTATCATACCATCCACATTTTTGTCCTTTAGGGCAACTTTTGTTTTCATTGTTCAAATTATCCTCTCCTCTCCTCTCCTCTCCTCTCCTCTCCTCTCCTCTCCTCTCCTCTCCTCTCCTCTCCTCTCCCTTTCTGTCCTTCATATCCCATAATGGACACTAATCTCCATTGGTTGTCCTGGTAGCACGGTTGCAAATGCACTCTCTTAAGTGAGTCCTAATAAGGTCATGTCAAAGCTCATCCATCCTGCTGGCTACCAATAAAGACTCCTTCACTGTGTCTGTCTAGGCTCAGCTCTTATCCTGTCTCTTACTTCTTTAAACTACTGTCCATAGGAGAAGAGGTTAAGGAGAAGAATTGGTTAAAAAAGATAGAATGTCTATTTAGCATATACAATGTGGCAAACTAGGCCAGAGAAGCAGCCATGCTTAAAGATTCCCAGCTAATTCCTCTGACCAACACCCGTCCCCCCTCCTTTTTTTTTTTTTTTTTGCACACATGCTGGGCTGAAGCGGCTATGCTAATTTCCCCCGGCCGTGAATGACAATACGCTCTCTGTCACTCCGCGGTCATAAGCATCCATGCGATTACTCAACCTCATGTTCCACTCCAGAGGCTTTAGATGACTGTCATCTGACACAATCGCACATCGTTGACTGCCCAGTGTCTTAACAAGGAGGGGAAACCTTGCCCCTCACACCTCTTACCTCCTGCACACACACTGGACGGCTCCGCGGCTAGGATCTCAATGCAGGATTTCTTGATGATCTGAGAGGCAAACAGACGGGAAAAAAGATAGTATAATGACATAATATGATTTTGTGTGTTTCTCTGTGTGTGGTGAGTATATATGTGTGGTGTGTATGTGTCATACCGAGTCAATGATTCCCCTGAGGGCTTGGAAGCCTCCCCACACAGGAAACACATGTTCCACAGTGTCTGCAATAGTCGCAAGCTAGAAAACCATACAGACACACACAATCATTTGTATTTTCTTTGTTATGTAATTATATATCTTCTGTATTCCTCTGTGGTTCCTACCTGGGTCTGGTTAAATTCTTTGACCCCCACACAGTAAACAATGGCGCCCATGGACCTGGCTCTCTGAGCCTGCAAGAAAAGAACAAATAAACCAAAAAGCAGTGAGCTTAAAGAGACTCTGCTAGGTAGGTATGGAGACATGTAAACATCCTAAAACACATCAAGCTTTCAGTCTACACAGTAAGAAGTTTACAGACAAAATTATATACAAGCCTCATAGAAAAGCTCTGAAGTAGCAGAGAAGCAAACAGAGCAAGCAGGGATATAACATATATAAAAGTACAGTAAACAAAACACAGTATTTTGCCCAACTACTCACTTGATATCACATCTTACCTCTTGTTGCGCTGTTTCAAACTGCCACTCATTCAGTTCTCCATCAGTCAGGGCGATGATAACACTGGCTGTCCCTGTAGAACACACAGATATCAAGTTCTACCAACAAAACAATGTACTGAATTAAAATGAACGAACAGTTCATACTGGACAAAGCTTACCTTGCCTCTCTTGATATATCTGCATATTGGCCTGCAATTACAAAGACAGAGTTACATCAGTTAAGATTCTGCATCATGTTCAGTTTCTTAAGAAGAAAATTAGTATGTTTTAAGACAAAATCCTGCTCTTAGAAGGAATCACAAATTAAATCATGTCAAATTTCCCTTGTTATGTGTGTGTGTGTAGTCTGGCGAGGCAGCTCATTGGGACAGGTGTCATTTCAAGTAGTAGAAAGATGATATATGATATGATACATTCTTGTTGCTGAGATATTGACATGGCACACTGTTTAACCGATTTGATCGATGCACTTAATGTTGGCATATAATTGGACTTTGCTTAAAGTTTTTCATCTTTGAAAAATGTTTTCTGTTCTGGAAATGGAGGTGAAATTCCATGAGGTGAGAAATTGGCCACATGAAAATGTGGAATCATGCTTCATTTTACATCTACAATGCCTGACTTGTTCACAGAGTTCTGGAGTTTCTAAAAACAGCAAGTAATTCATGATCAAAGCCACTCATCATAGTAATCTAATTGTCCCTGTTTCCAGCTGCCGAAAATAGAACTTATAAGATTTAGGCTGTGTGTCGGTCAGTGTGTTGGATCCTTAAATGCAGCCTTACCATCTCCAGGCCTAAGTTCATATATGTGTCTCCTCCAGGGATTACTCTCCTCAGAGCCGTCAGGCCTCCCGTGATGGCCTCCCTGTGAGGTAAACAGATGCATAGGTTGATAAATTCCACCTGAAGAGCACTCGAAAACTGCCTGCCCTTAAGAAAACAGATTGAGAAATATTCCCAATAGAACAAATACAGAGAGACTCAGGTCTCCCAGGATTGTGAAATTGACTGAAAAGGATTAACATGCCTGTGGTTACAGGAACAGAGAGCTCTGTGCAGCAGATACAGGTGATGGTCAGGTGTCGCTCTTACCTGTTCTCAGTCAGTTTCATGATGATGTTTCCTCGTGTGGAGAAGACTATGAAGGACATTCTCAGCATGGGGCTGCGAACATACAGTTTTTTTCACATTATCACAGACAAAAAGCACAGAAAACATGCAGAAATGAGAATAACTAATGCTGAATGTACCTAATAAACTTCTCTGCCAGCTGTTCAACAAAGGAGTAGATCTCTATCCAGTGATTCTTCACGCTTCCAGACCTGAAATACATCAAAAAACACAGCATTCTAAGGAAACAATTGTTGTTACCACAAATAATAAGTTACAGCTAATACAATTACAACTCATTCTAAATAAATCGTTTTTGTCTGTGAAGTCATAAACACACCAGTATGGCATTTTTTAAATCCTCGCTAGCAACACTGTGTTGGTTGGTCCACTTTGCTCCAAACTTTAATATCTCAACAGCTATTGGATTAATTGCAATGATATTTTGTGCAGACATTCATGGTGCCCGGAGGATAAATACTACTGACTTTGTTGATCCTTCAACTTTTCCACTAGTGTCAACTGCAGGTTGACTTTTGTGGAGTGAAATGGATAGACATTGAATGGACAATTTCTTATACCCAAAGTAATGCGAAAAACGTGAAAGGCCCGCTCTAGAGCAAGTGTTTGGTTTGTCTGTTCTGGGCTACTATACAAACATGGCAGTACAACATGGCATACTCTGTGGAAGAGGACCCGTTCCCTATGTAGATAACAGGCTCATTCTAAGGAAATTTATTTTCAGGTGATTATACACTAATTAAAACATACTTATGAATATTATATTCCATTTCTGCCAATTCAGTTCCACTAGATGCTACTAAATACTAAACACTGCATCTTTACTTAAGTATATTATTTGTACCCCTATTATAAAGTGTTACCAACTTTTTCCCTAGCGCCTTCATTAGGTCAAAATTTGAATTTGTTCAATCAAAACTACTGAGATTCACCTCCCACTAAAGTGTATTTTTAAGTGCTAGTTAGCAAATGTTAGCTTAACTAAGATATCGAACATAAAACTACCTGATAAACATCAGCCTGTTAGCTTCATCATTATGAGCTTATTAGCATACTGCTGTTATCACTGAGCTTGAAACCTCAAACTTGGCTCCAGAAAACTGTAGCAAAATGTAAAAGTATTTGATGAAAATAATTCATAGTAATATTATAAATAATAGTGCTGTCATTTTTCATAGGATATGACACAATGGAGGTGGTAATAGTTACAAACTGGAATTAAAAGCCATGAGAATATATTTTATCTCCTACACCCTTTTAGCATGGACGGCCGGTGGCACAGGCCACATTGGCAGTCGCCTAGGGCTCCAAATAAGGGAGGGGGCACTAAAAGAGTGGGATGTGTTTTCTTTTGGGTTTTTTTTTTCCAGACAGGCGTGTTTGCTTCCATACAGCTTTTGGAAATATGCACTTGTTCTCCCTCCTTGATGTTTTTCCTCTGTTTTTCCCTGTTGACTTTTATCTGGTTTGATTTTCAAAGCCTTACTGGTTGGCCAGTTTTTGCCTGACAGCCACCAAACTTCATGTAGCCTACTAGCTCGGGTCTTGCCACCAAACACTCGATTGAATGGCACCTCAAGCCCCTTGCCTTTTTGTCTGGAAGACTGGGAGGACTTTGTCTGGGCTGGAGATGCAATTTTTGCTCCAATCTAAAATCTCACCTAGTCAGGGCCAGCCCTGCCTTTTAGGATAGTTCACTGGCCGCTTAGTCACATTCCATCACGCTGGACTTTAACCTGTCAGTGGTGAGAGCTGCTGGTTAGCCTGCTACATGCTGCTGTGTACATGACAGTCTCCTTAATGAAGGACAGTCCCAGGGGGCCGCTAATGGGGGCTAATTGCTGCTGGGCCAGAGGGTTGAGGTTAGACAGGGACAGATGTAGCAGTCTGCCTCTAGCAGGGACGATGTAACAGGCAGCTGGCCTGTGTGTCTCTGTGCGTGTGGGTGTGTGGTATCAATGTTTATGTGAGCGTGCGTGTGACTGTGAGGGGGAACAGATGGTCCCAGAGAGCACAGCCAGTCTAACAACAGGTTGGGGGTCCGCAGAATGAAAAGGCTGTGACATGAACAACAGAGGGACGCAGAAGTAGCACTCAGCAGGGGGTAAATATGAGTGTGAGTGGATGCAATGACATCAAACAGCGGAGTTACACCAAGCTCAACGGAGGGAGGGTCTGTGTGTGTGTGTAACAGGGTCATAAACAGAGAGAAAGTCTGAGCTGGTTAGAATCATGAAGGCTCTTTTGTACCTCCCTTTTAACTAGTCGCTTCCTGCTCCACTTATCCTTTTCCCTGGATGTGAGAGCATGATAAAAGCCCTGAGTCTCCTGGGGAGGCTCAGGGTTTCATAATTTCATAAAGCATCTTAATCTTATTTTAGTTTGAATTCAGAGTAGCAACGTTTATAGCAACAAAATCTCAGTTTCAAAACAGTGTACATGACAGAAAGCAGTTTTTTTTCAATAAAGAATATGTGCATGAACAACTGAGGAAGTGTCAACATTATTTGCCTTATTATTAATCGCAGGTGTAGCTATTTTCTTAGTCAATTCATTGTTTAGGTCACTTATCAAGCAAATACCAAACATCTGATGACATTCCCATTCTCAATACAAGCACACGTACAAGTTCACAGTCAGTTCATGTTCAGTAAATACACTGTATCTTCACTCAAGGCTACAGTTCTACATTATCCAAACAGTTTGGCAATTAGCCCTCACACTTACATTCATACTTTTGCATAATACGAGGGCAGAATCTGTTTTTGTTGGCAATTTGCCGTCCAGAGTACTTACATCAGTGAAAACGAATCTCTGTTTTGATCCTAGCTATTGAATATGACACCTATTATTCTATTTGTGGGTTACCAGACAGAGAGGAAGAATGCAGCCTGGTATTTGGTGCGGGTCAGATGTTGAGGGTAGGAATGTGGGGAGCTGAAGGTGCTTTATTTTTTCTAATGTTCATTCTGTGTCTAGTGAGATGCTTCCAGTAGAGAGCACGCACATTCTTCACTCAGCATGCCTCCAATCCCTCTGGACAGTAAAGCCACGGCCAAACATGTGAGTTGGATGCTGCAGAGGTGTAGAAACCCCCCCCCACTAAAGCATTAGATTAGGTCATTGTGTGGCATTTAAGATCTGGGAAAAAAAACAGTAAGCGGGTGCCATCTCAGAAGAAAGAGCAGCAGCTTCCTGAAGGCCTGCTGAAGCATGCAGGTCCAGACAGTTAACAAACAGGGGCCTACCAGGGACTTGGCCATGTGTGACGTGCCGCGCACCCCAGGGAGCTACTAAACTTTTTGAAGCAAAGGGTAAAGACTGAAGAGAGGCTGACAGATGTTGCTGCGGACATCTGAAAGATCATCAAATATGCTGCAACCAGAGTGAAATGTCACTCAACGTGTACACCTCAAAGCTCATAGACGGTGAGGGAAGGGCAACTGAGGACATGCAAAAATCTTTTTTAAACAGTTACCTCACCTTAATCCTAAATGATATACACAGATACCACAGTGTTTAACTGCTTCCCCACAAATCTCTCAGTTGTTCTTTTGAAAATATGATCCATCCTTCTTCTACACAAATAGGGGGCAAGCAATGGTTTGTCATTCTCTCTCTTTCTTTCTCTCTTTCTCTCTCTCTCTGCTTAGCATGTTTTGACATGTCTGATCGCTCTATGTCCATGCACATAATCGCACCTTGCAACTCGAGCCAAGATATGACAAAAATGTCAATTATAATGTCTGAGCAGCTACAGAGTCTGCAGCTGCAGAGATCACACACGGATAACTACTGGTAGGAGCTTACACAGCCTAAAAAAGCTGGCAAGAACATCTAGCTGACCATGTAGCCTGAAAAATCCTTCGATTATCAGATTCAGTCACTTAGGAATGTTTGTTGGGGCTGTGGCGGCCTAATGTGAATTCCTCCAAGCTTACAGTTTGTGCCGTCTAATAAAATCTGTTGAGTTTCAGGTGATACGAGTGTATAGAGAAGCATATACAGCCAAAGACTGGGCCAGGATTCATCTTAGAGTTGGTAATAATGTTAGAAATAGGGTCATGGGCATTGTGGCAGCCTGCAGTGGTCTAAAAGGCGTTCCAAGTAATTGCAAGGTCTCTGATTGAAATCAGCCTGGGGACTTTTGTTTGTCATCATCACGCTCTCACACCCCATTTCCTCTAGTGACGCCTATTAAACAAAGACAAACATACTCAAAAATAAGAAATGGGGTCATTTTAGGGTGAGTCTAAGATCAAAATTAGAGTTACATTTCTAAATATGTAGCAGCACCACGTTTATGGAGGAGCCTATGAAGTATACTTCAAAAGAGGTTATTAAGGAATATGTTTATAATAAATGGAACTGTTCAAAATGTCTATTGGAGGTCTGAATTTGATGAATTAAGGAGCGTTTTATAAGACAAAGCAAGTTATGATGAGGGACATGCACTATCTAAAAAGGATTTTTCATAACCTGACAACCCAATGATATTGAAATGGCTGATTGATGAAGCATCAATAAACAGACATTAAGCATTCATAAAGTTATTTGTTACAACTTAAAAGCTCCTATAAAAATCTTGCTGACGAAACAATAGAGCACTTTCAGACATCAATGGCCGGTTCAGGATACAGTCAGCTCACAGTAGATCACCATGCAGGCCATATAGAAGCGCTGTGGGGCTGCTGCAGCTGTGTCCGCAGGCGTCATCATCCTGAAACTCAATCCATCCTGCTCGCCCAGCCCACATCCCGTGGCTCTGTTTGACTCACTACTTTGAACCGGACGAAACGAATACCATGTCCCAGAGTCTGATAAACGCTTTCTAACTCAAATAAAACCCAGTATAAATGTGTTCATACGGATACTTTAATGTGAATGTTAATATGAGAGGGGGGGGAATAAATAACGTTAATCTGCCTAAAACACGTTGTTCTCTTGTTTGGGATTGATTTTGTGATACAAAAAGCAATTTTAAATTGCAAAAAGCAATTCAAAGGTTACCCTCTTATTTTACAAACACAAACTTATAGGTGACTTTTCTCTTACACCGTTACAACAACAGAGACGTGGAGGCTGTATGCGACTGATGCGCTCCGCGTTTCCAAACAACTGGGCGGTTGCATGGCAATGCGCAGCGATGAGAAAGTAACAAAGCCATAAATAATATCGGACACTCACTTGTCCAGGACAAAATAGAGGTCGAAAGCGCCCTGACAGGACCTCTCCTCCTCCTCCTCCTCCTGTTGCTCTCCCTGCAG
Source organism: Euthynnus affinis (assembly GCA_029490765.1). Taxonomy (NCBI): domain Eukaryota; kingdom Metazoa; phylum Chordata; class Actinopteri; order Scombriformes; family Scombridae; genus Euthynnus; species Euthynnus affinis. The sequence continues at coordinate 13,908,050 of CM055852.1, read as the reverse complement.
CTCTCCTTTCACCGACACATCGAGAATGAAAATTCCCAGCAAAGCCAAAGCGAGGAACATGCGAGTCTGCGTCCTCGCCATCTTTCCCGGTTATGTTGACTACTCCAACACTGTGACAACTAAAGATCTTCACATTTTTTCTCTATCATCTGCTTCTTGAATCGACTGTGCGTCTATATCGCGTTGTTTCTCGGTGTTTTGCCCTGTTGGATTGAAGGCATTCACCCCTGCAGGAGTGTTGTTTCAGTTTAAGCCGGGCTCTGTCTCCAAGTCTTCGCTTTCAGATCAGAAAAAAAATGCATTGAGGCAGGGCAGGATGGAGGAGAGGAGCGACACCCGAGGAGAGATACAAAACTCCACTTTCCCACAGAAAAAAAATGCCCCACAAAGTATGCAGAGTCCCTGCTGTCTGAGGTGGGATTATCCAAAATACAGACTACTTTACGAAGGAAAAAAAACAACAACAACAACAAAAAAACAAAACAATGAAGAGTGGCTTTACACAAACCTGGTTGTTTCTTGCTTGCTCGGTTTTAAACTATTCAAAGAACGATGTCATAATGCACTGCACATAATTAATTAAGATCCAGTCCAAGTGTCTAATTGCGAGTTTCGTCTCAATGCGCATAAATTTAGGATTATTTATAATGTGTGCAAAGCAAGATGGTCTCATGGGGTCACGAGTTGGTTATATATAATTAACCCATCATTTTGTGCATTGATTTGATTAATTAATAATTTTGCAATGTGTTGAATCAAGGATTTTATTTATTTATTTCTAAGTGTCATTCATTCGCTGTCTCTGGCATTTCGCCCCCATATGAAAATAAGTGGAACTGCAAACATACAAACAATTCAATTATAGGCCTAAATGTGAATCGATCCATGAAGGATCTAATGCTGAAAGCTTTCCCCAGTTTTCATGACTGCCATCAAACTTCCCGACACAATGTTGAGTAATTTTTTGAAAGTGAAAGAAAATACTTTTTATCCTTTTATTCAACTGATTCATTTTACTCGAACCAGACTGTTGGAGTGCGCTCGAGGAGTCCCCGGAGGCTTTCATGTCTTCCCGCTCTCTCATTACAGAAAGTTGGCTCAGTAACCACCAGGACATTTACCCAAAACCAAAGCTTTGATGCAGAATAATCCAGTAAATACTCACGAGACAGAAACATTTACTTTATGAATAATGCATTTGCCCGGTGGCAAGCCCAGACCACCCTGCATCATGTCATATAATAATGGCCAATTTTACAATTTCCCATAACCCACATTAGCCAGGACAATTTCCATCACTCGATCCGTGGAACTGGACTCATTGTTTCCAGAAACGTGACCAAAAACAGTCGCTGAATCCCACATAGCGTGTGCAAACTGTATTCAAGTTGGATACAGTGTGTGTTGCGCAAAGTGCAATTATTGGAGTGACGTTCATTTCAAATCATTTTGCTGACAGACAATAAGATGTCAGGGTGGCCACACGCACTCATCAAAATGATTTTTATTTGACTAGCTGCAGGCTGGCAAAGGATTACGTGAGATTTATGCCGCAGGTTGTGTTCCTGTAAACCCATGGTTAAAATGATAAAAAACGTTTCACGCTAAAAGGTGAAAGTTCTTTCTTGTCTTGTTCCGTGTCTGCGTCTCAGCATCAGTCCACCCAGAAGCGTGACAATCATACCTCAAAGACCCGAAGATCATCATCATATCAGTGCTTTCTATCTATGCTCTCTCCCCATATCTCGTCTTCATAGAAAGGAATGTAAATCAGACAAGAGAGAATTTGCCAAGAGACCAAATTCAATCCCTGTGTGCGCGCTTGTGTGTGCCTGAGCGCGCACGTGTTTATATCAATGCGCAACGCTTCAGTGCGCTCTCTGAAGGGGATAAGTGGGAGTGGGAGAGGAGAGGGGCGTCAGTACAGAGGAAGACTCAGTCGGATAACTTGCTCGTCTGGCGGTCACCAAAAAAAAAAAAAAAAGAAAAAAGAAGAAGAAGAAACGAACGCACACCGTTTCAGAGGTCCACTGCACCTGCTGCAACGCGTTGCCACGAGCCACAAACATCCTCCTCCATGACCAGCGGGTGAGCCCATATGATGCACTACTAATCTGCTTTCTTCACAGGGATACACCACTTCATCTTCAAAACCCATTATTTTTTAATTGGGAAATTGGCGTATTGGCGATATCAGCATCATTCAGTTATATGATGCTGCGCAGTCAGCTGTCAACAAATACAAACTCCATCTACCTCGCGATACTTTATATCGACCAGAGCTGGAAAAATCACAGGTCACATAATTTGCTTTTGTCGATATTGTTTACGTATGTGGAAAAAAACGAACTGAACTTATCTTGCGTACAGAGGAGGCAGTTAGGCTCCACGGCAGATGGGGAGACAAAAGGAGAAACCGACTGAAAAACTGAGACAAAGGACGTTAGAGACCATTTTGCCTGGGCACCGGCTGTGCCTGCTTCACAGTTGGCACGCCACATTTTAGATACTGATAGAAAAATACTGTTGCACAAATTGTTTTTTTAATCACACAGGCAAGACAGTTCAGCGTCATTTTAGAGCATCTGAATCCAAATCAGCTAACAGCAGATATCAGACCAGTAAAACCTGATTTTATTTCATGTATTTGTGTTTCTGTTCACTATATTTTGTCTGACTAAAACAAACAAAACATTAAAACGTGCATTCGTTGTTTTATTCCTTGTGATTTAAGTCTAACTGGATTATTAATGAAGTTATAGGCCTCGTGATGTTACCTTTAAATCAAAAATAACAATTCTACAAACCTATATTGTTTACCTGCTCTTCAACTTATAACAATCGTTGTATTTTATTACAGCTTAACGATGGATCACACTTTCCTGCCTCGGTCCATCTGGACCGGTGACAGTAAATTCCTCCAGCATCCAGCGGATCTCTACACCAGTGTGGTCGTTACGCGCAGCATCCCTGCAGGCACGTGCTTTGGTCCATGTGTGCTCCAACACACTTTCTACGACACCATCGCCTTCATAGCACAGAAATCCTGCGACAAGAGAGCGAAATCCTACGTGTTCAGGGTGAGTTGTGCAACTGTGTGATCAGCTGATCGAGCAAGGTGGAGGCTAAACTTCAAAGAGATGGTCTCATCTCTAAACAGCTCTGCTTTAGTTGTAGAACTCTAGGTGGGTCAAAAGCCTTTAGGAACACTTTTTATTTGTCATGATGCTGTAATCAAATGAACAACTATGCTCACGTTTATAATTAATCGTTTCAAAGCTGTAGAAAAGATAGAAGTTAAAATGTGGGTGGTTCGTGTCAACAGGTTGACCCAGAGGCCATGCGTAATTCTGCGTTGGTGCTTTCCTGGCTGCGCTTGGTGCAGGCTGCGCGCAATGAAGAGGAGCAGAACACAGAGGCCTTTCTGAAAGCGGGTCAACTGTATGTGCGGACCACCAGGGACATCCGGCAAGAGGAAGAGCTGCTAGTGTGGTACGACCAGGAGCTGTCTCACCTACTGGGCTTCACAGACATGATCAGAGGATCAAGTGAAGGTGAGGCAGAGCTCTGTAACGCCTTTTTTTATTATTATTATTAATGGAAGCTTGTAAGAGGATGTATATTTACATTTCATTTGCACTTAACACGTTCTCATACTCTGTGTCTCTTGCAGAGTTCAAATGTGGAAAATGTAACCAGGTCTTCAAGAATGAGTATCCATACCTGGCTCACTGCCGATTCCTGTGCACCCAAGTGAAGAGTGACACTTGGAGCCGCGAGGTTTACGAGCACAAGCATGTGGAAATTAAGAGGCAGCATCGAGTGACAGATTTTCACAACATCGCCAGAGATTTGGAACACAAAAAATCTGGCAGCAACGAGGACGCAGAAATTCCACCCAAGAAAAGGAAATACGAAGAAACTCCATATCTCAAAGGGCGTAAAACAGTTCTGTTAGAAAAAACAAATATTTCAAATGATGGTAATATTGCGCAACTGAGCAGGGGCCACGATCAGGCTGCGGGAGATGCATCTGGCTCTTCGGGGAAGCTGAAAGCTGATAGGATCAAACCAGATGATTTGGGATGTAAGAATGATGCTTTTGGTGAGGTGGGAGAACCCAAAGGGACTTTTACGCACAACAGAGAGAAGGACACAGAGTCGGAGACAGGAGAGAGCTCTGGTGTGCGCTCAAGCAGCAGAAGCGCATTTTCTCCGGTCCTGTCCAACAGTCAAAGCGAGCAGAAAAGTGCTTTCTGTAAACCGAGCACAAGAACTTCTCCAAGTGAGCCACCGGCGCATCTCAGCAGCGCACCAACAGCCCCCTCTAGCCGCTTAGAGGAGATGAGTGATGCTTTCACCTCCAGGACTGTTATGGGATACAACAATCTGTTGGCATCCAACATCCTGAGCGGTGACTTACAGACTGTGCCCTCTCCGGTGACATTAAACAGCGCTTTCCATTACGCACCGGAGCACTGGTCCAGGAACATTGGCGCTCAGCTCCAGACCACCTCTTCTCTCACCATCCTCCCACCGACTTTCACCTCTTTCGGCGTGTCGGTGCAGAACTGGTGCGCCAAATGCAACCTTTCCTTCCGCATGACCTCCGACCTCGTTTTCCACATGCGCTCTCATCATAAGAAGGAGTTCGCAGCGGAGTCCCAGGTGAGGAGGAGGCGGGAAGAGAAACTCACCTGCCCGATCTGCCACGAATACTTCCGAGAGCGCCACCACCTGTCAAGACACATGACCTCTCACAACTGAAACAACAAAGGACAGACAAAAAAATTATATTTATTTCCCAAATGATGCGTAGAGCGTCGTCTATATTTAACAGATTTAGATTCACGGCGAGACTTCGTAACAGTGAATGTAGGTAGCTGTAAAGAAAATAGCAAGTGGCCATCACAGCCTGTCCACTAGATGACGATAGAGGTACGTGGAAGCTGATCTCACTGCAGTTTGTTGTCTGTCCTTCAGTCCTGTATGTTAGGTTGATGCTTATTTTGTGCCTTATGGAACTCAGGATGGAATAAAAAGACGGAGAGATCTCGAGGACAGCTCATGATTGTCATACATATCTCGACGCAATCCTCTTATTTATCAGCTTATCTCTGCTTTGTACATGCGATATGGATTGAGTGTGTTTGCACATTCATTTTCAAATTTAAAACTATGAAAAATGAAACAGGCGTGTCCAGTTTTTCTTTTCTTTTCTTCCACCATCATGTTGGTTCAGGTCAATTTACCAGAAATTGTATTAATTTATGTTTGTTTAAAAAAAATTGGATGGATTATTCAAGATAAAGAATAATCTAGATAAGCTAGACTGTCTTCATACAGCAGAACCATGCAAATTATAGTTAAGAAAAATAATCATTTTCAATAAACCAATGTGAAGACTGCACCACAATTATGGAAATTAACATCTTTTTGTTGCCACCTTGCTCTCATGCACTGACTGACAATATGAGACATGCATTTTGTGACAGATGCAAATACAATCAGTATTTTCCTTCTTGGTGTATCACTCAACATTTAAGCACGCTATTTGAGAAAATTGGCTGAAATATGATGAGTAAAAAAGTTTTAAAAAATGAAGCCAAGATCTAGTTTAAAAACCTTAACGCTTATCATTCATCTGCATACCTGGATGGGGTCCACATAAGCTTGCTGCTGTGTATTTGTGATTTTTTAGTTCTTCTCCACTAACAGTGAGCTTGCAGCCCATTCAGGTCAGGCTGCGGACAGATGGACATAAATAGCCGTCTCTGTTGCAGGTAAATGAGGCGGGAAGAAGGCATGAAGTTCATGGGAAAGTCAAGCCTCGACCCTGTTCAGTCTCTCACTGTAATGTAAGCAGGGATGTAAACCCACCCACACTGCTGTTATCTGCCTTTATTTGAGAGTTTATGCTCCCAGTTTCTTCGTCTACCACAAACCGATTAATCTATCAACAGGTGCCTTCAGGGAATTCATTAATACTTTTCTGGAAATATATCAGATTTCTTTGGAAAACATCACAAAACACTTAAATATGTGAGCAAATACAATGAAGTATGATGTCTCTATGAGTTTTAAAACTTTAGCCTGTAATTCCTGTAAGATTGTTTGGACAAAAGTTAAATTCTTTGGATTGGCAGTTGCATGTTTTTTCACTTTCTAAAGGAAAAATAAGATTTTTTACATAAGACACCCAGTGGTCTGCATGATTAAATGGGTGATTAAGAGGCACAGTGTCACTCTATTATTGTTATTTCCTAATGAACAGAGCTATTAGTTTTCTGAGCTCAGTAACCATGTGAGGAAAGAGCCATTTCAGCCCAGACACAGAAAATCCTCTGTTTTCTAATAATGGCTGTATTGCTCTCCTTTAATTGAACGGTCATCATGTGGAAAAACAAATATTGTTCTTGGTTTCCCCGCTTGCCTCGTTTCGTTTTGGCTTGTAGGCATACTGGGCTCTGAACGCGAGCCGAGACTACTGTGGTTTTCTCGACTGGACTTGACCATTGTAAGTACTCTCCTGTGACTGTGATTGCGGTTGACATTGGGTTCACTTTGTAATAGCAGACTGTGGGTCCCGACTGAAAAAGGGATCAGTCGGGAAATGAGGGGAAAAAATGAACCTGGATGTGTCATTACAATTGGGCCAGCCTACTTTGAAGCTAAAACATCTATTAATGTAAACATGATTTATAATAACCCTAATTACAGTCATCATCTTAGTTTAAATGGGGGTTAGACCCCAGAAATGATGCGTTTGTAAAAAAAAAAAAAAAAAAGAGTTTGTAGTCAAACATTTCCAGTAGTCAAAATTGGGGAAAAGTGATTCATGCATTTGGTGTTTCAGACATCTTTCACCGCACCCTCAACCACGGATTTAAGATAATCTTTTCAGTGTTTTGATACTGCTCATCATCTCATCATCACATATTAGAGTAAAACAGCAGCATGCTTTGGTCTAGTGAATACTGTACATAATACTGCAGGCCATGCTCTCTCTTATACACCTTTCCTTTCACAAAACACCCATTTAATTCAACTCTTGTGATACCACTAAGAGAGTTTATCTTGTTTTTTATTGCCATACTGAATTGATACCATGGTGATTTTTTTGGACAATACTTACTGGGTTAATACAGAACAGTTTCATGTTTTCTTGTTTAACAGCATTGACTCAAAGGGGATTTTATGTGTTTTTTTTTATGTCTATCAGCGGGAAAAGACACTTTAATGTCAAAGTGAGAACAGATTTCTAACAAGTAATCTCAATTAATTACAGATATAAAATACAAAATACATGTTTATATAAGTATCCACCTCCTTTAAAAACCACGTAAATCATTGCTGGTGCAGTCAGTTGGTTTTAGAAGTCAACTAATTAGGTAAATGCAAATCATCAAGGGCTTTCAATTAATTGTAGTATGAACACAACTGTATCTGGAAGGTCCAGCTCTTGATAAATTTGTATGATATTTGGGTCCTTTTCTGTTTATCCGTATCTTAAAAAAAAATTCAATTCATTCAAATTGATTCAATGGTGTTTTATATCTAACTGAAGAAAGCAATACAGACAGCAGGGAGGGCACAATTTGCTTTTAGAGATGATAGCAGGTTGCTGTATTTTAGCTTTCCATAGAAAACCATAAACAGTATAAGAGCTCAATCTTCTAACCCCCAAGTGATTACTAAATGTCTCCGTCTTTGAGACAAAATTACTGTCCAGTCTTGGTAAACTTCAAAGCATTCAGCTGTTGTAAACAGATGTGGTGATCTGTGCCAACTTTTGCAGGCTCAAGGCGAAACAATCACAGAGTAATGGGTTAATAATCAAAAGGCACCGTCTGTCATTTCACTGTCAGTGTAACACTGTTTACGCAGCACATGGGTCGCCTCCCTTTTCCTGAGACTAAAAGTAAAAAGAATCTTTATTTTTTTCTACAAACATCTGTTGAAAAAAAAAACAGTCCTTTGAGGAGAACATCCTGCACTTAGAAATAAATGGGGGGACGGGGGTGGATGGGTAAAAAAAGGGGGAAGCGCAGCATGTTTTGAAGTTCAAGTGGCTGACATCCTAATTGGTGCGTGCCTGCCTTCTCCATCAACCATTAATCCACGGTGGCCACATTATTTGCTGGACAACAGACGTCCGAGCCTGGTGTGGGGGTAATAACGGGTCAAGGGGCTTTAGGGGAATGTTGGTTATCTTTGAGTGGAACCTTCCTGCCTTTGTACTGAAGTTATTTTGGAACAGTGGTGCCCTTTTAGGTTTGTTTTGACAAAAATGCCCCTCCACCCAACCCCCCAAGAATCTAGTATTATATGCAGTAATGACCAAGAATAACAGAGACAGTATGAACCAATAATATTCTAGTATTGGATTAAATTACTTTTTTATTCTAACTTATAGACAGCTACTTTTTCATAATTTAAACAATACACATGTACAAAATACCATCTCATCTAAAACATAGTAATACATAGCCTAGTAACCATGACAAAATTAATTTCAACCAAGTTTCACATTCAAAATAAAAAAATATTTCTGGTTTCATTATAACATTCTTGAAGTGTTATGAGGGGGGTCATGGGTGTAAATGAATTCCAGATGCTCCCTACAACTCATTGGATACTTCCTTTTTTAAAGATATACAGAGCAAGAACGTACAATAACGTTTCTGTCTTGCGAACAAATTAACATTGCATGTATGTACGATGTGGCATATGGTTAGCTTCAAAGCAAGAACAGCTGTACACAGCATGTAAAAAAAAAAGTGGAAATATGTTTTATAATCTCTGTCATCTGTATTTTACTGTGTGAGCTGCCCCATGACACACTGATAAAGTCTTTCATTTGTTGCCTTTGGTGTCCACGGAAAATGTGAACACAAATCCACTGTGAGCGAAAACAAGTACACTCTGAGATAAAAGGAAAACATCCCTTAAATGTGCCTGTCCACTGAATCCCTCAAACACTGAATCAAAACAACTGGGCCTCTGAGACATGTGGAGCTGACTTTACATGTGTGACTCTGTTCCTTTTGCTAAGGCAGATGCCAGACAATGTCTCTTCAAGTCTACTGCCGCAGGACAGAAGAGATGGAAGTGATTTCTCTACAGCCCATGTTCCTTCAGGAATAGCAACGGCCAAAGTGACACTGTTTCTCAGTATCAAGAAACCACGTAACAAACAGAGGTATACTTCTGTCTCTGTTAGTCCTGTTTTTTATGTTTCTCTCCGTCCTTGTCCTCTGCCTCCGTTGCCCTCCCCTTCTTATCTGCAGGAGCAGGACTGGACGGACATATTGGGGTAAATCTTGAGCACTGGGTTCCTGGATTCATCTTGGTAGAGCACTGCCAGAGGACTCATCCTCTCTGGGACACAACAGGGCTCAGGAACCCCGGGGATGATCCCAACGGCTCGAACTATGCTCTGGATGGTGGCATGGTTAGAGGGCCTCACCACCTGGGAGAAAGTTTGAGTAGAAGTAGAGGCAGATGGGAAAAACAGATAGAAAGTTAACATTGTTCTAAAGATATATGCCATTTTGGAGACAAATGAGATAATGTAGAGTGACTTAGATGTTTATGCTCTTACCTTAGGCATGGGAAATCCACATGTGCCAGCGCAGTAGTAGGCATCAAAGGCTTTGGGTGCTATGACCCACTCGCTCCAGCCAATGTCTGCAAAATCCACTCTGAGGTTCCTCCTGGAGCAGCCCCTCTGCTGGGTGTCTCCCCACTGCCTCCTCCGGGCCTTACGCATTGTTTGTTCATCAAAGCTCAGAACAGGCGACTGAAGAGTAACGCTGCCCTTATGCTTTTTTCCATCCCTCCCCTCATGTCTCCGCTCATGCCTTCGTCCGTCCATCGCCATTGTGCGACTGTCTTTCAGTCTTTTCACAGTCGAGTCGTCAGATTTGAGCCCCTCTGATGTTCTCTCTGTTTCTTTGAGAACTTCAGGTTCTTCTCTATCATTTGCTCCTCTATCTTTCTCCACCCCTTCTTCCTCTTGGTTCTTTCTCCTCTTTTCCTTCTTTCCTGATTTAAGCTTTGGTTTGAGTGCCAGGTACCAAGTGCTCTCCCAGAGGTCGTCCTTCCTGTACCCATCAGGCCTGTAGTCAACTTCGGGTAGCTCATTGTTCTGAATTGGGTCAGAATGGAGAGTTGATTCCCTTCTCACGCGTCCTTTCAACTCTGGTGAGGAATTAGGTCTGTGCAGGAGGCGAGATGACTGCGAGGAATGTGAGGGCTCTCCTTCCTCTGGGAACGGGTCATACCTCTGAAGGCTTGTAGCCACGCTGTTGGCCTCTGCTAAGGCACGGTCATTAGCATAGAGTAACAGGTAGGGGAGGCTGCCTGCAGACAGCACCTCCTCTGGTTTCCTCTGGTACTGCTGCCCTAAGTCAAACTCCACTGACACTAGGAGATGACCCTTGTCCCGCGCCTCCTTTATGACCTGGGTCACATCTTTCATCTGCCACACCCCTCTCTTGTGGGGGTGGAAGGTCACATTGCCCAGGAATGACCCCATTGACCCAGAGCTGACCCCTGACCCTGAGGAGACAGAGCGAAGGAGCAGGCTGATGGACGGAGAAGGGTGGATGGGTGAGGAACGACAGAACGGGCTCTTGAAGCGTTTACAGAACCAGGGTTTTTGATGAGGGCGCCGATCTAGCAGGAAGTGGAATGTGGCAGAGAGGATGACCTCTGAGTCCTGCAGGGTTGTAAGGTTTAGTTGGTACACCAGCCTGTGGTCGGATGAGTCTGCAATGACAATCAATCAATCAAGTCAGTCAGTCAGGTGAACAACACAACAGTGACACCCGTTCTTCATCCAAAAAAGCAATGTTTTTAAAATAAAACTTCTATAAGATTTGCCAAACCTCTTTGACATAAAAAAGTGATGAATGGAAACAGTTGTGCTGTTTTGTAGCTCACAGGTGTTTCTACGTTTCTTTTTAAATGGACAAATTAGCCAATATTTGTTTTATATGCTCCACAGTTCTTTGGTTGTTTTCTGACAGGTCCATACTGACGGGCAAAAATGTTTGGCATCATTAGATGATGAAAGCATTTTCCAATGTAAGCACGGCTGACTGGTGAAACCTCAACTGAACTCAGACTTTTGAACTTTTACTCTATTTGTCATTAATTTGGGTTAAAAAATTGTTTTCACGAAAGGGAATGAACAAATCACAATAAAATGCCATATGAAAAGAAAAAGGATTATGGACATAGGTGCCAAATTACACCAAAAGCACTTCTACTGTGGTTACGATCCAAATTGGTTCAACGAAACACCTTTCCTTGTTAGAAGCTGTGTTAGATGACTGAGCTGTGTGGCTGGTACATGGCTGCATGCCTTGGTAGGATTTCAGAAGGTGCCCTTAAGAGGAAGCAGATTCTGGGGATCTGGCTGGCAGGGGTGGAGGGGGCGAGCAGAGAGCTACATATTCATGATGAACATTAACTTCAACAGCAGAGTTATTGTTCATTGTATAAGAGTTCAGCGGAAGTATGGACTGACTCAAGAGATATACATTACCTCGGATTCAGCCTGCATATGGAAATGCTTACCTCAGTTTCTCTTAAAGCTTCCCCTTAAGCCTAATACAGCCAGCACTGTCTGCCCAGACACCAAGACATAATCAACTGTTTTAACAGATCTTACATTGTTGTGAAAACTCGCTTACATCTCTCCTTGAATTACACTCAGACTCTGCAGTAAAAATACACACGTGTTATGATATGCCATCTGAGAACTATGTGGGATATAAATGTCTATGAGTTGTGTTTATAAAAACAGCCTCAGACGGAGAGGAACGACTGTGCTTTAATCCCCTTGACTCCAGGATGTGGAGTCACACATGTCTTGTAGCCACAACAGGAACACAGAAGCCACGACAATGACCATTTGCAGCGCGTAACTGCGGCTGCGGTTTTAAATATATTGAAGTTGGGCATTGCTCGGCTCGCAGGGAATCGCAGGCATTCTTGCGCTTATTGCGCGTCTGACTGCGGTAACTGATCAGACAGCGCACAGAAGGGGCACAGCTGCTGCCACAAACACAGTGTGCCCACAGCGTCCCAAAATCATTTAAATGCATTCTCAGACTGTTCCAAAACAATCCTACCTATTTAGAGCGTCTGGCAGAGCTATGCAGCCCAACTGAGCTCTTGCACTTTTAATAACTATCCATAGACATGATCAGGTGAGCTTTCTGACTTCTACTGACTTTTTGTTCTTTGCGTGCCCTGATCCATGTCCTGGTGTACTAATGAAATATAATGCTAGATTTTTTTTGTCGTTTTATTTCCAAAATCAAATCTAAATGAATGCACCTGAGCATCTTTGCAGGAGTAGCGATTTCTATCAATATTGCAGACAGGTTGATCAATGTGTTCACACACCTTGGCTGGCTCTGAAACTCCGGACAGTGTTTCCCTCTCTAAGGCGGTTTTCCTGGTTGTATTTCTCGTACAGTTTGGACATGTGCTGGGAGACCATGTCCTGGTCCAGGTCATCTAAGAAGGCGTCCGACGACGACTGGAAGGAGCTACTGTCCTGTGCGCTCCCAGAGCCCCTTTTCATGTTCCTGGCCGATGCAACACCCAGGACACAGTTTAACAGCAACAGGAGCAGGTGCGAGGAAAACATTGTCAGAGATGCAGTTTAAGTGCTGAAATAATTAAAAAAAAGCAAAATCCAAGAGGCATGTGGTTACAGAAAAAAAAACGTCTAAAACTATCCAATGTGGACGCGCCAAAAAAATCCGGACTAAAAAAGGTTGTGCGTAAATGTTCCACCTCTCCTCTCACTTCCAGCTTCTTGCTCGGTGAGCAGTCTCACTCCTCCGTGTGTCAGACTGTGTGGGACGTGGATGCTGAATGGGTTAGTCCGGGCAACAGTTGGAGCTGCTACTTTTACACTTGAGTCTGTGTGACCACCAGAGGCTTGAGGGGGGTTATACTGGAGTGGGTGAGAGGTGCTGACGTATACTGCTGTCAGCCAACGAGGTCTCTTTAAAGCGCACAGCCAGAGGTGGAGGTCATGATGCTGACACCCCTCCTACCCCCCCTCTCCCCCTCTGATGATGATGATAGTAATGATGATGATGTGTTCCTTTCCCTGTTCTGCAACAGTTGAGCAATAACATTGATCCAGTGGTTTTGGCACAGCGTTTCAGATCACAAGTTGTACTCATTTGTTTAGCATTGGTCAGACAAAGCCACTGTTGAAACTCAACACTGTACTTTTTTTTTTCATTACAAGGAAAGTAATTCCACCTCACAATTTCCAGCTCGCCACATTATTTCCAGTAACTGCTTTTGACATGCTCTCAGTCACACATAATTAGCATAGAAACACCTACAATAATAGTCTGACCAACCACCCAAGGGCTATTGTTAGTGACAGTGATCCACATTGTACAATGTGTTGCGTGTGTTCCTGCGTGTGTGTGTGTGTGTGTGAGGGAAAGTTTTGTAGTGAAAAACTGTGGTGTAGATGTTAGATAAGGCTATTGTGAGGGACTTTCTGTAAATGTATTCATAGCAAACACTGCATTAACACTGCTGGGGTTGCCAGTTTCAATCTCACCATTGGCCGCAATTTTGTCTATTTTTATATGTGAGTGTGTGTATGCGTGTGCGTGCATATGAGTTGTTTCCAGTGTGTGTCTCTGGTGTCTGGAGCTCTGTACCAACAATGCTTGTTTTGTGGAAGTGGTAGTCTCCAGCAGAGAGGCTGTAACTAGCTGGGCCTCTCGGGTCACTCTTTGCCACTTCACACTCACACTCACACACACACACAAATGCACGCGCAAGCACACATACAGGGCTACTAAGTACCTTTCTGGCCCCCAAGGGCCCTACAGGATACTCCTTTTCACTATGTTCCACACCAGCGACAGGTCTTAAATCTGGACTATTCTGGAGATGTGTTTGAAAATGTGTGCGTGATAGCAGAGGAGCATTATACAGTTAACTGAAGCGGCATGATCTGTGGTTTTTCCATAGCACACAATCACATGAAGATGACATCTTTCCCTATATCATGTCAAGTTATACTCGGTTGACAAAAACAAAATATGATTAATTGTTGTGGTTATTTATGTGAACATATGCAATACTGTCTCTAACTTGGTTAAGCATCGTCTTTGAAAAACACTGTGAGAAATCTGGTCAGAATTCATTTGAGAACAACCCCTCTGTAAATTAAAAGCCGTTCAAAACAGATGTTGACAGATTTATAGCTGTTTTTGGGAAATAATAAATTTCAAAACCAAATGATAATTGCCCAGTAGTATACTGTTGTTCTCTGTTATTAACATGCTATTAAAAGCCCTTGTCATAATTTGGAGGACTTGGTGGATTATGACAACATGGGAGTATACACCCTTGTTCTCTACAGCAAGTAGAATATGGGAACAAGAGGCATCTTACATGGTAGCTTGAATCATCTTTTCAACAAAATGCTATGGGTTTATACTGAAATACTTGAAAATTTTGAATAAACCTCACATCTGTGTAAGCACAGAGAGGGAGAGAGAGAGAGAGGGAGAATCTAAGTGATATCTGAAACCAGGGCATTAGGGTCATAATAAATAGTCCTGGGGAGGAGACAGCCTGATACAAGTTCAAGCATGAGGACGACAACATGAAATGGCTTTGACCTCTAACCCTGAATATGTAGGGCAGCGTGAGATTAATGTTGGGCATTATCTACAATAATGCTCTCTCTCCGTCGTGACTGTGAGGACTGCAGTATCACCGAGACTAGAATTAATAAGATAAACACAGCAGGACAGTGAAACCAGTGGTAAATGTTTCTCAAGAGATCTCCAGCAGGCATGTAAGGGAGAATAGGCGCTAATAAAAGGCTAGGGTTACACGTATCACTTCACTATGACTTTCATTTTGTCTGAAATGTGGATATATTAAGTGACAGGTCAGAACGCACAAAAAAATCGGATTGCGCTTATGTTACTATTGGATCTTCAAAGCCACATGTGGAAGTAGTCAGGCTCGCAGTGGCATCACAATCCCACACATTTTGATTTAAATAAATGCAGCCACATTAGATGCATAACAACCATCTTCAGACCAAGTGTGGAGACGCAGCAATATGATCCGATCTTCAAAATCAGAACGGATATTAAATGGACAACTGAAACTGATGACAGTTGACTGTAGAGCTGAAGGAGACATGAAACAGACATCACCAGATGGATGCAGTATGGATTGTTGCATCCCTGATGTATGAACACATGAGCTGACACGAGGCTCGCAGGATAGAATGTAATTTATCATTTCAGTGGTTTAATGATTGCTTGATAAATACAGAATTTGTAAGATGTGAGTTGCTACTGCACATAGATCTCTGCAGCAGCATTGAAGTGTGAAACCTGCTATATCTGACTATGTGGGCTACGTTACAGGGCCGCGGTGTGTTCTAGTTTGCTCAACATGGAGGTCTCCTCACAGGGCTGTCCAAACCAAACAGCGGTTGTGTTCTGCTCTCGGTGGGGGTATGGAGGAGCGTGAGGAATTAATATGCCCATGTGTGTGGTGAAGGGACTGATGGTTGGTTCTGGAAATGCTCCTAGTTTAACACCTTTGCATGGCATCGGGTGAGACATTCTGGTTCCAGGGCTCAGCAGTGGGGTCTAATAGACGTTTGTGTGTGGGCTCGGGGGATTTATTATGGACCAACTATTGGCTGGTCATCTTCTTGTGACTGAGGTTGTCATGCTTTGTCCAAAAAGAACAGAGCTGTGCATGTATGGGCCGAACCAACTGGCAATGTCATGTGTCATAAAAATAAAGAGGGAGTAGTTTGAGCTAAATGTCTGCATGTTGTGTATCCTCCAGGATATTTACAGCTGATGTAAGTGACTTTCCAGTTTACCTCAGGCTGGACAAAACAACAGGTCACGCTTTAACTGCAAGAGGTCACTTGAAAGTGTCAATGTCAGTTTAAAGGCTGTTTTAAGACTTTTAGGATCCTGTTATTCAGACAAAAACATCAAGGTGAAAACTGCAGCCACATGTAAATCACTTCTCTGTTTTCTGTTCTGATTTTTCTGTTTGAGTTCCTTTTTTGGCTGTATTTCATTAAAAGAATAGTTTGACATTTTAGGAAATAAGCGTATTTGCTTTCTTGCTGAGAGTTAGAAGTTGAATGAAGTTGGAGCCAGGAGAAGGTTAGCTTAAGATTAGCATAAAGACTTAAAGAAGGGGGAAAACAGCTGGTTCTCTGCAAAGTCTAAGCCCGCTAGCACTTCTAAATCTCACTAATTAACACATTATACAGGGTATCATTTGTTTAATCCATTTAAAAAAAATAAAGTGTGCTAGTTGTGGTTTCATGGGGTTACGTGCTAATCATTTCTTGATGAATTTCTGCTGTTTGCTTTGCATTCCCACAGTGATGACAAGACAAATCGTACCCAAAAGGTATTATTTTAAATGTTCATTTCACTCAATTTAGCTTTGGTAATTCAAATTTTATTTGTTCATGTTTTCAGATGCCTGTCTCTGCCCCAATACACTGGAAGTGAATGATATGGAACAAAAAGAGTGCCTCCTTTCTTTGTATAATTCACAAAACATTGCTGTCAACACCGACAGGAAAGCAGTTCCAATAAAAACTGTTGACGGAGACGTCTGTGGATTATTCAGATAAACTAGTACATTGTCTCTGGAAAGACATGCTGCTACTGAGTTTTTAAGATATCATTTTTAATGTAAACACCACAAACTAAATTTCATTGTAGTGGGGTGGCAACTTAAGCTCAGAGGCGGCAAATAAAACCAAAACTATCTGCACGGCTACATACCAGTGGAAAGTGGGGAATTTTTTTTATTTTTTTGGTGATTGGGTGAACTAATCTTTTAATGCATGTTTGTGGCACAGAATGCCCTGCTTCAGCAGTAAGACTGATATCAGAATACAAAGATCAAAATTATGGACTGCCTATAACTGGGGATTCATGGTTTTTGGCCAGTCTCACCCAGTCTGACCTAACAAGGAGATGCAGGTCTAAGGGCAATGAAAGACCAGCAATCCCACCATGTGAATGTCATCCACTCTGCCTGCTAGGTGTGTGAGTGTGAGAAAGAGCAGGAGCGTGTTTGTATGTGAGTGTATGTGTGTGTGTGTGTGTGTGTGTGTGTGTGTGTGTGTGTGTGTGACTATGGAGACTATAGTTATGCTAGGGGGTGTAACTCTGTGACCCATTCACATGGTTAATAAAACATTCATAGAAGCAGAGGAATGTTATGGTTTTTGTGTGTGAGTGCATGCATGTGCAGGCGAACATGTGCGTGTGTGTGTGTGCGTGCATGCGTGTATGTGAGAGGAGGAGAATGTGTGTGTGTGTGTGTCCTTGTGTCTGTGATGTTGGGCCTCCTGCAGTGACCCCACGGAGCGCACCATTCTGTTCGCAAACAAAGGGCCGGCTGTTCCCCCCCACTTCAACCGTGGACTGCTCCAACACCGCCGACCGTTCGCCGCCGAGCTAACCAAATATTTCCCTTCCTGCTCTGAATTTGTCTCAATAAATAAGTTTTCTGTTTTGGGGTTTTCTTTCTCCTTTGGCTCTTTGCTTTTGATAGAGGACTCCTGAACACACAGGTGGCCACCTAATCTCAATCCTTTGAGGGCAGAATGGAACGTCTTGTTATGAACTGAGGTCAAAAACTGGAAGGTAGAACCTCTCTACCTCATGTGACATCCCGACTTTTGTGTGGAAAAAACATCCCACAGTACACCAGGTCTCTGTGGGAGTATTATTTCATGTTTAATTGACTTCTGACCGATTCCAATTCATTTTGCTTCATTTCTGTCTTCACAGCCCGTGGCGAGGTATAGAGAGAAGTATTGTGCATAAGATCTCACTGACTGACTGAATATTTTCTCTGAGTACAGCTCAAACCGCTTGACAGGAGGGCTGATCGGTGATTAAGGAAAATAAATGGAATATGTTTCAGACACTTGCAGGACTGATGTTCTTTCCCAGGTCTGACATGCAGCCTTTGTTCTGTGTCTCTCCATCTCTCAATGCTCACGTTATTCACCAGCAGAAACATCAATGTTACACTGTGTGCCTCAACTAATAGCTAATAGCTTATTATTTTTTTGTGGTCCACACATGTTGTTAGCATGTGTTTTTGTGCAAATACCAATTGCCATGCCAACTATAATTGCCCCCCTGAATGAATTTTTTTCCTATTTATTTGATCCAATGTTTCTTGGATAACTCTCCATACAATAAAGCCTCCAGTTTGACTTCTTTTTACAGACAGTACTGAGTGAACAACTCTGTACCCAGACACTGAAGTAACTGAGTGTGTAGTGTTTGCTGGGAATGCAAAATATTCTAGGGAGAGTGTGATTTGAGGTGTGACTGGTGGTGTTGTGTTTACTCTGACGTCCATGATATTCATTACAGGCTGAGCTGTGTGCTGCTGCTTCCTGAACACGTCCCATAGGCCCATGACCTTCACCTCCACAGGCTGCCCTTAAACCCCATCGGGCTGGAGCCAGGATGGAGGAAATTGCGCTGGGAGATTGATTGGCTAAATCCTTTAATTATTCGGATTTCACAATGGGGCCTGAATGACTGCGCCTTTGGTAGCTGACTGTGTCAAACAAAGTTCGGAAGGGTCGGCCCTCTTCACAAACCGCACCATGTTTTTAGAGATTTTACTCTAAAATGCGAGTGAAACTTGAGGTTTTATTTGGCGAGAGGGAATTGCAGCGACTTTCATAATATTGACAGAAAACATAGACGAAACACTTGGGAATGAGCCCAAGTATTTTAACTGTAAAACAAATCAAAGGGCACTTATTTGTCACTTCCTCCTCACTTCACATTTCTTGTGTTTTTTAGCTTGAGTTCTGAGGTGGGAAGAATGGAGGTTGTATAATTTTTCAGTGGGATGTGATAATTTTGCACTCGTGCATGGGTGTTTTACCAGAATGTGATATGCCCACACACATTCAGTACAACATCCTGCTGAGATTTATATGGAGTTTGTTTCTGTTGGGCTGACTTTTACCGTAATGGCCTCAAGGTTCCTTAAAAAAAAAGCCTGCTATCCCAGTGCTCCGGCTCTCTAAAGAAAGCAGATATGTAATACGTATTGGGAATATGGCCTTTTCATAGCTTGATGGATCTGTCAGATTGACCTCTGCTCTAATTTGCTTCTGTCTCCATCATTTAGCGAGGCGGTGTGTGATATTTCCCAATAAATTTACCCTCCTAGCAGAGTAATAACTGCAATATCTATTTCCCATTAGTGGGGGTTCAGCCCTCCTGTCGCTCTCTGGACTCTAATTGGACGTGACTGTTGCTCTGGTGATGTCATGTTCACGGGATTCAGGAAGTGGAAAGCCCGGTAGTTGTAAGTGACTGATTACTGAAAGTCAGGAAAGTAAAGATCGCAAAAAGAAACACGTTGTTATATTTCAAAGTCGTGTTGAATCAGTTTGATATTTCATGATTCTGGCAATCGTTGACACAAGTACAAACATTTCTTCCAACAAGTCTAATGGGATCTATTGTCTCTAGTGGTGTTACACGCAGGGCAGCCAACAGAATAAGCATACAGTATGAAAGGTTGAGAGTGTACATTATCAAGCCTAGAAAGCCCGCTGTAAGGTCAAGGCCAGAGCAGCGGTGGCCAATCTCATAGGAACGCAGACTGCATGAATATCAGTGAAGGGCCTTTGTTGTAGCTTCCTGGTTTCAAACAAGGTGAACGTTCAGCTTTCTCTACATTATTGCTTCCATTCTGGTAGCAGACTGGGACAAATTAAAAGACAGGGGGGAACTTTTTTTTATTTGAACACTGGCAACATATTCAACAGAAAGCTGAGATGTTTTGGAAAAAATGTGTTGTAGTACTGTAGCTCTAATATTTGAATCTAAGGCTGCAACTAATGATTATTTTCATTATCTATCAATTGGCTGATTATTTTCTCCATTAATAGATTAGTTGTTCAGTCCAAAGCCCAAGATGATGTTCTCAATGTATAGTTTTCACCCGACCAGCAGTCCACAAGATATTCAGTTTACTGTCATAGAAGACTAAAGAAAGGAGAAAATATTCACATATGAGAAGTTGGAATCACAGAATATTGACTATTTTCCCTTAAAAATGATGAAAAAAGATTTAAAAGATCAATTATCAAAAAAGTTGTCAGTTAATTTGATAGTTGGCAACTAATCAATTAATTGACTAATTGTTACAGCTTGGCTCTTAATTGAATGATTTTACAAATATTACAGTATGTAGAAATTAGAATATAAGAATTTGAAGAAAGCAGGCAGATATGTGAACTGAATTCTGTGATGTTGGTTTGAGTGTCTGATCATGCAGCTGATGAAATAAGATAACTATTTCCAAATGTAATGTCCTCATTAGATTACCTTTGAATGAGTCTCAAGGTTTGGTTTGTGAACAGGAAATGCTGAAAGGGTTGTGATAACTGATACGTCTGCTGGTTGTGTGACTGCTACTGAACGGTAGAGAGCTGCAGGTTGGAATCCCACAGATTGTATTGAACAAGACGTTGGCTGCTAAAGTTTCAGACGTTTAACCACGGCCCGGTTAAAATGAACAATGTCAAATTTCATGTTACCTTACTTTTACAGTTAAATGCAGCCCACATCACTTCATGATCGATGGTCCCAGTCCGCCTTATCACAGCCTTTGCATATGAGATATAAAAATTATTTATGAATGGTTTCAGATGTGGCGGACACAAGCTGTTAACGTTCATTCTCCATGTAAACTGAAACCTCAGTCTTGGTTTGGAGTCTTTCTGATTCACAAGGCATTTTTCTGAAATGAATGGACTTCCCCTGCTGACACGGTGGGAGCAGTGGGGAAGCGGTGTCAGATGTTACAGCACATGTGTGTGTGTGAGTGTGTGCATGTTTATGTATGTGAGCGCGATCACACTCGTGACTGCCTCCAAGGCCATTGTTTAACCTCTCATACCTTCACATACTGACTCCACAATCCTCACATTCAACTTGAGTGCATCTGAACAATGTGAATCTGGAGGTATCAGTACTGTATTACTGAAAGAGACTCCATCTAATGCAAACTTCTTTTCCTGCACACCCCTCTACCTCAGACATGAGGTAAAGACAGATGATAGATTCAAACAGGAGACGTCTGATGTCACAACTGGCAGCTAAATAAGCCTGGAGCCACAAGTCGTTAGTACAGTGATTCTCATGGAATGGGAAATAATTTGCTGGAATTGAAACACTGTGAACCTGTACATTTCACCCTCTGGATGCAATGAGTATACCTCAATGCTCTCACTATTTTTAGGAGGTTTGCCCTGGAAAATTCATTAAATATCAATTAAATCATTGTTAAACGACCACGTCTAAGTGTCAGCAGTAGCTTATGATCTCATCAACATGTCCTTTTCAATAGAGTCGTGGGCCTGCAATAGGGAGATGAAGCTGTAAGAGTGGAGTGCAGATTGGGTCGTGACAGTGTCAGGGGTGAGACATGTGGCACACACCAGAGTATGTCTGCTCACACCCAGACGCCTGGTGTACCACACAGAGCTGATTGTTTCACAGCCATGGGACCTTCCATTCAGGATCCAGCGCTTCTCTGGTCCATCCCGGGCCCAGAGAGGACTCCCCTCTCCTGGGGTAACTAATGCTGAATGACAGGCAGACACTGATCAAAGCTGCTCCTGGAAGCCCTCCTGTCACAGTTCGGAGGGGGAAGAGAGGAGATGATAAGTGGAGAGACAGGAGCAGTATGCCTGGTCTGGACCTGGGCCAAGGATCAAGGATCAGACAGCATGGCTGGACTTTATTAGCTTCACCACAGACAATACACTCTCCACAGTGGACCTCCACCATTGCCAGATTATCTCATCTCTCTTTATAGCCCAGTGGCACAGAGCCATACTGCACTGGAGTTCTGGAGCCATGAGGTGTTGTGATGCCTGGTTCATAGATGCCGAGTCTGGCCTTTACATATTTGTCTTCTATCACCTTTTTACTTTGTTTTCAGCCTTTTTGCCAATATAGAAAAATACTTGTGCCATCTTGTCCAAATTTTGATTTGAACTTAAAACGCAGTTGTCAAAACCCAGTGGAGGTTATGGTAGTTTAATGTGCTTGGAGGGCAGTAGGCGTGAAAAGCTTTCACGAAACATGTAACGTGATTGAGTGAAAGTCTTTTGTGCATATGTGCTTATGTGCTTTTGAATCTGTGCATCTATTATCGCATCAGCATGTATTTCACGTCAAAAGCAACTCCCGAGGAATAGATGAAGTCAATTGTGATTTTGCCTTTAAAACATGTTCAACACAGAGTAAAGTACAACATGTCATGGTATATACTTAGAGCATACTTTTCTCCCATGTTACCCATGCTGACTGGAGCCAAAGAAAACACTATGCTTGGCGTGCGTTGCTACTCTGCTGTGCTCTCTGCCTATCTCCATCATCACACTTGGTGAAAAGAGAGACTTTACAGCAAGAAAAATGTGAGTCTACCTTCTTCAGACAGGAAACACTTTGCCAGCCTTTAGTTGATCTGCTGGGCAACATGTTTGTAGTTGAATACCTTCATAAGATTGTCTGTTTTAAAAAGATAAAGTAGGATTTGCCATAAACGCAGAAAATCTCTGGCTGAACTACTCCTCACCTCTGCTGAGGACACGAGACATTTCTCAGCTGTATGAAGGAGGCTTTGGTGCAATCAGTAGCTGAATGGAACACGCTATGAAGAGTAAATTGCTCCGGGAGCGTTTATGAACTTAATAAGCAAGTTTTATCTTGCGTTGACACTGCTTTGATGCCTGCCTGTTGTTTCCACTACATGGGTGAGGTTACGGTATAGGAAGTGCTTTGTGACCTCTCTGGTCGGCGCCTCAAGGCAGCCTTTACACTGAGCAGTAGCACCCAGAGCTAGAGCTCAGTAGCATTAATTGCTTGTAGGAACTCTGCATTCAGAAAGCCCTTGAAGTGATGGATGAAAGACGGGCACAGAGCAGCACTCTGGGCCTGATTGTGTTTCTCCTCAGTCACCACATTGCCAATACAAACCTGGACAGGCAAAGACAAACAGGAGAAAGGCCAATAACTCACTTTCCGTCTCAAAAGAACGGCCTGTGGTTACCGGCAGTTACAGATGCCCTGTTAGACTGTGGAGGGAGATGCTGCGTTCAACAAACTAATAAATAATGTTCGTTATGGGCCAAACACATCAATATTGTTAATGTACTTCTCAGTGACTAACACCATTAGTATTTGTCAGTGGCAAACGTAAATGTGGCCATTTAGCCTTTTTTCAAACAATCAATTTGCAGTAATTGGGGTCATGGGCCAAAGTGGATCCATTTAGTGTATAAACAGGAAATAAAACCATCCTTCACATACTTGTAAGTGTGAAGTGAAAATGCCCTTGACCCCCCAATTCCCTTTCCCTAGTGGCTATATGCACAAGAGGTAAAAAAAAAATAAAATCCAATGTTCTGCTTTGCGTCTCTCACCAAAACTCAATATATCATTAGAATTGTTTATGTTTATGTAATTATTTCCTTTTTTATGAAGCAGGAGAAATAGTTCACTGTTCTAATATTGTATTTGATCTGGAGATCTTCAAACGTGTTCACATAAATCTTGAAATGCAAATCATAGACCTGGAGGATTGCCGTGGTGCCTTGAGGTCTGAGTGCAGTTTTGATGGGGTGAAATTCAAAAGAATAATCATGGTTTTGGGGAATGAAAACTGAAACCGTAGCCAAGCAGGATCCTCTCTGAAGTGCTTCCGTATGGCTCCTGAGTCAAAAGGGCTATGATTTCATTGTTCAGCCAGTTTGTGTTTGGAATTCATATCGTTCCTATTATTATCCACCCAAATCCACCTCATTAAATCAGCCTCTTCGTGTTCCACTGAAATTGTTTCACTGAAGCTCAAAAGTGGCTTGTTTAATTTTAAGCTTCATCCACAACAATAAAACACTGTTATTCTGGCCCCGAGGCCTGCTCCTGAAATAGCACTGTAAGTGTCTGCTCTAATAGCAGAGATCACCGTGAGCGTCTTTGAAAAAAGATCCAGTCAGTTGCCCCGCAGTTTGGCTGACCACAACAACCAGCTTAGACAGAATGTGGGGGCTGATCCACATGGAACCAAAATGTAAATGTACATTTACTGTATGCTGTTCAACTCCAAGTGTCTTTCTGGTTATGACATACAGTATATTTACAGTAGATCAAAGAGTATACACACAAAAGATGCATGGATCGCCACAATGGTGTCTCCCAAACAGTATATGCATACAAGATAATACATCATAAATTTACTTTTATTCAGTTTTAATCCACATTTTTATGATAAACATTTTAGATCTTGGTTGTTTTAATACCTTTTAACAGGATGAAAGATTTTAGTCATCAGATGTCTGGATTTTAAGTTATCAGAGAAAAAAGGTGAGCAGACGTTAGCAACAGCTTGGCTAACAGTCTTTCCTTATGTCCTGTGTCCGCTGAACAGTGTTGGAGAAACACTGATTTTTTTAAATGAAACTGCTTTATTCAGTATATTTGCCTGTTTTAATCATCAGGTCTGTTTGCTCTGTGGATATTTTGGCTCCTGTTAAAAACATTCTGAATGATGAACACTGGAGTAATCCTAACCCGGAGAAGCTGACTGTTTAACAATGAAGGCAACAACTCCCATAATCCCATGCTACTTCACAACGTCATCAAACTCTCTTTCTTTTCTGTCTTTTGTTACTGTTTTCATTGAGAGAGATTGATTGACCCTTAGGAGAAATTACATATTGTGCATTTAGAGGACCAGTGTGTAGAATTTAGTGGCATCTAACGGTGAGGTTGCAGATCACAACCAACTGAATACCCCTCCCCTTAACCCCTCTCTTTCAAACATGTAGGAGAACCTACAATGGTCACAAAACTCATCAAAAATGTGAAAGGCCCTCTCTAGAGCCAGCATTTAGTTTGTCTGTTCTGGGTTACTGTAGAAACACGACGGGCTCCATGGAAGAGGACCTGCTCCCTATGTAGATATAAAGGGCTCATTCTAAGGTAACGAATACACAATTATTCTTATTCCCAAGTGATTATATACAAATTAACTTGTGAATATTATATTCCATTTCTGCCAATAGAGCCCCGTAAATCTTACACACTGATCCTTTAAAGGGTTTATTCATGAAAATTACAAACAAAAAAAACAAAAAAAATTCATACTCTTTGTGGTATCTTGTAAGTGGTAAGTTACAATTTCATGGTATTTGCCCGTGTTTTCAGATATCCATCTATGAGATTTCTCCTTCTACTTTAATACAATGGTGGTGAATGGAATTTTTTATCATGTTGCTGACAGCATTTAAAAATTGTAATATATAACAGTAACATGTCTTTCCAGAATGATCTTTGGAAATCCACAGACCTCATTGTGAAAAGTTTGCCCTCAAACTTCCTCCTACTGCCAAAACAATCCCAATGAAAATTGGGGTGATGAGTGATGGAGACACATATTCTTCAGAGACACACTGCTGTTGAAGTTTTAATGTTGTTTTTTTAAAAGCTATTAGCATCACAGACTAAAGTGTGTTCACCCCTGTTGTATTACAGTGGAGGGAAAAATCTCAGAGGCGGATATCTCAAAACCTTGACGGATACTTAAATCTATCAGCAAGGCTAGATACCACTGGATGAAAGTGATAAAATATGTCTTTTTGTAATCAGGGTGAACCAGTTCACTCACTTATTATATTCAAATGACAGTGAGTAACAGAAAATTTGGAGGAGAAGAAATTAGCAGAAGGGGGTTGCTGTGTTGCAGCAATGTTTGGTGAAAGGCCAAAAGACTGGGGTCTACTTCCTCTTGTGTCCCCTATAAACCCACATGGCACATGACCAGCAATTTTGACAGCTCTGAAAGAAGTCATCCGATTGTTTTTGGACATTGTAGCATCAGTAAATGTGTCTCTTGCTGTCAGTCTGGCGACGGCCACATCTCAAGCAGCTCTCAGCCTCTGCAGCATTCCAGTACCATTGTGAATAATCATAGGAGTGTGTGATGAGCACCAGAATGTCTTTCTTCTGAAACCTGGCTGCTGGACGACGCCTGGGAGGAAGGAAGTGGACTCTTTTTTTTAAAATCGTGAGACTTTAAGGAAGATGACAGATGACAGATGCATCGCTCTTGGTGGCCACTGGTGCTGTTTGAGGACTCGGATTGGATCGGAGCGAGATGCTCATCAACCACTTGTCATTGTCTCCTTCACAGAATACAGCTGAGCCAGGTCCTGAGGGTTTGCAGTACGTCATCTGGCCTCGACAAACTGTGTCCTTCATTTTCACACCCCGGCATCTTTTATCTTATTTCTGCTCTTCTGCTTGAGAACTCGCATCTTTGGGTAAAGGCTTTCATGGTGGGCGGGTCATTGGGACTCTTGGGTTCCCATGGGAATGGCTGATCTGCCCAGCGCTCCAGAAAGGTGATGTAGTTCAGTCGCTGCATTTTCTTGCTTTACCATAGCTCTCACATGACATGACCCACAGTTAATTTGGATTCCTGAAAACTCAAAGCCAGCACTTCATTCTTTCTTTGTGTTTTATGTTCTTTTTTTCTTCTGTGGAATTGCTACTGAGTGGAGGTGCTTTATCAGCCTTGCTTTCCTGCTGAGGAGATAAAAAACCTGCAGCGCTTGGTCTAATGAATCCAGCTTGTTGATTTATTCCACCTTGAGATCCAAGTCCTGCATCTTTCTCCAAGTCTACTCATTTCTTTCTCTTCCTCTCTGGTTAGGTCAGTGGCGCAGGGAGGAGTAGATAAAGTCGTTACTTTTTTTTTTGAAAGCACAGACATTTTCTGTTTCTCCCAAACACACACACACACACTTACACTGGCCACTCTCACCAGCTGGCAGTCTCGGACTGTGGAAGAAGAGGGCTTTGTGATTGAGGGCGGCCTGCTGGGCATGCTCTAAACACACCCACAGTGCTTCAGGGGAGAGGAGCTGGGAAAGGAGAGGCCTAAGAGAACACAGAGGCCTCAAAACAGCAGCCAGTGACCCGGCCCGCTGCTAACACTTTACATTATCGCCCCGACACCATTACAATACACAAGGGAGGGAAAGATCCCAGTTACAGGCTTGGACACTCCTAAGTAGGACCTACTGTAAGAAATAAGAGTTATACACGCTAAAGGAGGGGGGCTGCCTGGCTGAAATGGGGCCTTCTGCACAAAGTCAATCGAAGAGAGCACAAGGAAGTTCTTTAAATTGTGTCTGTCACTATAGAGGAGGGTGGGAGGAAAAGAAGGAGAGCAGCGGTTTGAGGTTTGACAGACTTCCATAATGTGCGGGGCACCTCGACATCTAAAAGCAAAGCCAAATAAACTGAGTGTTGGTGCCAAATGTACAAGTGGGTTTCAAAAAGGCTTCATGCATTATTCAAAGATAAAAGAGCACATAACATGTCAGAAGAGAAAGAATAATAAACTCCCTGCAGGAGGAGGCCTGAGCGCTGCAGAGACAATCCTGTCAGTTGTCTTCAGTGTGTGTGTGTGTGTGTGTGTGTGTGTGTGTGTGTTCAAAGACAGCAAAAGATTGATGATGCTGTCGTCTTTGGTGGTATTGTGGTGTCATGGCAACAGTATAATAGTGTAATGGAGTGGACATTTGAACTGGGAGGTAATGGCTGTCAGATGTGGAGGTGGCAACGTCCAACAGGTGTGCCTTGCCTATCATCACAGACTCAACTATATCACATAATCTTTCTTTTCAAGCTCATTAGTACCATGGTTAGACCTACAGTGACACATTTGCTGTTTAGTAATAATAATAATAATAAAAAAACGGGCATTAGGCTGTCAGTTTCTTCTGTAACCAATTTGCTGAAGGTGAGAGAGTGGACAGCTTCATGGATAATCAATAACGGAAAAGCACACTATTCACATTAAAAAGGAACAAGAACCAATCCGATTCAGCCAGTATTTAAAAGCCATGTATCATGAGTTCCACCCAGAGAGCACAAGAGCAACTGATAAAAGCATTTGATGATATTTGAACTTCTTTAAACCTGCATCGATTGTTTTTTTTTGTGCACTTGAGGGCATCGCAACAAGCCGTTAACACAAAATTCACACATTATGACCTTATAAAGTTGATAGGGCAAATCAGTTAGAAAACAATTGCCTATTTACACATCCAGCAGACACGCAACAACATTAACATTCATTTGGGGTTGTAAATCTAGTATTCACTTTCCTTTTAGCTCTCCACTACCACCTGAGAGAAGTATGTGGCTCTTTGGCTACTAAATTCTTCACTATATTCATCAGCTGATCACTAACTTTTTCTGCCTGCTGTTTAGTGCTGGGCAGATAGCGTTCGGTCTGTTTATAAGAGTTCTTTGCTGGAAACAGCCACCTGCTGCGGCCTCAAACGGGTTTGATGAAAACGGTTGTGTGCTGTAAAACCAAAACAATGAGCTTAAAGATGCTAAAATGCACCATAGAGCTGAGGAGAACTGAAGAGTCAGATAATAATTCTCTGTGAGTTCATCACTATGGGCGACCTCTATCACCTTTAATGAGCCATTTTTTTCCATTGTTAATGTATAAATATTGATTTGTGTCACTTAATGGTTCAAATAAAGCTCAGCATTACTGTACAGAGTGTGCAGGAGTAGTGTTAGTATTCCATGGTGTAACTGTTGTGTTAGTGGTTTTTCAACACTGCCAAGAATGAAATTCAGAGGAAGAGAGCCCTAGTAAGTTGGTGGAATTATGGGTATTTAATTTGAAGATATTAAATATCAGAGAAAAAAGTCCAAAAGTATCAGTGAAATCCTTTTGAGAGCCATAATCATCCACTTCCAGTTGAGCAGATAGAACCTCCTTCTTAAATACAGTTAACTCACAGGTGAGAAAAATATTGTTTTTGTCTATTAACTCAGGACATCAAATGCCAAATGATCCTTAATATTCCATGAGACAGTTCATCTTGTCAGTCAAGATCACCCAGTGTGCTCTGGATGGAATGATGGAAACTATTAGAGCTGGGATGTTACACTTCAACCTCAATACATTTCAGTTCAGAATGTTATCCATCATGGGCAGCGGATGCCAGTCTTTCTGTTTATCTAAAATCCCATGTTCGGAATGAAAATCACTGAAATGTTACCCTCATTGTTGTCTCCTACCGAGGTCAGAAGCAGTTGTGTTCCACTACCTCTGGTGGTTTCCATATACTCTTTAAGGCCAACTATTTTTGCCATGATGTGAAATCAAATTGCAAAAGGCTTTTTTTCCCCTCTCTCGTTAAACTGGCTTCCTCATTTAAGTTTCCAGCCTGTGTTCTCTCTGGGGTCTTTACCTGGTAAACAGCAGAAACATCTAAATCAGTGGAAAATGTGGCTCACGGTGTTGGGGAGCACTGATCCCCTTTGCCCCGCAATTCTGCGAAGGTATTAAACATTACAACCACATCAGCTGGAGGCCACAGACTGAACAACAATAATGAAAAGAGGAGTAAAATGTGGATGTGATTATAAAGAGGAGAAAAGGAGACTTTTACATTCATATACAGACACTGATTCACCACTTCACACACTGTAAAAGAAACCGTATGAGCTGAGAGAATCCACTTCAGGTGTCTGTTGTGGCTCTCTTTTTTGGGGGTCCTCAGAAGGTGAAAGATGAAAAAACAGTCACAGTGAAGCTCAGTGCAGCCACACTCTTACGTTCCAGCTATTTGATGTCTTAATAACACAAATGAATCCAAACAACCTCCCGACTTACTGCATGGTTTTATCTTTGTCCAACAGAAGCAGCAATTAGCATGCCTCACTCTCCCTGCATGTACGCGTGTCACTGTCTATTAGCACGTACAAGTGCAAGGGCCTGCGCAGGTCGAGGAAAGCCCTGGTGAGGTGTTTTCTAATGGAATCCCCCTTTGAATGCTGCCAGCTCGTTAGAGTTTCCAGCCACTTAAGAGAAACACTGTTATTTTAATATATATATGCACACACACACGTACACACACATTCCTGCTTAGTCACATAACAGTCTACACAAATACAAACGCACCAAACTGTACGACCTTTTTGATGAAAACAAGGTATTAATGTTCTCTAATGTTCTCAATTTTGTCTTGGCTTGTAATTGGATTCTCGCTCAACATACATGAGAAGAACGTCACACACAGAACAGACTGTTAAATTGTTTGCACTTTAAGTAATTTGGTTAAAGCATTGTAATCCTGTGAAACTAAAAAAAAAAGTGAATAAAGGAGTCCTTATGTGTTTTACAGCCTCTGTTATAAGGTCATAGGCACCAAGTGGTAATAGCTCGGTAACAGTTGCATGGCCACGGTTGATTTCAGGGGTCTGATTGATGCTCTCCAATAATGATCTCCATGTCCCATGCTGTGAGGTTCACTAATTGTTAAATAGACTGAAATATGAGTTTGTACCCTGAGCAGCAACATGAGGAGCTTTTGACCCAGTGCCATCTGTTAGTTGCAGCTAAAAATGTGAGACTTTCTAGAATTGTTGATATCACAGAATATTCGTGAATTTGCAAAGTCTTATTTAAGGTTTCCCACCAAAAAGGGTCCCTGCAACCCTTTTAAACAACCAGGAATCTGAGCCTCAACTGACTCTAAAAGAAATTTGATTGATCATGTATGTGGGTGGAAGCAGGAAGATGATGAATGTATCAGAGTGGTTTTGGCTGTCAGCTCGAAGCTTCCTTGACATGTGTGGGAAAATGTCAGGAAGTTAGGGTAAGGTCACACTCATGCGCTCACCCACACACCCCAGAAACACACACGTAAAAAAAAAGCACAAAAATACACATACTTCTCTACACAAGATGTTTACCCAATATACAGTGATTAATGACCTTTCATACAGTCTTTATATAACGCTGATAAATGATGCTTTAAATAGGTATTAATGATCTCCACAATCTTTGCATATATGCACCAAAATGGCAATTTCCGTAATGCCTCATGTGAGAATGAAGATATTTAGCCGTCAACAAATCCCTGGGGATTGGAGAAGCCTTTGTCCTCCTCTGCTTGTGGTCTTGCATAAAAAAAAAAAGAAATCAGAAATTCAAAGAAATATGAGACACAGATTTGCATACAAACACAGCTTCAAAGTAAACAGGTTTTACAATGTCCAGCTGTCTGCACTGCTCTATTCACATATCACAGTATGGCTCACATGTACACGCAGTCATGATACAAATTCATGAAAAACATACACACATCTCAACAACAAGCTGCGCTTCTCGATATACACATCTCTATCTTCACCGGTCTCTGGCACGGTCCTGCTGCCCTCTCTTTGTACTCTAAACAACATCTTCCCGTCCTTAAAGAATGCCTCTGATGGGCCTCTTTGACATGCATTGTTTGTGCAAGAGAATTTAGACCCTCAGCCCCTGGCCTTGGCCCTCATCTGCAATCCAACCATAGGCAAGGCTGCCACTGTGACTAATGCCTTATAGGCCAGCCTCTGAGTGTGTGTGTGTATGTGTGTGTGCGTACATACATGTTTGTATGTGTATGTGTGTCAGAGAAAGGGAGAAAGTGTGACTAATGTCTACAGAATGGTATTTATACATTAGGGGGCCATTAGTAGTTTAGGCTCCTGGGTGGAACAGCGGGGAGGGAGACAGGCATTGTCATGGCCCCCGTCACCCCTATCACATCCAGCCACCGTCGTTCCTGCAGCCACTTTAGGGATGTTAAAGAAACAAACAACAGCTGCCCGTTCACTGGTACATGTATTGAAAGAACATGCTACTTAGCATCCAAATCAGTAAGTAGATATTGCCCTACATGTCTGATTTGAGAGTCGGGTTGTTTAATCGCTCCTTTAGCTCTCACAAGTTATGGTATCTTCAGAATCTGAGCTCATGTTTCCCAAAAACTACTGAAATAAAATACACATCGGTGTCATTAATGCTCTAATAGCTCAAAAACAGACAAAATGAAGGCTAATGTGGACTTTTATTAGATACTGTTGCAAATTTAGTGGCATTTGGAAAGTTTATGATTGTTGAATCTTGCTCTAGCCTCCGCTAAAAATGACAAAAACAAACAAACAAGTTTTCTTCTCATACTATTACCACCATTCTGTCCTGAGATGGCAGGTATTATGAATTGTAGTCTCTTTTCATAATGTTTTCCAAGTCTAGATTAGTCCAGACAAGGAAAACATTACCTTTCAGTGAAGGGAAGGGCATCTATTCACAGAATAAATGCTCTCTTACAGGAGTGTATCCAGATAAGGTGTTTGTATAACACGGAGGAAGTCAGTAAGTCCCCAGTGGAGGCTGCTTATGGTGCATGCAGATAAAAGCTGTACAGACACAGATAAGGGATGAGAAACATGAAAAACGTGGAACAACAGCCACGGCGACATTAAGCTCTTTTTCACCTTCAGGAGTTTAAAGTACTGTTACTGATCATTTATGGACACTGGCTCCGATCTTGACATGTGGTAAAACTTTGCGTAGCATGAAAGGATGTCTCAGTGCATAAATGTTGAAGTGTTTTGGTAATTTTGTGTTAGGCACACTGAGGTAGAACACTAAGGCCAAGGTTTGCCCTTCATTGGGTGGGCAGTTTTGGAAGATCCAATGTGTGTGTGTGTATGTGTGTGTGTGTGTGCAAGAGAGAGAGAGTAATGAAAGGTGTAAAAATACCATACCGCTCCAAGATAAACCCTCTCTCCCACGGTCTGACATTTACAGAGGCCTGGAGCGTGGGAGTATGTGAAGGGGTTGCCCTGTGAGTATGTGCCCGTGCGCCTTGTGTGTATGTGTGTGTATCTGCGTACGTGTGTATGAGGTTTCCCTCCACCTAAGAGAAAAGCTCCATTGATGTAAGCTGGTGCTCCTGTCCCCGTGTCAAGTGTGGACCAGGGTCAGAAGGAAACTCTGGGATTTTCCACAGGTATACAGTTGTGAGTGTTTGCATGTTTCCCATGTTTGCATAGAAAGGTATGACGTTTTAAAGTGTGTGATTCATGCGTAATTGAGAGGGGAAATCTGTTTTCATGCCGCCAAGCTTCAGGAGGGGAATGGATGCCCCTCTGTAGGCCCCGTGTTGGAGGAGGATGTCTCAGAGTGAATCACAGTGAGTCGTTGCAGATGTAAATCAATCTCTAGACCTTGTGCAGCAGGGGTCAGCAACCTTTTGGATGTCCTGTGTCACTTTACGGTGTTTTAAAAAAAAATCACAAACCTGGGTGCCAGTTCATTTTCATAATGGACATTCATCTATTTAGTCATTCACTTCTGCTACTTATTTCCCTGTCTAGATTCAGCATACCAAAAGATCTGCAAACACACACACACACTTTATTATTTGTGCAAATGTATGAAAACAAAACAAAAGAAAATTAATTAAATCTTACCAATTTAGTTTGACCCTTGTCCCTCCTTTTCTTTGTTGAGCTGCGTGATCTCTGGTCTGTATTTGGAGACTTTCAGTTGGACACAAGCCTTCAGCTTCTTCAGCCTGATCTTTGAAGTTTTTCTCCTGCCTCGTTTCAAAATGACAGTTTACACTCAAAGTTCAACACACAACATTTTCACAGCCGAGTGCACATTGTGAAATTAATCCAAATTAACATAGTTGAAGCAGGCAAATATTAGACTACCTACTTTGTTTGCCTCTGCCATTGTCAGTTCTTGAAATAAAGCAAAATAAAAAATTAAATCAAAAAATGAAAGCTAGCTAGCTATCGAGCATTTTCACTACCGCTGTAATGCTGCTCGTCAGCAGATCAGAGGGAGGGGGCATGAGGGATATGATTGTGTGCAGTCTTATGAGAATAATTAATTATTCATTACTTCATTATTTAAGTATTATTTTAAATGTAATTGTTGGTTTAGTTCACCACTGGGCTATCTCTTATATTAAAAAAATGTTGTTGTTTTTTCCAAATAAAGTATATTAAAAAATTTGAATTGCCCCACATGCCAGTGTTAATGACTTTGCGTGCCTCCATGTGCACATGTACCAAAGGTTGCCAACGCCTGTAGTACAGCTTTTTGGCAATAACTTACAACATCACAAAAGATGTTTTGATGAAATTCCACCAAACAAGTGTGAAAATTACGTAAAGGGTAGATATCACCTATATTTTGACTTCTAACAAAAGCCTCAGAGGAGTCCAAGAAAAGGCATTGTAATGTAATGACAGTGAGGCCTCTTAGCTCCATCTACTGGCATCCCAAACAACTGAAATAGAGATTATCCAGCAATAAATTACTAAAAATATATGAGGCATATAAAATAGTGGGTTATTAAAAGGTTTGTACAAATGTATGACATAGGGTCAATCCAAACTGTCGATATCTGATCCATCACATCTGGAGAAGGAGACTCGACTTTTACCATCGTAGGAAATTTGTATGTTGATTTAGTTCGTAAAAAAGGAGAGAAAAAAGCTTGAAAATATAAGCAGTTTTTTTCTTACAAACTGCCCCATTTGACATTTTCATACCCAACACAAACAGCCTCTAACCATCAGCCTCTGTCACCCTTTCCAGCGGGTCCCCGCCAGAGACCTGTCAGGTCAATAAAATATGACCTTTAGCAGTGTACATCTGATAAAGTTCCTCACTTTACGCGGTGACAGCCTATATTGGAGTAATTTACTGGCCTTCAATAAAGGAGCACTCAGCTTCTTCGCCTCCTCTGGCTCAGTGGTTTGTGACAGGCGGGCAAGTGGAGGAGCAGCCCAGTCAGTGACCCGCCATGGTTGATGTTCATCACAATGACACTGACCTACTTAACTGCCATCTCCTCTTGGATGTCAAAGAAAGCACTGCCTGACATTTGGAGAAAAGGCTTGGTCTCTATTAGTCAGGCATGACAAATAATAACCTGATAACAGCGACTATTGGCTAAATAAAGGAGAAAAGATAAGAACGACTCTTTAGTGTCTTATCCTGAATCTGATCAGTGTTGTCTTTCAGAAGGTAGGTTGATTTGCTTACCGAGTGTGCCCAGAGCATACACACGCGCCTATATAGAGGCCATCAAAGCTAACGTCTCAACTTGAATCAGACACAGATTGATGGCGGTGAGGCAAAGAAGGCTCCTCTGTCGCGTACTTAGTAAGAGGTGAATGTGGGAGGCAGTGACCCGGAGCAAAGGTCTCATCAGCGCCTGTCCCTGTCTGAGGCCCCTCTGCCTGTCAAAGTCACATTTTAATCGCAAACATAATTTGAATTTACACTAATGAATACAAATGACTCCCAGGACTCCACAAGCTGAGAGTAATAAATTATTATCGCTGCTAACAATCGCATTTCTGAAGCCCTTTTTCAATTAGCCGCCCCTGTGGAGATGATCATGGAGGGCCCGCTCAAATGAAGATAAACGACGCCCCTTGCAACGCCGTGCGTCTGCTCCTCTGATTTAATAGCTTTCTAATTCAGGAACATCTTCGACGTGACGAGGCGTGAGGCTTTTTTTTTTCTATTTCCAACATGGAGCTTGATGAGAAAGTCACTTAATTGAAAGCAGGTGTTAATCAACCTTGCTCTGATGTGACGTGAGATTTAGGAGGGAGTTTGACAAAGAGAAGATCGTCCTTGCCACTCACTGACAAAGACCATTCAGTTCACAAAAAAGCCCTTTTGCTGTAATATGCATTTTTTTGTAGTACTGGCCATTCTGTGCTATTTCAACAAATATCACTTCTCCTATATGACATGGTTAACTGTTCTTAAATTTGACAAATTGCACTAAACAGCAACTTCAAGAGAAGAAATTAAAATTAATATTTAGCAGAATTTTAGTTTGCTCATTTATTCTTGGTTACCGACATAGTCCTCTAAAATAGCAGTAAGCAGTGATTTAGCTTTTAATATCTTATGTCATAAATACACTGTTGTTCCCTCCCGTAAAGAGCATCAGCAAAACCAAAGATTATACCCATTGACAGCTGCTCATTTACTCTGGCTGCTTGGAGAGGTCACATAATAATTATGGCAAATTATGGTTGTGGAAAAAAGCCTTTTCTGAACTCTGTTGCTGGACTCTGTACTTGCTGCTCCAGGACACGCAAACCAGACACCTAGAATACAACATTGTTCAACTTCTCTGGCCTATGAAAGAGCTAAATAAATAGCTCTGTTGCTATTTGCTTTTGATGTAGCTGTGCGATAAAAATAAAATCAATGGCAGACAGACAAGAGGTTTAAAAGTACAGAGTGCAGATGGTTGTGTCGATGTCTTGTTTTAGACAAAACAATCCACAATATTCTTGATCCATTTTCTGCACCTCAAATTATAGGATACTAAGTAGGGGACTGTCTCTCCTATCTCCAGTTTATATGAAATAAGGTGTTTACTTCATTGGGGAATAAAAGCGTGATGAAATTATACATTGTATGTAGAAAATAAAATCTTATCCAACCCTAATCTTTTGAATTTGCAGCATAACATGATAGTAAGTAACAGGTACCTAAAATGATGAAAATAATGACTTGGCCTCATGTTAAATCTCATTCTGGCCACATGAAGACTTGTCCAGAGTTCATAGTTCGAAGAATTCACATGGTAAACATTTAAAATGTCTTGTATTTTAAAATAGATCTGATTAAGTAATTCAATAGGGAATAATAAAAAGAAATGCTAATATTTGGCTAATCATTTGGTGGTAATGCAAATATATTCAAAAATAACATTAATGGTTCACAGTTTTTCAAGACTGTCTTAAAACAACAGTCAGGTGCCCAAATAAGCAGTGAAACAGGTTTTGCTGCAATCATTCCTCCTGTTCATACTGACCATTAGAAGATCCGCTCAAAAAGCTCTTACAATGTAAGAGATGGGGGATGAAATCCACAGTCCTTATTTTGTGCAAAATACGGTATGTTGAAAGGTTTATACTGTATGTTAATATGAGGCTTCAGCTGTCCAAATTACTCAAATCAAGTGGATATCTTCCCAACTTAAGGTCTTTTCAGTAAAATGTTTCCCTGTTGAGTAGCAGGTAGGATAGAGACAAAAAGAGGGACATTTCCTCCTCAAAGACACATCCTTTGGAAGTTATCTACTTGATTTGACTAGTTTGGACGGCTGAAACCTCATACACATTTTGGATAAGCTTTAAGAGGTGTTTAGGCTCTTTCACTGTCTTGATGACAGTGGGGTATTTGCTGACTTCCACTCAGTGTAGCTCACAGGTGGATCAACATCACTTTTCCTTCCATGTGGCTGTGAAGTTATCCTTTAATGTGGAATTCACCTCATAAATCCTAACAGATGTCTCTGCCTTACGTGATTTTACACTGTCCGTGTTTAACAATAATAAGTATTAGTATCAGTATCAGTATTGGTGTTGGTAATTTGGCCCTGGTAAGACTTTTTTATCGGATCAAAATCTTATTGTTTGATATTATCTACTCCTAATATGTGACAGTTTTCTTTGCCTGCTTATGTTGCCTGTTTTGTATTAGTAACACTGTTTTTATGCTGCCTTCTTGGCCAGGTCTGTCTTGAAAAAAGAGATTTTAATCTCAATGAGAATTTTACCTGATTAAACAAAGGAAAAGAAAGAAAAGATTTAAAAAAATATATATTATCTACAGAAGTCATCAAGTGAACTTGAACTCGAGGTGTTTCTTAATTTTCTCAATGTGTTTCTCCTTCAAATGATTCTTTGACTTAAGAGATCCAATGTTTCTGTGCAACATTTATTAGCAAATGCAGTGATGGATTTACTTACAGGACACGTACGTATTTCCAAAACTTAATAATTACAGACTAAGTTCTAACCCCGAGTGATGTGGTGTTTGTCTTGTGCTATACAGCATGTTTTACAGTTTTGGGATCTAACCAGACAGACACAATAGAATAAATCGTGAAATGACACAAATTCACTGAATTACTAACAGTCTCAGAAAATTAAATCCTTTGCACAAAGCACCACTGGAAGTAATTCTAGACCCCACTTGCAGCTCACCACAGAAAACCCGATGCAGAGCCCAGCTAACCCTTACATAACCAACTTAAGATAATTACAAGTGAACATACAAGAGGAGGCCCTAATCATAATCGGCTTCCTTTGACAAGTTTGTGGTTTTTGAAAGTCTGGAAAGCCACAAAAGTGACTTTCTGCCCAGAGAGGGGATGAATGGCTCTCTGTGTCTCTGTCACTGCGGCTGTCATCACAGAAGAGCCTATGGGGTCGGCTTACAAAGGGCGCGGTAAACAACAACTTCAAAAAACACATTAATGCTCATTTATTTTGCTGCTTGAAACTCAATCAAATACCACATTTTGGAATATAGAGACTGTACAGTTCAGTTCCTGGAACATAGTGTTATACAACCGGTATCTGTAGCGTGTTGGAACATTCAGAGGTGTTTTAGGCTCTTTCACTGTGTCGATGACAGTGGGGTATTTGCTGACTTCCACTCAGTGTAGCTTGCAGGTGGCTCAACATCACTTTTCCTTCAATGTGGCTTCTTCCGCAGAGACAACTCAAACATAAATGTACACAGGAGAAGTCAAATTTGGGAACAGCACTGACCTGCTTATAACACAGTCTCATATTTCTGCTTTAAAGTAGGATACTCAATACTTCTATATTAACAATAGATCACATGACATGCTTGTATGTGAAATGTTTGGCAAAACCCCACTGAAATATCTAAAAAATGAAATGTTTTAGAGATATTTTACATGTGATATTTTGTTTTTCACTTGAGAAAAATCTAAAAAAAATCCCAGCATATGTGAATTATCATGTGAGAAGGTGTTACACATTTGATGAATGTGAAATTTCACATTTCATTTTTATAGCTCACATGTTTATAGCTTTTTTTTTTGCTGTTGTGGCATGTTAAGTTTTTAAGTAAGTGTTTGTTTTTCAGTCCACCTCATCTTCCAACTCCTATGAATGCTCTCTGGTTTCCGATAGTTCTGCTCTAACAGTTTCAATTTAATTTCGCTGGTTGATCAGAAAACACAGCCTGGAATTCATCCCTGTGTTTTTCTGAGAATCCTAATGGTCTATGACGGGGCCTATTTTGCAAGCATCCTGCAGGGTAGCAATTCTCAGACCTCTTGAGTGCAGCAGTGGGAGGTTGATCCAAACCTTATCTAAAGCCACAAATTTTAATCAAGATCACCGGGTTTCTGTGAGGCTAGGCTGCGCTACATAAAAACTTACATTAAGTGGTGTGTAAGACTATGCAGAATCTTCCATTTGAGCTCATGTTTAAGCCATTTGATCAAACGTGTCGTACTGTGTGTAAAAATAAATGGTTTCATGTAACTTTGAATGCATTCAAGTGAGAATTTTGGGGAGCAACAGCAGCAGCAGCAGCAGCTGTGTTTTTCATGCTGTACATCCCACGTCGATGAGAGCTTCCTCAGTCACACAAAAAAACACAAGTTCTACACAATTTTTAATGTCTTACAAAGACTTGCAGCTACAAGGTGAAATTTGACAGGAGGGGACAAGGAATCAGTGAAGGAGGATGGAACCAACATTGGGAGGCAGTGGGTGTGCTATTTTTAATTATCACACAGAGGAAAAGAAAACAGACTCATGTCTGTGCTACACTGAGAGCTCAGCAGAGAGCAAGAGGATTTACTGAGAGCACATGAGCTCATTTCTTCACCTTTTTCAGGCCTTTAAATCAAACTCTCTCACTGAACAGCCTTGTTAATGACTTTACCACTATGTTCCCAGTTCTCCACATTCTCCTTGTTGCTGTGTTGTCAGACTCCTCATAGTATTATATTCACCTTAATCTTCAGTAATATTTCTCTAATGAAGCTGTTATCAGCTGCCTTTCTCAACAGATTTCCAGTTACCACCTTTCTTATTGCTCAATATCACCTTTGAGTCACTGAGCCAGTCAATAATTCTTTCCTTGGCTTGCAGTTTGAATTTGAAAGGACAACTGTTCAATAAAATGATACAGCCGTAAATGGGAATGGGCCTTGAATAACCGAGTTGCTGCCGTTACTGCCATAACTTACAGCAATAACAAGGTCTGAGTTGGGGAGCAAGGAGAAAAAGAGAGGGGAGGAAGGTGGGTGACAGAGTTTGTGTGTACGTGTGTGAGTGGTGGGGCGGTAGAGAGATAGTGTACAAGGCCAGTTGGAGTAGACAGAGAGAGAGAGAGAGTATAGAGAAAAGGTGAAGGAGTAAATCTGTTCCGTGGCTTCCCCCAGCGTCAGGTTTATATGTGTGCGGAGCATGCAGTGTGTTTCCAGGGGTTTCCATGCTGTCACAAAGACCCCTGTGAGACCAGCTTATTTACCCTGCAGTAAAACCCGAGAGGGAGTATACCCTGCAGTAAAAGTGGAAAGGGGCTCAGTGGAATTAGATTTAGGGCCGCCTCCGGCTCTCTGTTCTGTGTGTGCCGTCAGGGAAAACCCACTCTGCCGCTCTTGCTCCGTTGTTCAAGTTGAGTTATGTTGTGGTCAGAAGTGGGGAGGGGGGGCAGAATGTGTTGTAGAACACGCAAACAAGTTTCAGAATAGTTTTTAATTAAAGAGAGAGGTATTACATTGTTCTCAGTTATTGGTTACATAGTGGCTGGTACAGTGACAAGATATTAATTTAGCATAAATAAGCAGTTGTGCAATTAAGGGTTATTACATTTCACAATGCTGTTGCACAAGCACTTGACTGTACAAGATGCATTTTCACAGATGAATGCAAAATGTGCTTTAGTTTGTTTTTTCAAGAATTATCATTTTCCAAGATCTGACAGAGAAAACATATCAGCAGGACCTCAAAGAGAACATGAACTTGCACATAACAGAGGGCTACTTATGGCTGGAAACCAACCGACCAGCACTGAGTGAAATGATGTTGCATACACAGTACAGAGGCTGATGGCTCTGCATAGCCACCCACATGGCAAAGGTGCAGTACTGCATATGTCTTACCAACATGCTCCAAATAGATCGGAAAATGTTATCGGGTAAGACGCTGACATTCTGAATCCCCTTCCTTGTGGAGGGCATTGTTTTGTTACATTCCACAGTTTGATCATGTTCAAGTCATTCAGTCAAACTCCAAGCTCAGACGTCTGTACTTCAAGAGTCTGCATGCAGTAAGAGAGCTGGTGTGTGTGTGATAGCAGCTAAAAGAACAAAGCCTACAAGCAGTTACATCCAAAGGTTGAGATTTAAACCAGCAGCTATAAATCATCTTTGTTCTGTGACTTAGAGATGCAGTTTTGTTGCTTTGTACATCATATTCACATCTAGAGTGGCAAAATGGAAAGTTTTGTAAACCTCTTTGTATTTTTTGCATTTTTGGCTGAGTTTGTAGTAAAATAGCTATGGAATACAGATAAAGGATGTTATCGCATAACAAATAACACACACTATAAGCCTGCCAACTAGTTATTTAAATGACATTTAAATCAGTTTAGTTCACTTTGCTAAAAAAAAAAAATCTGAATATTTAGTGTTGTGTTAATGCTTCATCCAAATTTTAGCAAAATAGTGAATTGAAAATGTATGAATTTATCCAAAAATGTGTTATGTCGAATCATTCTTTATCTGTATTAGGATGTGCAAATTACAATAATGTGTAATAAGACTTTCATTGTGATGTTTTG
The DNA here is from genome assembly GCA_029490765.1 of Euthynnus affinis. Lineage (NCBI taxonomy): Eukaryota > Metazoa > Chordata > Actinopteri > Scombriformes > Scombridae > Euthynnus > Euthynnus affinis. The sequence goes on along the minus strand of CM055852.1, from coordinate 13,866,380 downwards.
TATAAAATGGGCCCACAAACAAACAAATGAACAAAACTGACAGGCGGTGTGCAAACTTCACATTTCATCTACAGTTCACTTGTACTAACTAAAAGGTGAGATGTAATCTTTCTCTGGTTTGGGTCAACCAAACTTCCACCTCAGACTACAAACAGACTGAAAGCTGCACATTCAATCTAACCATCGTTGGTTGCTCTCAAATCAGTTTCTCTTGCTCACTGTCCCCGACCGCTTGTGGCAAGTGGCTTGGGGTCAATGTGGAGCAAGCGGCATGAGTCATTCCAAGGCACTTGATTCTTTTCATTTCCTTAGGTGATGAACAGAAAAATGAATAATGTTCTCTTGCTAATGCCCTTTTCTCCAGGGTACAAATGCACTTAATGAAATGATAACACAATGCTTAATCAAAAGCTACTCATGAAGATTTCAAACATACTAACTTTGGTATGATGATCTTACACTTTGCACTTTGATGACCTTAGTGACATTACTGCCAGATAAAAGATGTGAATATTACCAACTTTTATAATCCATGCAATATAACTGTTAAAAATAAATGCAAGTTGCAAATTAAATTACATGGAGAAAAAATAAATGAGATATATTAAAATAGTGACACGATTTAAAAAAGATGCTAGAGACAGAAGGCAAATCACTAAGCCTGAAAAGGCAAAAAAAAAAAAAAAAAAATCTCAGTGATCTAAGTTAAATTGACATAATCACAGCACCGAGAGCACATACAAGAACGAGAACTTCAAGTCTGATTGCTTCATAACTAAACAATAGGCTTCGACACAAAGTATCAAAACAGAAAAGAATTAGAGGTTTCTTATTATAGCTAACTACAGCCAAAGAAAAGGGTATTACCAGTCTGTGCTGTGATAGATGTCTCATGGTCATACATACACAGTCTGTGCTTTACAGGTAGGTGAACTGAAGGTGGAAACATTCAAACTACTTTGTGGTCTTGGGGACTTTCCGGTTGCCATTGGCTGCCATGCAGCTGTAAAATGCCCTGTAAAACCTCCAACCAGACTTTGTAGCAGAAGAGGTACTGTTCCTGAAACGAGAGAGACAAAAGGCATGTCTAGCTTTTGGGAACTGTCTTTTTTTAAAAGCTTGAACTTTGAACTTTAACCCTACTGTTAGCGCTGACCTTGGTTTGAATCATCCCGTGCCGCTGAAGTCTCATCTCCTTTACGATGTTGCTCACATTAATCTGAAGACAGAGACAGATGGTTGTTAGTCACAGCTACAGCTTGTGCATTAGCTTTTTTTATGGCCATAAATTATTTCAGTTTTCTATTTCAGAGCTGTTTTGAGCTGTTTTTGTGCCTTTATTTCACAGTGAACAGTAGAGAGATATAATAAAAACTGAAAATACAAAATTCAATGATAAACCAGTAAGTAAACCTAACAAACTGGCTTTTACTCACAGGTAAATCGTTCTCCGTGAGGTTGAGAATAATGTCAGTGCAGATGAGAACTCCTGTGCGTCCGATGCCGGCGCTGCAGTGTACAGTGACTGGCCCTTTGTGGTGCACAGCCCTCAGGTAGCGGATGAAGCGAACCAGCTGCTCCGAGCATTGCGGCACTCCGTGGTCAGGCCAGTGTGTGAACTTCAGATGACGGACAAAGTGGGTCTCACCAGTCTAGAATAACAACAAGTTCAAGAATGGGTCCCAGTCAAGCAGAATGTTTGCATAAAATGTATCATATTTTAAGTTTAGAGACATGTCTCTCACCTCTGTTTCCACCATACGGATGACCTTTATGTGGAAGTATTCCAGGTACTGTTGGTTATCCAGGTGAACCTGGTACCTGCCGGTGTCCAGAGGCACGGCCAACTTCTCTGGCCAGTACTTGTGACATTTGACCCTTCCCCGTTCTACTTCTTGGGTCATCATGGCAATGACGTCAGATTTGTTCTCCCAGATCATTTGCCAGAAGGCTGGCACTGTGGAAGGCAGAGGGCCCTGGCAAGAGATGTAGAAGAACTCTTCAGCGCCAACTTGCATGCGGATGAAGCTGGCATTAATGTAGTCCTGGTTCTCTCCGATGGCAACACGGGTTTTGTCATCTATGGCGGGGAGAGAAAGAAGAAAAAACACCCTAAACTTTCTGCATGTGTGTGTGTGTGTGTGTGTTTCCATTCACTACATGAATTCACAACTGAAAAAATTACACCTCCAGTAGCAGTAGTCCCCCATAGGCATTGCTTACATTTTGTAGATGCTTGATAAATCCATTCATTTCTTCATCATAAACAACACTGCTACCTTGTTTTGCAAGAAGCATGCAATCTAAGTGTACAGTAAATAAAGTCAAGTAAACAGCTCTGAGGTCTGGAGTCAGTCTCAACAAACCAGTGCTCTGAAGAAACTTGTTGATGATGAGAGGGGTGATAGACCGGAGGCTGTTAGGAATGTTTTCTGGGTTAGCCCTCCACCTTCTGCTCGCGAAGTTAAAAAAGCCACAGACTGGGAATCTGGATTTCTAAATAAAATAGTCAAAAGCTATAAATAATGGTTCGGATCGGTAAATAACATGCCTTTTTCTGGACCACTTGCACAAACAGCAGTTGCAACAGGCTGCAGGCAGCAAGGCATCTGGTGAGGAGCAGTGGTATTCCACTGGGGGTCACTATCTTTTTCATCATGCTCATTCATCTCAACTCTGACTCTTTTCATCCTGAAACACAGATCTCAGGAAGCTGGAAAGTAAATGCTGTCTGTGAGTTCATATGTGTATGTGTAGACTGGTTAATCCAGTAATATTTTGTATTTTTCTTACTGTTAACAAATCCCATGAAAAGACCAAAGCAAACAGTGAATTAACCAAACTCTGACACAGCTTATTCATCTGTGCAGTAGACCTCCACTGTTGTCCAAAAACTATTAAAAACACATCAGTGAGCCACACTGTTGCACTGGGCACTCTAGTTTATTTTGAGTCAATACCACATTCACCGTCCTGCCATTAATACTCACTAATGCAGTGGTCTTCACCATTTTTTTCATGGGAGCCACACTGACAGAACACAGTCAATAGGACAGCCACTTCTGTCACAAAATACCAAAAACCACCCAAACTATTAAGTAAATCTGCCTACTAATTTGTCATCTCACGACATGTAATATGTAATGTAGCCAATACAATCTGAATTAAAACCAGGCTTGCCTTAATACTAGGATGGGCAGAGGCATCTTCTTGACTTTCTTTGGGTTATATTTGTAGTTTGTTGTTACTGTCCTTGTGAATTCTGTGTAGTGGCTGCATTATCATAATTAGGGGTGGATATCGTTAGGATTTCATTGATACCACTACTGTTATCAATACTCCTTATCAGTTTGGTTCTTTATTGATACTCTTATTGGTTCTTTTTCATTTCTAAATAATTGCTTTTTAAAAAATATGTTATTTTAAAAAAACAATGAATTCAAAACAGGATTCGAAATAATTTATATTTCAAATATAATTTAATATTGTTCTAGAGCAGCAACAGTAATGTTCACCTCATAGCATCACTATATAAACTCAATAATATCTCACTGGAAAGAAATCTAAAATATCAATAAAATAAATAACACTTCTGACATCAAAACACTGAGTGAAGTTTAGAACGAATGAATAACACATAGACATCAGTCAGTATTAGTCATTCATCTTGTCCTCTGTCCTCCTCCCTCTGATGCTGATGTGATTCACTGCCTGCAGGTACCGCTGGTAGAGAGAGGAGGGGGAGTTGGAGTCTTAGCCAGCAGCAAGAATTTGACGGATTTTAATATACATTACAAACTGAGCTAAATAGTTGGGCTACATACAGACAGCTATCGTTTTAGCCTGTCTGTAACACCAATGTACTTATTGGCTTTTTACTAGCGAAGGTTTTATTGTAATCTGACATGCCAGATGGTGTGTTACACAGAACCATCTGAGAAGTCATCCAAGGAAACTGTTTGGAAAAGGGCAGGCACTTTTGAAAAATACTTGATTGACAGGTGATTGGACACCGACTCCGTCTATCAGTCTATCAGTCGATCAGTCGATCAGTCTGTCAGTCTTACCTTGTGAGGCAGCTGGATTCACGAGACCGCGCAAGAATCCTCATAGGATGCTTATTGGTCTGAAATGCTGGTGGTTCGGACCACCAAATAACTTGAAGTCTGACAAGATGGATTCTTACGTGATGTTGTGATCTGATGAATCCAGCTGCCTCGCAAAGTAAGTTTTATTGCATTAATAACAATAACACTTACTTTTTAACGAAACGTTATCTTTCACTTCATGTGGTTCACTGTCTCCACTGTGGCCTCTCTGCTGCTGTCCACTCCATGTGTGTGTGTGTGTGTGTGTGTGTGTGTGTGTATGTGTGTGTGTAGGAAATGAGCCCCACCCTCAGTGAAACACCGACACAGAGAGCAGAGGAGAGGACAGAGAGGAGAGGCTGCAGTGTGACCATAAGTTACACCAAAACCAATAAAAGTACTAAGAAAAGAACCAACCTTAAAAATACCCTGGGTTCTTAAAATTTTAGAACCAGTTCCAATTTGGAACCAGGTTTCAAGGGGCATCCCTAAATCATAATTATTAGTTGTGATGCAACCTGCCAATTAAAGCCTGACTAGCCTCATGAGCTGTGCAATGAGTACCATTGCACTAGAGCATTAAATGTGTATTAATCCTGAAAATAGTCCCTAACAAATGCACACTTTACAACTGATTGAGTAATTTATGCTAAACACTACAGTGCCCAGCTGTTTTAGGAAATGACTGAGCCTCTTTATAAAATAAACTGGTAATAAGCTAAATACTGAATATGTATATATAGAATGTCGGCCTCATCACACAAACTCTCACACACACGTCTTGCGTCTTCTCTCATTCTGTCTCTTTGAATTTACCCTGTGACTCAAATAATGATAATAAAGCTTATAATATTATATAATATTATTTGCTCCTGAGGCTGCTTCACTTATTAAAGATATAAATCTCTGGTAATTATAAGGCTGGTAACAGACAATGTTTTCTTCGTCATCACATACTTTCCTGACTTCCATTTCCCGCCAGTGAATTATGATACTGTGGGGAATGATTTGTTGTGCAGAGATGACTTAAGTGTAAACAAATATGTCCACCCCCTCCAGTAAAGACCTTACGGTCAGCTTAGAAAAGTGCCAACATACAGACTCTCCTATAAATGCCGAGTCTGTGAGTATCCAGCTTTTACAAGCTCTGGCACACCAATAAAAAAAAGACTCCAATAGGGGAACATAAAATGAAGCGCTGGGGTTTGAACAAATGGTGAAAGTAAAAGTTTAGATTCTGCCTGAAGAGAATAAAAATTTAACAGAAGTCCTCACTGAGACTTACAGGGTAGGATGTCTCTGTAGCGGTTCTTGTCTCTGTTCTCGGGAGCTTTTCCCACCACACAGTTATCAGAAGGCTTCAGATGCTCCAGAGCCTGACATAGGAACATAGGAAAATGTTCAATTGTACATTATGTGAACAATGTGTACATTTAGCCATTTCTAATACCATGAAAACACATACACACCATAAATTCTTTGACCAGTTCCTGCTGGTCCAGTTGATGCTGCAGAATCTGGATGAGGGCTTTGACCCTGGAGCCTGAATATTGGCTGGTCTTAGCCGGGCTAATGAGCGCTAAACTGGTCAGTTCCTCCTCTGATACTATGGGTGGGCCTGAGAAGACAGGGAAGGAGATGAAAAGAGGAGGACCATGTTTGTATAACTCTGTGCAGACAAAAGTTTCACCCTGAATCATGGGCACAAGAGTAGAGGAATAAACACCTGTTTGGGGTGAGGTCATTTCCTGACCGGTGGCGTCAAATACATCTTCTTCTTCGCTGCTCCAGCCGTCTGACTGGGTTTTCCGGATGTCTTTGCAGGACTGGTCCAAAAGTTTGGTCACAATTTGTTTCCTGGGGGAGTCAGGGGGCAGGGGTGAAACCAGACCATTTTTACTCTTCGGTAGGAGGGGTTGAAATCATGCAAGGCTGAGCTTCCTTTCCCTGCGACTTTTCCACCTAAAATACAGTATAGACATAGGGCTAATATAGCTATGCTTTTGTTTTGAGGCTACATCGAATAGTACGCTATATACTTCCTAGCTTTTATACTATTTTTGTCTCACAGGGGTTCAGCACAGTCCTCTGGCTGGTGTTTTATTTATTGCTCTTTGCTGCCTCCTTGTGGTAAAAGGTGAAACTCTAGTACACCAAAACACATGTGGAGCATGAGGAAGTGGAGGAGGAGAGACGAAAGGAAATAAGTAGAAAATACAAGAGGAGATTAGTTTGGGAAGCTACTACCTGTCAGAAGCTCCATGCAACATGTCAGTGACATTGAGGGATGGGCAGCAAGCTTGATGAGAAGGGGTGCTGTTACAGCTCTCCTGTTCCACAGACAAGCAGCCAGAGATAGGAGGACCAAGACGTTAGTAGTAGATGTTAGTAAAGAGGTAAGGATGGGTGTGATTTAATTTAAACAAATATTCACAGCATTATGACCACACTTTGTATGCTTGTTAGTGTGCATGTTACCTGCTTAATTGCAATCTCATCTGTCACTACAGTCAGTCGGCGTGGTTGAGGAGGCGGTGAGTTAAGGAACACACCTGTTTCATTAACCACAGAGTCTGCAGTCGCCTCTGAAACAGCAATCAGATCGCACAATATATTTCAGCAGAGCTGTTTTTAAATTTATTTGTGGCAATTCCAAGTGAAGTCAGAAATCTTCTGAAGCAATTTATTGTCTCTGATTAAGATGACACAGCTGAGACTTTTTCAATGCATGATGCTAACAAAGAAATATTCAGGGTGTATTGCTTAGCTGCCATATTCATTTTTTAATTGTCTTGTCAATTTGCCAGCTTGAATGGTTTTGCTTTTAATTCTTAAGTCTAGTGTCAGCAGTCCAGTCTGTACTGTTCAGGCAAATTTGACCCATTTTTATATTTGAGAGCAGTAAAAACACCCTAAACACCATTCTTTTGGCCTGAAATGTTATGAGTTTTTCTTAAGTGACCAAGAATATATAAAAATGGAAATATTTCAACATTCTTTATTTTTGTGCAGCCTTTTTGTACGTACTGTATAAAGTGTTGTGGTAAAATCACCAATTCTTCACATTTAATAACTTTCATTGAAATTATGATGGCTGTTACGTTCTTGTTTTAGGTAAGGACTATAATATAGTGTGACTGTGAATATTTTTTCTCCATAAACAAATCATGTAAAACCTAAAGAATACACTCTCTCTGCTCTCTAAAAGCTTAATTAAGGATTAATCAGCCATTTATTGATAACTGGTATTTATAAATGAAAAATAGATTTAGAGTCAGAGTATGAATAGTATGTAAAGGTAAGGTAAGTGTCACAGCTGTTGAATCAGCATCAAGTTTCAAGTCCTCATTTTTGTGACTTATATCTGACTTGATGACAAGTCTCAAGTCTACAGCTCTGTGTTTCAGTAAAATCAGTCATCCTCAATATGACAATAATGGGAAAGACAAGTGTCAGAGATCATACCAGGGGGGCGCTCAACTGGCTTATTCAGCATGACATCAGGTGAGGAACAGGTTTCAGGGCTGGAAACAGGAGCTGGCTGCTCAGCTAAAATAGCTTCAGTCTGAGCGGACATGTTGGGCGGTGTAGGTGATTCAGAGTAGGTCAGGGGCAGAATGTCTCTGCAGATGGTGAGCTGTACAGTGCCCTCAGCTTTACGCAGAATATCCACCACCTTACTGTGGCTCAGCCCGGATACAATCACACCGTTCACCTGGGACATACGCAATAAGTATCAGGGTTTTCACCACAGTGAAGATAATAAAACATCTTCAAGCAAGATGTATGAGAGGTTGTTACCTCTAATAGAATATCTCCAACTCTTAGCCGGCCGTCCTGCTCAGCTACTCCACCAGAGCAGATTTCCTTCACTCTGAGCATGCTGCCATTGGTTCCCCCAACCAAAGCGAAGCCGAGACCCCCTCCTTCTGGTTTCATAAACTCCACTTGCATGATGCAACTCTAAAGGGACAAGGAGGCAGAGGAGAAAGAAAAAAGGAATGTGGAGAGCTTTTATTCCAGTGTATTCATGAGACCGCATTATGCTCTGCAGAAATATGCAATTATGTTGTCAATACATGAATTAGATGTAAAGAAAGCCTGACACACACATGCAGACAGTGACCCCCCCACCCAGCAGTGAATACATACGCAGATTGACACACAGTAGACTCATGTTACAGTGTGTGTTTCAGCAGACAATTCAAAAGATACACAGTTAAAGAAAAATAATAGATAGAGTTGGCAAGAGGGGAGAAAAATGAAGAGCTGATGAAGGAAGAATGAGCTTTTGGTCAGACATAAATATCATGTTCAGAAACTTACGTCTTGCTCCTGAGTGAGAGAGAGACATCTGAAGTTTCCAGTAGTCCTACACACAGGTTCAGCTGAAAAAAGAGATAGCGATTAATAATAAATTACCAGCCAATTCGGACAAAAGTACTTGAGTTACCCCAAAACAAATGTTGATCAAGCTACTTTGATGTGAAAGCTGATTAAGTGGAAACATCTGGAAACATCAATGGAAATTCTCCTCACTACCAATTTCCATCCATACCTCCGTTTTCAACCAATGAAACTTCTGAAACAGACACACAGAGACGAAAAAACAACACACACCAACCTCCCACCTCTTCGGCCATTTTGAAAGAGAAGTGTTGATGGCTGCGTATCTTCTATGACAGGTGAACAAGGCTGGTCTTTTCAGACTGACCCTGTCCACTGTCCCTTACCACTGCACGCACTGTCACCAGGCAACTGAGCTACCTGCCCTATAGACCACTAGCTGTATGGCACTGTGTGTGTGTGTGTGTGTGTGTATGATGTCTACTGCCTTGCAGTCCAATACACCGGTGGAGGGCCAGAAGCTTGCTAATTATTAATCCTGCTGTGAGAGCCCAGGATCTGTCTGTCAGCATTCAGATCACACACACACACGCACACACACACACACGCGCGCACACACACACAGCTGCAAAGAGAACCATCTTTCAGCGCCAAGCTCCGGCTTCACGCATACAAAGGGGCAACAAGCAAAAAGGGCAATGAGCACATGCTGATGGAGGAAGTTCAGAGGAACAAATGAAGGAAAGAAAGAAAAGATCCTCACCATCTTCAGTAGGAGACTCTTTCTCTGGAGAGACAGGCTCTTCAAAACGAGCGAAGAACCTTCTGTCCTTTTTCCAGTCGAACAGACCTACAAAAGAGTGATTTGTTTAGAAAAACATTGCCATAGATTGTTAAAGGACACAACTTTAAGGGATAACTCTAAAAAATGTCTTCCCAGAACCCTAACCCTTTCTGGTAATCATTGAACTTAAATGATCATAAGTGAAGCACAAACATATTTGGTTTCCAGGCAATCCATCAGTGCATATAACAACCAAACTATCCTGTTCGTTTCTCCTTGGGTTAACTCAAGCAGGAGATATCAACTTATAAATCTTTCAGAAATGTAAAGCCCTTACCGTTCCACTTAGCCTTGGGAGTCACTGGCTGCTCTTCTCTGTAAAATTGAAAAGGCACAAACAGCAAAGTCACTCAAAAAGAAACATCATACCTCTCTCTGTTTCTCTATCTCTCTCTCTCTAGCCTCTGAGTACATATACCTGATGATTTTAAGTTTCACTTTACGAGGGGCGATCTCACAGGCTTTGACCGCATCCTCCAGGGTCATTCCCAGGGTGCACCTGCCACTGATATAGAGGATCTTGTCATTGGGTTGGACACTGCCCTCCTCGCTGGCTGGAGAGCCTGGCACCACCGCCAGACAGTAGATACCCTGCCATTTGCTGCCAATGCCGCCTGTCAGCTTTATACCTGGGGAGGGCACACACATAGACACATTCAGTCACACTGGTTGATGACAAAACAGCTTAATTACTGCAGAATTAGTGAAGACCACTGACTGTATACAAAGACATTTATATACAGTCAATGGTGAAGACAGTGTCCCACCGAGCTGTCCTGAAGGTGTCTTGTAGAGAACAATATCAGGAAGGCTGTCGCAGGGCGGTGGCGCCACCAGGTTGGTAACCGCTCTCCCCAGGGTCATACTCAGTCTTCTCGGAGATGACCTGAGAATTGTCATGGCAACATCATCTGCCACACTGGTAACATCATGCCCATTTACCTGGAGACAGATGAAAGAGAAGAAATCAATTAAAAACAACATATTGACAAGTGCATACTCCAACACATGTATGTGTGTGTATGTGTGTGTGAGTGTACCGTGACGAGCCTGTCTCCTGCTCTCAGTCGTCCATCTGACTTGGCTGGGTTGTCCAATATTTCCTGTATGTAGTAGCAGTTGTCCAGTTTGCTTCGAGTGATGGTGAACCCAAAGCTCCCACTCCTGGACTTGGTCAGAACCACTGTCAGCTCAAACTCTTTAACTAATCCCTGTGAAGCACAAAAAAATATATTTTATCTCTTTAACAGCAAGATAAATTCTCTGAATTACTATTTAATCCCAATTTATTTTTTTATCACTTAATATTTAAACTTTAACACGGTGACTTTCATGACCCTGGTTCATTGATACTGTGTCATCTCAAAAATGCTCATAATCTCAAAAAAATCACAAACTTGCCTTTCGTCGACTCTCCTCCTCCTCTTCATCATCCTCATCATAATCATCATAACTGTATTCCCTTTCTTTCTTCTCAGGTTCTTCTCTGACCTGTGTGTGGCTCTGCACAGGTGGGGGCAGTACTGTGGGCGGTAGGGTCGGGGGAGGTGGACTGGCGCAGGGAGGCACAGAGGAGATGATTTGGGCTGTGATGGGGGTCTGTGGCGGAGCAGGAGGCTGAGGAGGAGGCACAACAGGCAGGCTGCTCTTGGATATAGCTTTGTAATGACTTGGTAACAGTCCCTGCTGGATTGGGTGGTGCTTGGCTTTGGGTGGCTGAGTTGTGAGCGGCTGAGACGGGTGTGCCAGGGCGCGAGTGGTCGGGGTGTCAGACGACAGAGTGAGGGGCGGGATGGTAGTACTGGGGATGTGAGGGTTGAGGTTTGGATTCTGAGAGCTGAAACTAGAGGATGTGTTGGAGGTTTCAGAGCTGAGGCCTGTGAGGTTGGTTATTGGCATGTGAGTGGCCAGACTGGAAGAAAGGCCGTGAGGAGGCTCCAGGGTGGAGCTGATCGTTAGGTACTCTTCATCTGCCATTATAGTCAGACCATTTCCCATGAGGCAGTAGGTCACACTTCCATCTGCCTCCTCTCTGACTCCACTGCAGATAAACAACACAGACAGTATATCATACATCAATAATACATCACCCTAAACCGAAACTTTCTATCCTAAAAATTCCATCTAAAAATTAAACGACATCTAGCAGCAGCAGGAGCCTAGCTCTGACCCAACTCCCAGCAATGCAATAACACAGCTGGCCAGTAAGAGCTCTTGTTGGTTTGAATTTTTAGAGAAATTTTAGAAATTGTGGGATTGTGAAGATACTATAGTAAATTGCATAACAGAAGTGTAAAAATATAAGAGCCTTTTTCAAATTTAGCAATTCCACTTTACAATTCAATTATCAATTCATAATTTTAAGACAGAAAAATGCAATGGAATTTTAAAAAATATACATATGATATTTTGACATGTTTGCCTTTAATGGACAGTTGATAGTTGAGACAGACAGGAAACAAGTTGAGAGAGAGAAGTATGGTGTACAGCAACGTTGCCCTGCCAGAATTGAATTGGGGACCACTTGGCCACCAGTATAACCAGTGTTGGTAATCATTTTGATCCTTTTTTTTGCTGTTGTTATAAAAGTTCAAATCAAATTCATTGTTGCAGAAATGGTTACAATATTTGGTGGCTCTTTGTTTTCTTTAGACCAATAATTTGATATATTGGTATCTACTTCTGGCACATTACCTGGCATATACAGAGTTTGAAGCCGTCTTAGGGCAGACGTCCACAAACACAGTTGAACTTGATGTTGTTGCAACTGCCTCCTCACCATCCTTGTTCTCCTTCTTTGTTTCTACTTCCTGTTGTTCCTCTGGTTTCCCAGCAGTTGGTTGTGACTCGGGTGAGGTGGGTGATGCTGGTGACGCCGGTGATGCGGGTGAGGCAGGTGAGACTGGTGACGGAGGTGAGGTAGGTGAGGTGGGTGAAGGAGGTGACCGAGGAGGAGATGGCAGAGTCTCGTCAGCCTGCGCTTCACTGTCCAGAGTCTCCTGGCTCTCCGGGGGCTCGGGAGCTGCAGGAGGTTCTGGGCTTTTCTCTGCTGTGTTGGTCAGATCTTCCTCCTGGGTTGGGGGCTGCTTCTGGGCAAGTATGTTGAGGTCATATTGAAACTTAAGGAGCTGGCTGTAGTCCTCTCCTAGTCGGATGTCCAGAGACCGGGATCGGAACTCACGGACAGGTGCAGGGCTCTACATAGACAGGAGGTAAGCCAGATTTTCTGTATTACTGAGAGTAGTTTAAGACTATGAGGCAACATATGTGTTTGTATTTATGTGCACGTTAACTTACCAGTGTGTTGTCATCTGCATCATACAGTACTCCAGGTCCTGGTCGGCAGATCAGCAGATTAACTTCAGATGGAGCTCCGCGTAGCAGGAACAAAACCCTCTGACAGGGTGCAGAAAAACATTGCGTGTTTGATTCAGGAAAGTTTGTGCTCATTGATTGTTTTGCTCATTGTTCATCATTTTAATTTGTTATATATTTGGTTGCATGTGTGAATGAGGAATGTGTGAATGCCAAGGAGTTATCCTTGGCAGTACAGCACAGCAGATTAAAGGACACATCAAACACTATGACACAAGCAGCTTGCTATTTTCGGTTGCTTGAGATTAAAGGATTAGTGAATCTATGACGAGAACTAAAGAAAGAGCAGGGTCACTAGTACTACTCATACACTCACTGGCCCATTCACAATTATTTATCAACAAATGAAATCTTCTTCTATGCTGAAATTACCACACAAATGTACTGGTACTCCCTAGGCTGAAATGCATGGCTGTTTTTTAAATGTTTTAAATTCAAAAGTTTCTTTTTTATGTCCACATGTATATGTTGGCAAGTTCTATTTGTTAGTGTGGAATATGAGAGCATTATTAATCACTAAAAAGACCACAAAACATACCTGGTAAGAGAGGTCCTTAACAGGCTCTTTGTTGACAGACAGAATGACGTCTCCCTCTCGCAGCAGACCGCTCTCTTGTGCCGGCTGGCCTGGGAACAGACGCTTGATGCGAACCACGCTGCCTCGGTCTGGCCCCGAGTGCAGCTGGGAGATGTAAAAACTGAAGCCGAGCCCAGACATACTCTTCTTTAGTACCACTTCATGCGTGTTTTCTAGAAAAGGGAAGAGATGGAGGAGACTCTTGGAGCGTTAGAGTGTGTTGTGTAATCTTTAATCTTAAATGTGGGCTGTGTGCATGTGTAAACTGTGATTTTTAAAATGTTTTAGAAATTCCAGATATCTTCCTATGAGATGTATTTATAATTCTCCAATTGCAAAATGTGAAAAGCAGATAATGTTTTTTCCACATTTTGCTTCATTTTTTGTACTTTACAGTACAGAAACACAGGCTTTGTAGAGACAAGAAACTGTCCCTTTAACTAAGGTTAGGCAGTGAACAGGCAGCTTCAAGGTTTCAGTGGATGCAGTCTCGGGGGAACAAGGCAGCGTCAGCCCTGGATGACTCTGACAGCAACCACAATGTAGCTGTCAGATGACTCACAGTCACCTCTGGGCCATGTGTGAATGTGTGTGTGTGTGTGTGTGTGTGTGCCTGACACTGTCTGTCTTTTTTTTTTCCTTTTGTGAGTGTATATGCCCCTTCCTCTCCCCTCTCACCATCAGTCACAAAGCTGTAGTCCTTGGCTCGACCACTCAAGGTCGTTTCCACGGAGACTTCAGTCCTGGGGGGCTGTGTGTATGATGAACTGTGGGCCAAGAGGGGGCAGGGTGAATCGGGTCTGGGCTCCAGGATTACTGTGGGTTCCCTTTCTAACTGTAGGTTCACCACCTGGGGAACACAACACTGGTTAGACACATCACACTACAGATTTGGAACTAGTTGTTTGAGTTCAGTAAAAATGGATGGCTGTTACCGCAACCATGATGGCAAAGAAAGCTTGTTTGTTTGTTTGAACGCTTCATTGCATGTACAGTACGTGTGTGTGTTTGTGAGTGTGTATGTGTATGTTTACCTCCCCTGTCCTCTTGAGGCACTCGACAGCTTGTTGATGAGTCACGCCCCTCAGGTTGGACCCATCAACCTCCAGCAGTCTGTCACCTGTCATATGCACAAACACAAATCTCATCATCATTAGCAACATCAATACATAAACGGTTTGTGTGTGTGTGCTCGTGTATGTGTGTGTGTGTGTGTGTGTGTGGTTGACGGGCATGTCAACAAATCTAAAAGTCGTTCCTGCTCACTGAAGCATGAACAAAGCAGACAGAGACACAGCACTGTGGCTCCAGTATGTAACATAAACTCATGTACAATAACTGACTAAACAAAGAAAATGCCAATACTGCCTTAAAAATCCTTAGAACAGCTGCTCAATTACACTCAGTTGTTTCATATTTATGTTAAAAGAAGTAGATTTTTTTTTAGCCTTTTTGGCTAATGATAAAGACCAGATCTATGGCATACATTCCAAATTTTTTGTACTGTACACATGCTGAATCAAGTGAAAGGATTACCAATCTGAATGCGGCCGTCCTGCTCTGCAGCACCTCCAGGCACCAGACTCTTGATGTAGATGCCTCCAAATCGCACATTGGTGTTTATTCCTCCCTTTTGGCAAAGACGAATTCCAAGAATTAGACAACATGACAGGCCTCAAATAACCGCAACAGCTCACACTGACTCAGCTTGTATTTATCCAAGTTACTGTGTATTGTAGCTTGTTACCTATTAACCTTTCCTCTTTAGTCCTTAAATCGGTTTGGCTGCGCTGGTCTCACGCACAGGGCAGTGATGTCACTAAGTTCTTGGCACAATTTCCTTAGGTTTCAATATGTCAACATGACCTCGCCTGCTCTTCAGAAACATGCCTTTCACTTTGTCATTCCTATTCATGTAGTCATAGTGGGGAGTGAAGGAAAACAAATCTAAACTAAGCAACACTCCTATGGGGAGGCACAGTTTGAAAACACAAGGTAAATACTATTAAAATAAAAAGTAATAAAAGTAATTCACTCACAGCAACACTGATGCCAAGGCTACCACTGCTTTTCTTCAGCTCCACTATAAACCTCTCCCCAGTTTTCAGACTTAAAATAGTGGGAGACCGGGAACAAACAGCCTGAAATCAGGAAGGAATAAGTGTTTTCAGGACACTTATAAAACAGGTGCATCACAACAACTCAGATTTTTATCACATTAATCAGAGCACTTATTCCATTCAACAATTAGCACTGGTTGAACTCTGCTGTCAGTTTTGACCTCATGCTGACTTCGCTTCCAAGGCAACAGAGTCAATTTTACTAACCTCTGGGTCATGTATTCGCACAACAGGAATGTGAAGCCTCTTGCTCTGCTTGGGGGTTGCCATGTTGGACAGAGTGATGGCCTCTTCCAGTTCCTCCACTGCAGGGCGAAATTCTGTGCCACTCAGGGTTGTCTGTGAGCCAAAACTTCTTTCCAAAGCCAAACCGAGAGTGCTTTGACTCAGGGAATTCCTACTGTCCCTCAGAGACTCTGGTGACAAAACAATCAGGTAGGATGAAGGTATATAATCATGGTTTGACAATGGTTTAGAAATACTTGCAAGATAGTATGAACTTATGAAAGTCTACATGCAGTTGAGAAAACAACGAACACATCTTACGTTTAGGCTGGGACACAATTAGCTCCACTTCGTCAGGGCTGCTCTGTAAGATGGCAGCGGCATCACTGAATGTTACCCCTTCCAAACTAGTCTTGTTAAGAGAGATGAGACGTCCACCTGAAAAAAAATCAACAAATCATTACAAAATCCTTGTTATAGGTTGTCATATGCAGCCAAATTTAGTTTCTTCTCTCGAGCAAAGTTACGTTGTAAGCCAGCATCTGTGTTTCCGTACCGGGTTTGATTCGTCCATCCTTGTCCGCAGGCCCATCAGGCACAATGGAAGCAATGAAGATCCCAAGGTCAAGTTTACCTGTATTGTCTTCACCCACTATAACAAAGCCTGAAACAGGACCAGAGAGGAGGTGATGACAAAAGTCTCCTGTTAAAGAATCATGTACGTGGCACTCTGCTCATTAATTTAACATCAAGCTCAGAACAAAGTGCTGCTTAGAAAACTCACCAAAGCCAAGTTTAGGATCTTTTTTCAGGTTCACACAGATTATCTCTCTCTCTGGTGGGGTCCTGGTTGGGGTGTCAACTGCAAAGCACATGTTTTACATACAGTAAGTTAATAACTACAGAACTATTCATATATTTTCCGTACCTACAACATATATTCTGATCAGGATCAGAGAGACAAGTCAAAAGTCTAACATATGCAAGTTACAGATAATTCACTGTGGAGGAAGAAAACATGCAAATTGCACCCAGAAAGCCCCCTGCTGGCTAGATCAGGCTCTAAAAAAGGGAAGGAGTGAAGCAACAGTGTGAACCAATGAAATCCTAATTTGAATATACAGACACGTGAATAACCTGAGCAAGTGGGAGGGGAAACACATGCAGATGCTTCTATAAAGGGAATGAGCGGTCACCGACTGGTTTGAGTATGAAAAAGCTGTGGATCACATGGTGTGGCCTTTGCAGTTACCAGATCTCATTATAACAATATAATACAAGCCCAGTAACACATATAGGGGATATGGACAAATGGGTTCAACAAAACTCCACAATCATTATCACTATTGTCTCTTTAACTTGTCTTTATGTGTTCAAGAAAGAAAGGTTGAGTTTAAATTGTTGACATATTCACCTCGTATGGAGGAAGAAGTATCAGAGTCTTGCTTCTGTAGTGAGACACTGGACATCATTCTGGGAATTGGCTCTGGCGTGCTTAAAGACACATGTGCACACTTTAGCAGCAAGTTCTTAATCTTCATTGAGGGGATGCTTTTGTAATGGGAATATCAACTAAATTATTTTTGCAAAGCGCTACCTCCAGTATTGCCGCTCTTTCAAATCCCTGGGGTCTCCTGTTTCAGGGGGCTCCTTGTTCAGTTCTCTGCTCATTTCCCTCCTCAGCTCTCTCTGCTGGCGGAGGCGCGCCTCCAGCTTGGCAGTCAGGTCATCACAGGACTTGGAGAGGGAGTCTGGCTGACCAGGTGATAAACCTACATGGTTCAACATGCCCTCTGAGCATGACATCCGCTTCATGTTCAAGTTACGGCCCCGGTAGACAGACAGGTGTTCATCTGGGGAAACAGAGGAGCATTAGGTTTTGTTTATTTTTTGTCATTCTAGGTTATAACCTTTGTGTGCTGACAAGAGCTCCTTTCTTTCAAAGTCAGAAGCAATACAGTCAACACAATCAATAAAAGTTCCTACCTGGTATCATGCTGTGGTTCAGTTGTCTTGACGTCATCTCGCTGTGGAATTTGTGCTGTGCCGAGCAAAGGTTCAGGAGGTACTGTGCTATTTTTGAGCTCTCTGTTACAAAACTGTGCTTTTTCCCGCTGGGCCCGCCACACTCTATAATGAGTTTACGTCGCTGGAAAACAGACACAAGTCATCATACATTTACTGTGAGGTTCATGACAAAATGAGCTGTATCAATATTACTGTCTGATATGTATTTATTTTTACCCCAGTGGATATAGAGTCAGTCTCCCTCCAGAGGAAGCGTCTGGTGACAGTTCGGAGGTGGTTTTTCATCTCGTACACTATGATTCCTTTGGCACAGACACCCAAAACCAACTCTCCTATCACCGGCCTTTTCTCTCTTCCCACACGGTGGAACATAACCCCATACTCTGGGCACTGCTGGGCAATCTGATAAGATATACAGACATTTAAAAAAAAGTTGTGTGTCTGTGTGTGATTGCATTATAATTTACATTTTGATGATGTAGCTGGCATACAATTAGAGTGACTTACAGTCAGTGCAACAGTAGAAGTACCATAAAAAATTAAAGCCGTTACTAGTACACACTTCAGCCTTATTACATCACTTTACATATTGTGAGTTGTTATAAAAAAGAAATATCAAAATAACAAAGTAAAACAAACATGAGATAATGTGTGTATATGTGTGTTTGGTGTATGAGTGGATACATCAGCAGTCTGTGTACCTTCAAGTACTCTGTTTCCGCCTCTTCAGGCAGCATCTGAGCATGACTTGCATGTAGCCTTGGCAACTCTTCCTTCACATTGGGCAGAGCCAACTTCTCTAGCATCCTCTTTGACACATAATGTTCTGGCTGGTAATAATTCTTACCATACAACTATAAGACACACAAAAGAACCGAATGCACTGATGTGACACACACTGAAAGATGATGCTAGTATTTAAAGACTTAAGGTGAACATTTTTCTTTTTATCCTCAGTACCTCTGGCATGTAATCTCCAAACTCAGCCTGCAGAGCAAGAGCAGCAAGAAACAAGCCTGTCTCCTCATTACAGTAAAGCCTGTCCTCCAAGATATCCTTCCGCAGCTGTAAGTAGTACTGGTGACGTGTCAGTTTGTGCCTAGGAAACATGACAAAAGTTAAAAAGCAGAAAAGTCTCTTGAAACTATGTATACAAGAAGCATATTAGATATATCCAGTACTTACAAAATGAAGGAGATATCATCAACAAAAAATTTGACTCGAAGAAACATCAAAAAGGAAGCTATCTGTCCTTTTTTCCAACTATCAGGAGCAACTTTGGAGATTTTTGTTTCATGGTCCAAAAAGAAATATTCAGCATCTGCAGAATGACAAAGAAAACACCCTTTAGACTTCTGAACTGATTCAAACAACAGGCATCCAATAAAATGTAATGTAAGTAATTACACAGTATGCAGAATTATTATTAAGTCTCCCCTTCATACCCACCTCATCATGTGTGATATAAGTTGGACTATGCTGAACATTTCGAAATGCATTAGTATGAATGTTTAATATTTTGAATGTCCAGGCTTCCTCTCACCATCTAGGAAGGCAAGACCAAAGTAGAAGTGCTCCACCAAGTTTGCGTGAGCCACCACCATGTCAAACACATCTCTTGCTTTGGACTTGATGTCACAGCGGACCGCCACGTACTGTCCATTAGGCAGCACTACAGTCACTTCTCTCTGAGACGAACACGAACGTCCCTTTTTAGACTGTGGTGGACACACACACACACAGACACGCGCACATAAATAAACCATTCACATACATGTACAACCAGCAATCTACATTCAAACTGATCAGTGGCAGACAGAAACAGAGGAAGTGAACAGGCAGCACAAATTTACCACGATAGATCCTGGAAGCTCGAGAACAATTTGTTGTTCGTCTGCCATTCTGATGAACTCAGGACCCAACGCCTGGCAAGACAAACAATGACATTTTAAACACTCGCAGCAGCAGCACATCTGATGGTCTCTTTTGCTTCTCTGCATGCTCTTCTCTCTGGTCTCAAAATAAAATTAGACACTCAATCTTAGTTTCTCAGTCTCAGTGAACCAAACAGCTTGTCTACCTGAGCAGAAGTTAGCTTCTTTAGCTTTACATTCATGTTTTTTATGTTCATATGAGTCTTTTTTTTCAAGCACTAATTACACATCCCTTGCATGCACGTGCGTCACTGAATAAAAATAAAATAAAATTTGTATCCACACCCTAATGTATCCCTGTTCCTACCTTAGCTTTCCTCTGGCTCAGGCTGAGGGAGGACTCGCTGAAGGTGATGGAAGGACTGTGAGACCTGCCCGATGTCTTGGGAGAGAGGTCGTGGTGGGGGCTCCTACCAAGCCAACTGCAGGTGCTGTCCCTGTGACGAACCCCACGGGGGAGTCTGAGGGGAGAGAGAGAGATAGAGAAGAGGGCGGGGGGTTGGGGAAGGATGGATTGTGTAATAGTTGTGCAGACAAGTGGGAAAAGTCAGACTCTGAGATAATGTCATGTCCCTCCAAAGTTGGTACAGACAGCGAGGAAGGGCAAAATGAGAAGCAGATTTTTGTTGCACAAGAAACTAAACAGCTTTAATACTACACTAACTAAAATGTTGGTATTGTGGAGTTGTGCATATACAGTATGTGTAAATATAGTACATGCCTGTCCAAAGAAGAGTGGTACAAAGGTGTGGGAGAGCTCCTTGGTCTGTGTCTCCAAGGTCTCTGAGATAAACTCCCTAGAAGAGAGACATAAAACACCTGCAGTGTCAAAACATGTACCTTATTGAACCAAACTGGTGAAATTGAATTTCTGCGTGTTATTCTACAATTGCATCCACACACCACAACATATCATTATTTTAAATAAAATAAATAATTGAATATTTACTTTTTTGGAATAAATTAAGTGGACACATGCATTTTTGCATCATGTGTTATTCTGCCAATAGTTAAGAATCTTTTCTTTCTCTTATTCTGTTATGTGTTTCCAGTTCTGGTTGCCCCTGCATAATGAGCGTACCTGACTTTGAGTCAGAGTCTGTTGAGTATCTTCTCCCTTCAGCACAACCTTCGCTGAAGTCTGGAAATGGCCCTCTCTTTCCTGTCAACCAGGTAAGAGATGAAAGATGACAGCAGTGTTTGATTCCTGTCTGTCTCTGTGCTCCCCAGAGACACTGAGATGTTTGGACAGAAGTGAAGCTAGCAGAGAGTTTAGCCTGGAGCCTCCACACTCGCTATCTGATTATTGGCTCTCGCGGGAGCCTAATCCTGGACTTGCTTTAGGTTAAGATTTTAATCCTGTTGACCTGTACATTGCTTTTTCTAAGAAACAATGACTTAATGTGTAGAATGTAACAATTTCTCACATCTCTTTACCTTGTTCACTTCTGTCCGCAGAGAAATTGAAGCAATAGAACAGGACAGGATACTTATTTCCAGTTTATAGACAGAAATATAAAAATGTATATGTTTTTAAAACACTGTAATTGTGACATTTGTTATATCACTTATTCGTGTCATCTCTCAACAGCACAGACATTAACTTTTGCTGTTTCAGTTCCAGTTATTTGCCATCACTGCCCCATGTTGCAAGGCAGGGTATAAATATTTTAAATCAGCTCCATAATTCTTAAATCTTACTGGTGTATAGTAAAGTGATCAAAATCTGCTTGGTCATGAAAAGCCCTTATACAGGAAAGTTCACGGTGACACACATAAATGTTCGACTCAGTTTTCTCCTCTCCTATGTGATGTTGTGGATGATACTTGTGTTTACAACTTGTTTATCGGACTTCAACATGTATGCTCACCATGAAGTCTTTCTCTGATCATCTGACTCCTGCCACTCAGAGGGACGTTGCTGTCTGGCAGAGAACTGTGGTCCATCTGGAGGAAAAGCCATTGTGATTTTGGATTCTGACACATACATGATGGCCTGCAGAGAGGCTGAAACGCAGACAGGCACATATCTAGACTCACTGATTCATGGAAGACCTCCTCCACCAGCTGTCTGATGACTTTGGCAGGGGACGACAGGATGGAGACTCTATGCTGAGATTCGCAGGCTTCCAGGATGGAGTTGAGATTTATCCTGCGGTGGGCCAGGTCCTCACACATGCTGAGGAGGAGGCTGTTTAGATGGTCACTCAACTGGACTGGCTGAGAGGGACAACAAAGTAAGTGTCAAAAACCGTGGTGTATGATTATGATGGGAGTAAAAAAAAAACTTGTATACAAACATGTGTCACCTGATTTTGAGGTAGGTGAAAATCAACTGACCAGTAGAGAGTCATACCCAGTGAATACACCAGCATCTGTGCAACAAAATCAATGAGTGAGACATAACGGTATCGGTTTTCAATTTTCATATACAACTTATCCTCAGATCACAACAATAAACCTGAGCCCACATTTATCATTGTTACATAAAACAGGAGTAATTGTGAAAAGCATATGTGTGGTCATATGAGTGTGGAATTTATCAGTTTCTACTCAACACTGTAAAATCATTAAGTTTTATCCATTGATATCCTCATATAAATATGACAAAAGTACAATTACTGAATATCAATTAGAAAAAACTGCAGAATTTGTCTGCATGTTCAGTTATGTAAAAGGCAACACTGACACATGACTGTGATTTCTCTTTAGGAGCTGTGTAAATAAAAATTGAATTTTGTTTTAGAGTGTGAGGTGTGTGTATAAGGCTCAAAAACAAACCCTCTCGCGTGTATGACATCTTTCATCAGAGGAGTGAATTTAGAGCCTTTGCCATGCAGTGTTAAAAATTCAGTATGAAATGCAGAATCTGGAGTGGAAGCGCCCTGCGCTCAGCCACTAGATGGCGAGCTTACATTACTCAGGAATCAACTCAACATTCTGAGATACCACAAGCTAAGGAAAAAGACATATCAGCATCTAACAGCAGAAACTTATAGCCAATTCAACTCACCTCCAAGTTCAAATATATTGATCAAATAATCAATACAACCTAAAATTGTTTAGAGTTTGACAAGTCTACCATAAACTCTCATGTGAGGTGTTGGGACAGGATGCATGCACTGACCCTCTCTATGGCAGGTTTGGTTGAGCTGGCACGGCCCTGCAGCATCTCTGGAGCAGTGAAGGTGGATACCTCATCTGATAGGCCGCAGTTCTTAAATGCTAAGGTACCAGTGGCTGACAGCAGCAAGGAGGTGGGGCTTATGATATTGCACATATTATTGTGACCTGGAAAAAAAGTGGGAAGTCTATAATGTACAGACAGATAATGCTGCTGATTCAACTGCACAGTCAGTGAGTAATACAGAAGTACTGCAAGATATATTCAAATGTTTATGTTACATTTACATTGCAATAAAACACTGGTATGATCATAGCTTAAAGATGTAGAAATTATCCATTTTAATAGTGCTTTACCCTTATAGGAGACATCCACTAAAGACTCTGCAGTGCCCAGCAGCAGAGACCAGACCTCCTCCTCCAGCAGAGGTCCCCCTCGTGCCTCCAATACTTCAGCTAATGTTACAAATGTGCTGCTCATCCTGCACACATTCCCACCATGCACCTGAGGATGTATGCACATAAAAGAGAATAAACACATACACATACAAGAACAGTATTCTCTGCTGGGTGTTAAGCTTCTTCCGAATCCCTCTCTCATCCACCTTCACGACACGTGTCCACTTCATCTTCATGTGTGGATATTACTGTCGCTGTCACAGCCTGTCAACACTATTTTATATTCAGGGACAGTAAGGAGGGACGGTTCTGAGAAACTTTGCAAAAAAAAAGACAGTTCTCTGCACTGGACTCTGATAAGATTATCTAAGTCCATTAGTCTCACCGCCTATCTCACTCTCTGCCCCTCCCAGTTTGTAATAGGCTTTCTTCTAACCTGAGGGCAATTCTAAAGGAGCTATGCTTCTGGCATCCCTGCAACTGTGTCATGATCCAGTGTTAGCTTGTTTTCACATACTGTGTAGGTATTAATGCAACTGTTTATAGCTGAGAATGGGGAAGAAAAAACCTGAGCTTACAAATATAGGATGATATTCAGTAGAAAAGTCAAAGACAAAAGTCTTTACTTTCCCAATATTAATATTTTTGCTTTTAAACATTTATATGACATGAATAAAACACAGCATTTTGGCTATATGTATATATGTTTTTACAGATAAGCCATGTGAAAATCTTAAAAGTAACCAAAGTAACATGTGCTCCACATCATTAGATAGTCATATTTAATTTGACTTATATTATATTGTACTAAAGCAGGTTGGATGAGGTGCATGGATACACTGAAATGAACCACTTACACAGTAAAATGTCTACCTGCTTCAGATCAGTGCATTCTGAGAATACAAATTGCTCAATATTGATAAAAGAGCGATATTCAGAGCAACATTTTATCTAGATAAACACCCAAACAGACTTGACCTCAAATTTCTATAATTTGAGAGGATCACAATAAAAGCATTTTCATTAGTAGGTCTCTCAAGGGGCAGAAATGACTGCAACATATTGAAGCAGGTCCAACTTTAGAGCTGTGGCATGTTAAATACATAATGCTATGAACTAAACAAATAAATATAACTATGTAAAGATCTAATTGTCTCTGCTATACAGTGAAGGCTATGAAACCCAACTATTGTGTTTTTTTATCCAACCTAATTTGTTTCTTTTTATTGTGTCTGTTCCTCTGAATTATCAGAGCAGCCAATCTCAGAACAAAGCAACATGCTTCCACTGATAGAAAGCAACCCAATTACTTTAGGCCTGATTAAATCCTGCACTTAAACTGAACTTATCCTCGGCTCATGACACACAGACTGTCGACTGAATGCAAGGAAAGTCTTATCAGATTACACGTGTGGCGACAAACAACAACACCAAAACATGGATGACCAAAGGTAACAAATATGAAAGGAGTCCACGTAAATCAGTGATCAAATCATTAAATGATGAGAACTAGTAGTCATACAGTAGCCCTGGTTTGTTGTTATGATGTAGAAAGGATCGAAGAAGAAAGTAGGAACCTTGCCAGGTGCTCCCACCCATCCATGGAGCAAAACTTTAGCAGTTACACTCCCTCACAGTGGTCTGTCTACAATGCAAAGCTGCTGTAGTAAGGTTGTAAAATCATGCACTGCTGCAGGGACCCACACGGCAACAAGCTTATTGGTTTCTAATTACCTCTTGTCATCAGACTATTACAGAAAAATGAAGGAATTGTGTTGTGCACATACAACATAGCTTTTACCTCCCCTGTCAACTATCAACATCAGACTTTCACTTCTCTATTTCAGCATCTGCATTCGCTAAAGTATAACCTTTAAAACTTGATCATTAAGATGGAATTATAGAGCATAAATACATCTATTCAATGGTCTTTTGTGCAACTGCAGGAAGGCTATTAGTATTTAGAACCACCTCTTTTTTTAGTATAATCTGATACCATTTACAAACCAGTTGCCACTGCATCCACATGTTTATTCTCCTTTGCTCACTGGATGTAAAGGCTCCTACATCCTCCTATTCATGATGCTTGGACTAAATTCGGAAGCATGCCATGAATTTAATGAACCAGTCAACACCTAGGCTTATTATCCTGTTATAGACAAACCACCTTACTGGTTCATTAAGCAAACAACCACACGATTTAGACACTGACAGAGAAGCTGTGCTGTTTTCTTGGGAATTTGGGACAACGCTTCTTCAGGATCTAGGTCTCTGTCTAAGCCTTCTTTCCAACCAAGCGGTGACAATAAATTTCTGTATTCACCTATGTATGACAGCACTGACTTTAAGCTACTATAGTCACAGTCCCATGCAGCTACAACATATAAGCAGCTACCAAACAACAATATTCATCAAGCTGAATCTTCTCCTTACAGGCCTGAATACTGAAGACAATGTCGTGCATTACATGACTCTGAAAGCTAAATCTCATTATAGACCTGTGAATGTTTATCTTCCAAATGCCTGAAGTGAAGAGTTTTTAATCTGAAGTCTCCAGTGAATTAACAGAACAAATGTATCTAATTATGAAAATGTCCACATCAATTCACCAAACTGTCAGACAGCACTATAAGGAGGAAGATAATAGAGAATAGCACAGAAACATTACCTGGTAACATATGTAACCTATGTCAGCGGTCTGATCCTTTGTATTATCTTCAGTGCTCCCACCACGGATCCAAAATAATCCTTGTGATCATCGCATTGCTGTTTTGACG
This sequence comes from Euthynnus affinis, assembly GCA_029490765.1. NCBI lineage: Eukaryota > Metazoa > Chordata > Actinopteri > Scombriformes > Scombridae > Euthynnus > Euthynnus affinis. Next base: position 13,840,543 of record CM055852.1, on the reverse strand, counting down.
TTCTCTCAGTAAAGGCTGCTCCGCTCTGGCAGGTAATTCATCAATGACATTAACTATACATGGTGCCCCATTCATTTGTTCTATTACCGCCGGCACCACGTTGAAGATCTGAAACTTTTTGCAGTAATTGGCGCTATTCTTAGCTTCTCGCCTTTAAACACTTAATTGGATTAGCCTCGCGGTTTGACAGCGACAGGTCAGAGCCACCAATAGCGGTTGGCGTGAGATCAGCTACACCGATTTAACTAATCCGTCTGACGCCCAAAGGTGCGGTGGATTCCCGGCGGTAGGTGCGCTACATAGAAGCCTGAGAAGGACGAACGACCTCGGCCGAACGAGTGGACTGTAGCCTGCTGTCGTAGGGCTGCTCCCCCATAATGATCATAACACTGCGGGCTCTCTTCGAACAAGGGGTAAGAAACCGTAGTAGCCTTGTCTTGCTGCGGGAGTCGGTGCTGGGACGTTTATCCATGCCGCTTCCCAGCGCTATTGCGCGCAGCTTGTCTCTGCAGGCCCCGGGGTATCTGCGCAGGGACAAGGATAAATAACAACCATCCAGGGCTGTCAGGTGGGTGCAGGGAGAATTTAAACTACTCAGCGCTAAGTTAACGTAATTTTACCCTAATGTCCTTATTCAGTCACATGCCTTCGCAGAGCATGTGTGCGTGGATACCTTCAATGTTGTAGCGTATATGAAGTGGTGGGGAAACTCAGGTGGTACCCGAAATACTACTATGCTATGGATTTCTGCGGAACCTCTGCATGTCATAGTCTGCCAGTGATCCCACTGTTTAATTTGGACAGGGGATGAGGTATATGGGCTAAATCTTATACATGATGTCAAGTAGCATGTTGCTCAGATGATTTGCAAACAGCTTTCAATTCATTGGCTATTATTTATGATCACTGCAGCATAACTACAGTTTACCCTGGAAATAGACCATACCAACCTTAAAGACTTTCATATGGACACTAACTGTCTGACTACCTATATCTACCTGCCTATAACTAACTAACTAACTAACTAACTAATTAAATAACTAACCTCGAAGCTGTCAATGCTATTGCTCCTCAATTTTTATACACACAGTTCAAGAGTCTGACTTGGCATTTTTGTCTGTTTCCCACATGAATGAAAGTCAAACACACAAGTTTTTCCATTCTGATTACCAACATCAGTAATGAAGAAAATATTTTACAGCATCTGAAAACACTTAGATTTAGTTGTTGCCTGTTATTTTGTGTATGAAAAGACTCTTAGTGAAAGGACTATCTTTTTGCTTAAATCTAAAAGAGAAGAAACATTGAAAAGGCATATAAACATTTATTGTCTCTTTGTATTGCATTGTGTTTCTTTTTTAATGCCTTTTTTGTTTTATGTAAAACACTTGTTTTTTGTTGTTGAAAGGTGCTATAGAAATAAACTCAAAAACACAAAGAAGGAGAGAAAGACATTTAAAAATTGTCCATGTAAAAATGTAAAATATGTCCATACTTGACCGTTTTGCTTGAAGGTGTGTGCCTCATTGAGCCCTGCATGTGGACATTCACATCATGTCCTTGTGAAGGATTTTGCAACATAGACAATATGTGGGGGGGAAATGGGCATCAGATCCCAAAACATTCTGTTTTAGTCACAGAAAAATGTTAGTGACTTTTTGACCTGTGTGCTCAGTGACCCTTAAACACAACCTGGCACTCCCTCTCTGCCATTCTCGTTGTCACTGGCAGGAAAATATATCAGATGTTGTATGCAAAAGCCCCCCCCCCCCCCCCCCCCCCAAAAAAAAAAATGCATCCCCATCTTTCAGTCCTTATTATGCCATTACTGTGCATGGCTATAACACTTAATGTAACTCATGCAATGGACTGTTGGACAGAAATATGGTCAATATCTCTAAGTGGACTGTGACTAATGCAGTGTAGGGGCTATATTTTCAGTGGTCAATATCACCCCTCAGCAATAGATTTACTGCAGGCACGTTAGAGAGCATTAAATAACATTTAATTGTTTAATCTTTTAAACGGAAGTGGGTTTGTTTGCTTTTTTTGGATAGATAGATAGATAGATAGATAGATAGATAGATAGATAGATAGATAGATAGATAGATAGATAGGCAGGCAGGCAGGCAGGCAAGCGGAAGGAAGGATGGATGGAGGTGGTGGGTGTGTCTCTGTGGATGAGTGACGTGCTGCTGGGACACGCATGCCCCGTGCGCACTGCGCGTCCTGGCCTGTCAGTAGCAGCCAGATGGAAACGTAGGCAAGTGAATTTGGTGAGGTCATGTATTTTTTTAAGCCGCACAACGGAATAAATCATCCTTCACCGGCGGCATAAACAAAGTAGTCTGCTGCTCCGGAACATTTCGCAGCTGATCGGACCTCGGGGGGGATCGATTGTTAAGATTCGGTGACAGAGGTAAGATGAGGATTCGCACCTCTGCTTCACAGACTGTGCTTATTGTTTGGTCGTGGGGGAGGGTCGTATGTCGTTTTGTGTATTGCATGCTGCTTTACCGACGCGGTTGTTGTTGCGGGGCTGTTACATTGTAGCTTCACTTGACCCCACAATGCTTTCTTTTCACGGTGCTACATTGTGACCCCGTCTGTACACTAGCGTTCAGGCTGAGGCAGTTGTAGCTATAACCAACACCGAATGCGCACTGTGCCTCACTAAAAGGCCCTGTCATATCACGACATGGCTGTCATTATCAACATAATAATGTCTTCTTCTCGGGGCAGTGTCCCGCCTGCTCATTCAGGCTGCTATGTGTTAGCCGTTTCCCCGATGCAGCAGTCCGGTCATTTACCTGCTAGCTACCTCAGCTCTGCTCTGCTCTGCCGTCGACAAGACGAGGGGTCGTGTGGCCAAGGTTAACACACTGACATCGAAATGAAAATAAATAACGGGTCGATACTGCTCCACTCCTCGGTCTCTGCTGTTCTTATGTACTCAGGACATAATAGCAAGACAGTTCCCTCTATTTCTGTGCATCTTTCTCCGCCCTGCTTGTAGCTTAAGTGTTGACTGAGGGGGGAAAAAGGCTGTTTCAGCTTTTGATTGGGTGCACAGCGGTATGTATGACTGTAATGTGACAGAAGGTGTCTCATCCGTAAATTGGATTAAATACGTTAATGACTGATGTATATTTATTGGGTTTACATATCTGCTGAAGGGGGATGCATGTAAATAAGGGAAGTGTATTTCTTCCAGTGGGAATAATATGTCACATTACTACGTGTGTTAGTAGTTTTAATGTGGCCTGTCGTTTATTTTCTATGTTATGGACAGGGAAGCTTATGTTATGTTAACGTGTGATGAAAAAGTGACAGTTTTCCCATGCACGTGTATGAGAATTTGTGCTATTTTTAGTGTAATATAATTTAAACACCATTGTCAGAATATGATTAGTGCTGAAAGCCATTCATTAAACCATTAGGACAGAAGCAGTGCAGGTTCAAGTCATTAGAAGGTTGCACGCTCTAGGAATGAGCCTGCTGTATTTCTGCTTTTGCAAAATACACAAGGTACTAGATTTACTACGGCTTCCCTCCCTTTCAAATCCATCCACGAGGTCCAGAGCTCTCAGGTGCTGCATGACACTACTGAAGTGGCTGCTGCATAAATACTGCAGCTGACACATAACTGCAATCTAGTAGTGTGTAATTGATTTCAGAGGAATTTGTTGATGCAGCATGTACTTGTAAGCATCAATACTTGTTGTTTCACAGCGGGGACATTAATATTAACAGTGTGCGTGATTAAATAGGAACTGAGGGGATTGAGCAAAAAATATCAAGCTGCTAAGACTATTACACTGTTTTTTTTCCCTTGCTGCATTGACTTGACCTTATTATTCTTATGAATTCTCTCAATTCTAAGAAAAAAAAAAAGACCTTACAGCAGAGCAACAGATAACTGTACATACCATCAATGGTACTAACATGTCATTCGAGCCGTCATAGCTCAGCGGAGCTTAATTGTCTTCCTGTCTGTATTATAAAAAGAAGTCTATTTTCATGTTGTGAGGGAGGTGGATGTTATGTACGTCTATGTGACGTTGGATGAACAGAAGGAGAGCTGACTCATTTTATTCTGGCAATTATATCCCTCATATGGACCGTGTGTCGGAAGACTGAAAGAATGGGGAGGGTGATTACGTAGCTTATATAAGAACTGAAGAAAGGAAAGGAAGCCGACGTTATATTTTTTCCTCCTTTTTTAGATTTCAGGTGATGTAATGTGAAAGATGTTTTGGGAACATCACGTCAACATCATTGGTATCTCTGTGTTGTGTCTTATCTGGGCTCACAGCCTCTTGGTGTAACTTGACCCAGTTAACATGTGCCTGTGGAAGACCCGCTTCCAGAACTAGGCTGGAGTCCTGGGCTGGGGTCCAAACTTGCAAGCGTTCGGGCAGGAATTATCACCGGGCTTGGTTTTCCAGTGTGACAGAGTCATTCTGAGAGTCATATTTCATATGATGGAGTAGACCTCCCCATGGCCCTGCTGTTCTGCCGCCACTGCTGATGATATCAAATCTTCCATCCCGGTGTGTTTGCTGACTTGCCGAGATAAGGAACCGCAGTGCTTGCCTCAAGTGTGAAATTCAGCAGCGTCTTTGCTCCTTCGCTCCTAATCTGCTTCCTCGGGAACAGGGATTTTCATTTGACTTTCTAATTTTCACTGGTCTTCTCGGCAGCTCTTGTGGTATATGTGGTGTAGTGAAACAATATTTGAATGTCTTTGTGCACACAGAGGACATTTTTGGATGCGCAGAAAGCAGTAATCGAAGATTTCGCCATGAACAAAAACAAGAGAGAAAGAGAGTTCTACAGCCTAGACGTCGGGGATTCGACGTTTACGGTACTGAAGCGATACCAGAACTTAAGACCCATCGGCTCAGGAGCTCAGGGAATTGTCTGGTGAGTGTTTCAACCTCATCCATATTCAGTCAACAGCCACTTGGTGAAATATGGGTCACTGTTTCCAGTTCTGTGCTTCACCAGAACATTAATGAGAGTCAAAGAATATCTCAGCTAATGTCGCCTCGAGAAGCTTCTGTCATTCTGCGTTATTGCCTTTGAAACTGAAATGGGAAATCCGTGTATCAGCTGTAAAGATTTGTACCTCTGAGTTTTTCTTATTTTTTTTTTCTGTGTTTAACACCTATTATGCTACAGCAACGACCATATTTTGAAATGATTTACCCCTTTTTTTTCTCTTCAGCTCTGCTTATGACCAAATCCTTGAAAGAAATGTTGCCATCAAGAAGCTGAGTCGGCCATTTCAAAATCAAACCCATGCCAAGAGGGCGTTCAGAGAGCTAGTTCTTATGAAATGTGTCAATCACAAAAATGTAAGTATGCAACACTTACATTGGATTACATTACCAGTGGGTAATACTAGTGAGAGACATGGAATTTGATATGGGTAAAATGTAAATGGTATTTGTATGCATGTCTGTGTACGACCACGTTATTCTGATTCTTGTCATTTTACACCCACAGATCATTGGCCTATTAAATGTATTTACACCCCAAAAATCATTAGAAGAATTCCAAGATGTGTAAGTAAATCGATATGAAGTGCAGATGTACTTGTTAGTGTTTTAGAGCATGTGTGCAGTTAATAAAATTGAATTGCTCTCTCCTCTCTGTTTGTTTGTGTGTGTTGTTGCACGCTTCTCTGACTAAACTGTTTTCCCTACGTCAGATACTTGGTGATGGAGCTGATGGATGCCAACCTGTGCCAGGTCATTCAGATGGAACTCGATCACGAGAGGCTGTCCTATTTGCTCTATCAGATGTTGTGTGGTATCAAACACCTCCACGCTGCTGGCATCATTCACAGGGTAAGCATCAGCTGACCATGACTAGACGGGCTAATGCTGGGCCAGTGTCTCGAAGAGGAGCTGTTAAACCTGCTGTGACACTTGACACTGACGTGGAAGGGCAAACAGTCGACTGGCACACTGTGAGATGATGAGCGTAGTCCTATAATTATCAACAAAACTTGCGCTGCAGAAAATCAACTGGACATATTGTGTATTATATTTTGTGTTACCTGAAGATTTCTGTTTGGTGGAAAACCTTCATTTAAAGCTATATGTTAGCAAACACTCTTAATGAAATGCCCTTGAGGAAAAAACACTGAATTTCTATCAGCTTTTCTGAAGTTAATGTGAGCTGGCACTAATGTCTGACTCCCGTATTGAATAGGTGGGCGAATATGCATCAAATAAACAGCCGTGAAAATTAACACAACTCACAATGGAAAACTACATTTGCTCCAGAAACATGCCAGGTTATGTCTTACAGTAAATTAAAATATAGCAGTAAAAAATGTAATGACTAATAATATGACAACGTTATGTCAATCGACCTTGACTAGTTACTGCAGTAATAGTCTTTAGCAAAAACTTTCTAGGGCAACATAACAAAATATTATGTTAAATTAGAATGAAGAAAAATCAAAACCAAGCCTTTGCAACTAGCAATAAAAACACGTTTTTGCTCTAGAGAAACACAACTTAAACACAAGTAATCTTTGAAAAAAAAAAAAAAGCTGCAGCAGGAGTGGAAACCTGCAGGCTATAAACTGATTTTCAGTCATTATTGATGCTGTAATTCTCATATGAGACTGTCATTGTAGACAGTACAGCTGTACACTGTAGATCCTCACACATCATAGGAATAATAATAAAAGATCTTTCTTTGTTTTTAATGTATTTGTCTTATTGATAAAAATTATATGTAACAAATGACATTTTTGGTGTGTGTTCCTCCTGTAGGACCTCAAGCCCAGTAACATAGTTGTCAAATCAGATTGTACACTGAAGATTTTGGACTTCGGCCTGGCTCGGACAGCTGCCACAGGCCTCCTGATGACGCCATATGTGGTTACACGTTACTACAGAGCACCAGAAGTTATCCTGGGCATGGGCTACCAAGCCAATGGTCAGTGCTTATATACATATCTGTCACTTATTCAATCTACAGCCTCAACCCTTGTTGATTTTCGAAGCATTAAAAATTAATAGGAGTTTCACTGCAGTGCAGTGTTTACCCTTTTTCTTTGAAAATCCTGTGTCAGATCTTATATAACTTCTATGTTGCTGTTACTACTGTGAACATTTACTCAAAGCAGCATGATGCTTCTGTGCATAATGAGAATTTGTACTAATGCTCTGCTCACTAACTAGCCTCTTACATGTAACTAACTTGTTGTGCGTTCCTCTCACCTCTTACTGGCTTTGTTTACTGTGTTCCGCTTTACTAGTGGACATATGGTCTGTGGGCTGCATACTGGCGGAAATGGTTCGCCATAAAATCCTTTTCCCAGGACGGGACTGTATCCTTGGCTCTTTTTTAGATATGCTTCTTCACATTCTTAACAGTCTTTGTGCCTCTCGACTGTCACATCTTTCACTGGTCAATTTTTGGCATGAATACATTATTTTGTGCCAAGCCATGGAGAATTGATAACAGCCAAAATAGGCCAGTGTTATACGCCTTATTTGAAGCTTTTTGGACAGTCATGAGCTGTGAATTTTCATCAACATATTTGCTGCCTCTCAGATGCCTGGCTGCTGCTGCTGCATGGTTTACCATTTTCAGTTCCACACACACCACTCCACCGCCATTCTTTTTGTATTTGTCTCACTTTGTTGTTTTGTATCTGTGCTTTTTTTTGTCTCACCATTTTCGTTTGCATGACCCACCTCCCTGTCATCTAAACGTCCACCTCCAGTGGACGTATGGTCAGTGGGCTGCATAGTGGCCGAGATGATCAGGGGAAGTGTCTTGTTCCCCGGCACTGATCGTATCCTTCCCCATCATTGATTGGTTGATTGATCACTGTGTCATCACTTCATTCTGTGTGAAGAGATCCAACACCATTCCTATAGTTTTTTCCTTGTTTCACTCTGCCATTCATTCCCAAAGTTTGCATCCAACAAACATGACCTCCATCATCGCCGTGCTGCACCCATCCGTCAAGCAACATTTGACAACACAGTATATTTCTGTCAAAGTCAGAGGGTCGTAGTTAATTAAGAGAGTATTACAGTAGCTGTGCATTAGCTGATAGGATGGCTGCTTCAATATCGGTCATGTGATTGAGGTGTTTTGTGTATGCGTGTGTGTGTGTCCGTGTGTGTGTCCGTGTGTGTGTGTATGTGTGTCCACAGTAGATGATGAACTGTTGGTGTGTGCACCTCAAAGGAAGTTAAATGTCATGCTGCCCTAATGGTGTGTTACAGTGTGTGTGAGTGTGAGTGGATAGTGTTTGTGTGGCATTTTTCCTTAACATTTGCACTTCAGACATCGACCAGTGGAACAAGGTCATCGAGCAGCTAGGTACTCCATCTCAGGATTTTCTAATGAAACTGAACCAGTCAGTAAGAACGTATGTAGAAAACAGGCCACGCTACGCTGGATACAGCTTTGAGAAACTCTTCCCAGATGTGCTCTTCCCTGCTGACTCTGATCACAACAAACTGAAAGGTAGCGTTTTTTAAAAATCTGTGTTATCATCATATCATGACGTAAACCATTCAGAACTCATTCATCAAACCAAGCTTGTAGACTTGTGATTAATACCGCAGCACCTTATCTTTTTGTTTCCCAAAGCAAGCCAAGCAAGAGATCTCTTATCCAAGATGTTGGTAATTGACGCCTCCAAGCGGATCTCTGTAGACGAGGCCCTGCAGCACCCCTACATTAATGTTTGGTACGACCCAGCTGAGGTGGAGGCGGTAAGTGGTGGATTGCGTATGGCGTCATATGAGATTTGGATTATATCACTCAAAGTGGAAAGTTGGCATTGCTCTTGTATCACCAATGTGCCACTCAAGATGTTTTCTCTTTCTTAGCCCCCTCCAAAGATCCTGGACAAACAGCTGGACGAGAGGGAGCACACTGTGGAAGAGTGGAAAGGTTAGATAACATAGATTCTTAACACTTCACTTTTCACTGTCTGATTCTGTTTGGTATTTAACCCTCAGACACTTGGAGCAGCAGAGGAATGAACCATAGTGCCAGGATTGATGCCTAAGAGGTCTCATTCAGTAATGTTAAAACGGAATAGTCTATACTATAGTTTATGATTTTGTGCAAATGCGATATGATTGCATTGAAAAAGAAATCTGGTCAAATTCTGTGATTAGCAGTTTATCAGAGGTGAAATGAATATTATATATTATATGATTCCAGGGAAACCCATTGGATCAGCAAATGGATGTGTAAAAATGCAGCCAGTTGTTTGTGGGCATTGTTGCTAGAGCTAGAACTGTGTATCTACTTTATTTTTTAGAATTATTTTCATATATGCAGCATTGCAGCTTCCAAATGTGCAACTCATGATGAAGAAAATTTAAATTACTGTAAAGCAAAAGAGCTGAACTAAAAAAACAGCAAAAAAGGGAGGGAGTTTCATTAAATTGGAAAAAGGGGGAAATGACAAACTTGTTGGATACTGCACATATTATGCGCATCAAGTTCATTCACATTCCCAAAGTCCATATCTTCCATATTCTCTTATTTGCGAATTACTGTCTTCATAAATTGTGCTTGAAATGTACTTTTTCATCTTATTAATTTATCATCTAGGGTTGTGGGGGTCTTTTTCCACCCTTTTTGTAATGTGCTGTGATTTTTCAGGATTCAAAGTAATTCATTTTCATCTTGACTAAGTTGAGTTGGAGCTTTTCCCAGAATAATATGCTCGGCTCTGAAATCCCTTCTTAAAACCTCTCAGTTGGTGTTTTCCACTGAGGGAACCTGATTCTGTGGAGCAGGGGAGGACTTGAGATTGTGAGGAAATATCACTTTCAGTTGTGCGGCAGGATGAGCTCATCCTTAAACCCTGCCAGGTGATAATGACCCCTCACTCATTTTTAGAAGGGTCACACCAGCACAGCCTGTCAAAATTAGAAACATGATGCTGTTTGGACTGTACAGTATGCAATACACTGTGTACGCTGTGTATGTATGTGTGTATCAAATGTGATTTTTTTTTCTCTGTCTCTCCTGCCCCACCTAACCCTCTGCTGTTTTCTTGTTTGCAGAGCTCATTTACAAGGAAGTGAGCGAATGGGAGGAGTGGACGAAAAATGGAGTGATAAGAGGACAACCACCTCCTTTAGGTGAATAATCATTATAACTTTGGGAGATATGAAGAGGTGGATACAAAGAATTATAGTGAATACATTTGTTTGTTTGTTTTCTTTTTTAAGTTCAGCGAAGGCTTTTCTTAAGCACACAACCCAGTAAGCACTAATTGAATGATTTGCATATTTATCCTAGATATCTAGGTTAAATCTAGGAAAAAATTTCTTGAAAGGTTTTATATACATATGTGTGGGTTACATATAACAGTTGTTTTAACAGAATTTCAATGACTATATTTCAGTGTGAAGGAGGTACTAACACTGTGTTGGAATATATAATATAATGGTTAACTGCAACCAAGAAATCTTTTTTTTTTTCAGATGGAAAAAAATACATGGTGTTTATTAACATTTGAAGCAAAATGTGATGAATTGTGTGCTTATTTTACAAGCACTGTAGAGCCTGATGAAGCATATAATCTTTTTAACATTAAACATACTTTATTTAACTTTGATTATTTCTGATTTAGTAATTAGTATTTATTCTTATTGTGAATTTGAAACTAAGTCTTTAGTCTTTAGGGACCTTTTAAAGGAATTTAAAGATTGAGGTGTTGTTCAAACCTGCATCTTCGACGACAGTATCTTGTGTATTTCAATGAAACCTATGCGTTGACGTGTGTTTTTCGCAGCACAGGTGCAGCAGTGATTGACAGCCCCCCTCACCCCACATCCTCCTCCTCCTCTTCGGCCAACGATGTCTCGTCCATGTCCACAGATCCCACTGACCAGAGCAGTGAACCCACCATGACCTCTGAAACAGACAGCAGCTTGGACAGCCACACCTCTCTGGGTGCTCTGGCCTGCTGCAGATAACGCACACATACAGCACACACGCAAACACAGAAAAAAAAAAAACCCTTCCTCATCCGTGCACCTACTACAGCGTGTGTGATGGGAGAGGATTCAGGCCAATGGAACTTCTCACGCTAGTTTTTAGAGCTGCGCTTTTAATGTACAGTTTGTTTTTATTGCCCCTATACTACTGTAAATGATTGTGGTTTGAAATTGTACCATTATTACTGTATTTTTGCTGCAAAGAATCAGAGTATGTTTTGATGTGAATCTGTGATGTATGTGATGAAAGAGAGGGATTCGAGTGTAGTTTACACATAGCTGTTTTTTTAGCTACTGCTACACAGTAGGGTACCATACTGTTAGCACTGAGATATTATGTTTAGTATATTTTTGAATTGTTCTTTTGCCATTTTGTATAGTTTTTGGGACATTTGAATGAATCTACACTAATTATCTTTTATTCAGTAGACTATAGCATATTTCATGTTGGATCTTAATGCAAATGGATGATTTTTGTTTTGACATTTTTCTCATCTTTCTTGTAGAAAGTGTCCCTTATTTCTTAGTATTGTCACCTCTGATTGTATGCATTTTGACAAGCCGTCAACTCTTTTTCTCCCTCACCCTGATATTGAATTTCTTTTTTACTCTAGCATACTGTAAAACTGACTGCATTTTAACTAGTTTATTTAGTTGTAATTTGTAGGTGACGGTCTATTGGATGAGGAAGAACAGGGTGAATGTAAGTGAATAGAAATATGGCATAGTGAGGAGCCGATGATTGCTGTAAGCGCTGTAACAAGTTAATGTAGGCCACTTCACTGGCTAGAAGGAGTGCTGTATTTGGAGATGGTCATCAGAGACTAAGCCTAAATTAGTCACTTTACCCTTTTGGCAGGTTCTGTCAGACGTTATTCACAGCTGTCTGATGTTTTAAGATATTTAATTTAAGTGCCCTTACTCAGTTCAGTGATTTTTTTTTTCAGTCCTCTCCGTGGCAGATGCTCTGTGGTGCGTCTTTCTGGGTTCTACCTCACACATGCACACAACACTCAAACACACAAGTTTTTGAAGAAACAGTATGTATATCATAGCACACATCATTTGAAAGGAAAAAAAAGATCTAGATTTTTTCTGTATTTGTTATTTATTTATTTATTTCAAGCTCAGAGGCATCTACTGTATGTAATGTACATTTCATTCAGAAGTAATATTTATATGCATTTTGTTTCATATTTTGTTTTATTGTTTTCTGTGCAATATAACTGATAGATTAGTGTAGTCAGTGATCTGTACATTTTACTGTAGATGTATGTATGTTTTCTGAGAGTCAGGAAACAGGCATTTGCAGCCTGCCATGGTAACCTTTGGATGTATTTGATGGCTCAAATTCCCAACCTGTCAGGCACTCCAGGCAGTAACCCCCTTAGCATCAGCTCCCAGAATGCACTTGGGGATAGTGATGCATGTCCTGACCCTTTCTGGCCACATCTCCACTGACTGTTGTGGCTTCCTCTCTTTTTGTGGTTTTCCTCTCCTCCCATCTCCTCAAAATAGAAAAGATAGAATAGGCTACGCATGAGTTTTCTCTGAGCAAATCTGGTTTTAGTGCAGGTACATTTAGAGGAAAGAAAGGAAAGCCATTCAGCACTACTGGAGTGACGCTGCAGTCTTCTGATGGGTTAGCCAAACACTGATGGCAAAGAGTTAACCTGTGTTTTGGTAAGGCCAGTTGTGTGAATTTGGATCTGAAATTGCCTCACTAACAGACCAACTATATACATCAGAAATGGAAACTGTCTACCTTCAACTCCAGCAAATAAAAGAGTTGAATTTTAATGTCTCACTTTGTTTTTTTTTATTGTTCAGCTGACATTTCTTGCAATACTATGAGTTCTACGAGGAAATGAACAGGGTGTGTATGGGAAGACTTTACTATACTTCATATCATTAATAAGGCTTTTCATGGTCTCTTACAGAGGGATTCACTCAATAAATAATTAGCTACATGATCTATGGCCTAGAATAGTTAGGAATATTTTTATGGAATGGTAAGATGAGAGGTGCTTGGTCCAGAGGAGTTCTTATTTGGCACCGGCACTGGTCAGTGTAGGCACATGACGGCCGTACTAAAGAGGACACAATGGCAAGTAGTACTGCACTCGAGGTATTTGGTCTTCAAAGCTTTGGGGCTGGCTGGTCCTCCCAGTAATCGAAGTTCCTCCTCTTCCTCTGATGGACCAGGCGAAGGCAGGTTGGTCTGGTCTAGTTGGTCCGTGGTGTACCTGTAGTCAGATCTCCCAGGGTTTTGAAGAACTCTTCCATCTCCTTCTGGAGGAGGATGTTGCGGTTCTCTGCATCTTGGTGTGCCCGCTCCGAGTTCCTGAGTCGGATCTCCAGCATCTGGAACTTCTTCTTCTCCTGGTCCAGCTCCTCCTCAAGTCGGTTTACCTGGGATTGGTATTTACAACAGGAATCCTCCAACCTTAAAGAAGAAGGAAAGAGGTTATAACTTACACATCATGCTGATTTTGGTTGGTTATCTGACAGGAAATTAGAAGTTATTATTCTCACTTGTGAATGCAGGTTTCATAGTTCATCCTCTGTTTCTTCAGGTCTTGCTTGAGCTCGGTCACCAGGTCAGTTAGACCCTCATTTGTTCCAGTGAAATCATCGTCAGTGCCGCTTGTGTTGTAATCTTGAGCAGTCGGACTGTCCCTCACCTCTGTGGGTCTCTCCTGACCCTGCCCTGATTTCACTTTACTTTCCTTATCGCTTGTCTCTGGGTCGGTCAATGAGATCTCAAAGGAGGTCCAGATGGAGGAGTCAGCAGGCAAGCTTAGACTGGAGGGTGCAACGTTATCATAGGCAGACAGTCTGTGGCATTGGTGGAAGGTTCTGTGAGAGAGGGGTGTTCGAGAGGAGTCCTCATCAGAGTCTCTCTGCGAGTCCTTAAGTGAAAGAGTGGTCTCTTTAAGGGAGAGGGTTGAATCCTTCAGGGAGTCTTTTAGTCGTTCACCAGACGAAGTTGTGCGCCTGTGGGCTCGCAGGGACGACAGGCCATTCATCAGCCAATTGGTCCCACCAGCTGCTGACACATCCCCTGCTGACCCCACTATTTTTCCCCTTGGCCCCCCAGATGCTGCACTGCCCTTGAAGGAACACCTCCAGGAAGGAAGAGCCTTGGACTGTTTACTGGGGCTAACAGCTACTTCACCTCCACCTTTTCCCTCACTTTTGCTTTCTGTTTTCCCATCCAGTTTCTCTTCTGTCTTACCCTTGCTTTTCCCTTCAATCTGACCATCCTCAACCTTCTCAGATGTTGTAATGTGGCTCGGTGCAGTTGGGTTATTGTCTTCAGAAGGGGTAGAAGGTTGAGGTTTCTCTTTAGGGGTTTTGGAGATGGTGCCTGAGGAGGTTGGGGGTTCAGTGTCCTCTTGCGAGAGCCATTCCACTTTGGAGCGTTGGATAAGACTCTGCTGTTGCTGTGGGGGAATCTTAGTCTCAGCTTCAGGTTCCTTACACTGGTAGAGTCGGGAGTGTTCACTGATTAGCACAGTCATCAGATGCTGCACCTGTGAACTTCCTATATACAATTAAAAAAAAGTATAAATTTGCCTGAAACATTTGATGACCTTCAAATGAATAGGTATTATTTTTTTTCACAGATTAGCATGTTGACATTCACCAACCCTCCATCATGGTAACTGGATCCTCCACTCTGGGCCTAAGGATATTGGGCCCGAACACAGTGGCCAGGTTCTGAACACTCATCTTATTCTCATTAGAGTGGGACTGAACTTCATCCAGAAACCTGCTCAGACAGGAAACAACCCATGTGGGACTTTTTTTTTTTTTTTTACAATCTTCAGTGTTGAATGCACTGCTTCAAAATAGGTCTTCAGTCAGTAAAACTCAGACTCATAAAAAGGGGACTGAGTCACTATTCTGGCTGATGTGTGGGCTCGGCTATTAATGTAAATGTTGAAGGCAGAGGACACATGCAATTATGCACTGTCAATCAGTGTTATGCCACTTCCCCACTTCCCCTGATGACGAGTATGTGGGTGTAATAAATGTTATTTCTCTGGTATGACAGGATGACAAATCCTCAATCGTCAAACAGCGAATAGGAAATAGCAGAAACAATAAAACCCATCTGTCACATCAGTGTGCTTCACAACTACTCTTAAATACAGTAAGGAACAATGCAGTGCTTACTTACTTGCAGATGTATTTAAGGAGGTTGTAGTTGACCTGAGGAAGGGATGTCACCTGCTTGCCTAGCTCTATGATACCCTTGAACAAGGAAAAGATGTGTTAATTGCCAAGGAAAGAGTTTGGAAATAGGCCGGTGAAGTGACAGGCAAATATTTAATTACCATTTCTTTATCCTTGGTAAGTAGCTGAGCACAAGAGAGAAATTGTGTGTATTTGGAGAAAGGGATTACAGGCTCAGGTAGCTCCCGTATGTACAGCTTCAGGAGTGATGCCACTGTGTGGACATCTGTGGTACTGTAAGAGACAGAGAGTCCACATTACAGAACACTTCCTAACATGGATCATGGTTAGCAAGCTGCTATAGATAAAATGCTCCTTCCAGTTACTTCACCTGTCAAACACTGGCTTCTCCCCACGGTCAAATGCATCCTGCAGTTCTCGCACATGGTTGGTCTGTCCGGGTGCCCTGAAAAGACCCTCCTCCTGGAGCCCATGTTCACGTATGAAACACGCGCACTGTTCAACCAGCACAGGGACCAGACGCTGGGGGCCACATTGGCCTTCATATAGCATTGTCTCCTCTAAGTGCTGCCCAAACACACCTGTAGACACACAACACAACAATGAACACTAATCATGTCATACATTTCTTTTTTTTATGCACGCCCAGAGATTGTCAGGTGGTTCAGTCCCTTCTTTGAAGCATGTGAAACCCCATTAACCTTAAAACTTCATCGTTTTTGCGCAAATTGTCATACTTGCATAGGTTGGCTACATAATTTATTTACTTAATGAAGGCTTTTAACAATCACACCTCCTCCGAGTGGGGCCCATATAGCTCTACGTATGGCTCTGACCCATTCCTCCATGTCACTCTGAGAGTTGGCCATCAGCAGGAAAGATTCATGGCTTATACCTGTTCGATCCTTTTCTCCTGTTCCCCCTGAAAACACAACCACATTACATTACTTGATCTGGATCAACAGGACAAAATGACAAACACATTTCAAAAATCACAAGAATCACACACAAAACAGATACCACACTTTGCTATGACAGCAACTGCTATCATCTGTAAAGAAGTTCAACCAACGAGAAATGTTTTCGATAACCTTATTAGCTCCAGCACCCCTGTAAAGTACAAAGAGGCAGCCATGCAGCTCTGCGTCTCCATCCTCTGGGTGCACACAGCTTGATACCACCGCTTTGACATTTCAGTTTGACATTTCAGTTTATTTTAGTTTAGCTTTGATTTACACTAAGTGAAAGCAATTGTTTACTTTTGAAGAGGTGCAAGCATTACTCAATTTCAGATGGAACTAAAAGCATTAAAGCTACTTAAAATGTTGGAAATCCAAAAGACATGGTAGGGGTTATACTATATATGCCTTGCTATGTAGACTAAATATCAGTACCTGCATTCATTACAAAGTCCTGTGCTGTGGTGCATAGTGTGTTGTATGTGAGAGAAATGACCTAGAAAGAGGAGTGTTCCCTGTGGACACTAGCACTGCACCATGCCTCACATTCAGTCTCCTTTCTCTCTCTGCCCAGGGCCTTTTCCACTGGCTCTTTTTACTGTGTTATTTTAACAAACTTTCTCTACAAAGTGATTCTATAAACCATCCCACATAAAAAAACAAAAACAAAAAACGCCAGTGTTTTTGCACGTTTTATACCACGACGAAAATGTGATGTATGTATGTATCACAGAGCCAGAGAGGGAGATATGTGCAATACTCCACAAGAGGGACACAATAAACTCTTCTTTGCATGAGTGTTAATGTTTGCGCAATACACCCTTCTTTTTAATAATCAAAAAATGTACTCTACTTACTCAGGGTGTTGGTGAATTTGCTGCAGCAGTGGCCCATGTTGGACCTGTGCGAACAGTGAAAAATAGTGGCTCCAACTGAACAGTGGCAGCCCTTTCTTTCTTTCTTTCTTTCTTTCTTTCTTTCTTTCTTTCTTTCTTTCTTTCTTTCTTTCTTTCTTTCTTTCACGCGGGACCTCTGATCTCTGCTGTACTGTACATACTGTCCACTGACCATAATCACGCCAACCCCATGCTGTCGAATATGAATGAATAAAGTCGTTGTTGAACCCTCAGACAGTCGCATCCTTTCAGCTGTTCTGCATATTTCGTTCATGTATTTCAGCCTTTGAGTCATATGTGGCTATTCACTTCTGTTTTTCCATTTTTTTTTACTTTTATGCTGGGTCAACAAGGTTTACACAGATGATATAATCTGCTGTGTATACAGTAAGACATGGCATCAGGTTAGTGATCCTGTTATGGTATATGCAGTGATTTAACTGAGAGTCAAATAGAGTAGCTGGTGATATTGCAAAATACATCAAATAAATATTATAGGTTTTAAAGTTTATGTGGAAAATTATATTAGATGAGCTTTATCATACCTCAGGGTTTAGTGAAACTTGGTAACACTTTAAATAAAAATCAAAAGTGAGCTGAGTGTTTTTTCTGTTTGGCACCTACATTAAACAGACGGTGCAGCATCACTTGAACAAGGATTACTTACTCACTTCCTTCCACAACAGACTTGTCATCATGCCAACCCACCTGGAACAATTTCAAAAAGGTGGCGACCAGGCTCGTCTTGATTGGCAGGCAACTCATTGACCTGACTGCCCTGGAGAGGAATACAACCCTGGAGGAGAAAGGGGAGGAAGGTGTGAGATGGACAGACGCACTGAAAGACAGACAGGCAGGCCGGCAGGAGGGAAACACACATATCAGTGGTATTCAAGGGCCAAACAAGAAATCAATTAATGTTTCTGGACCTGGACGTGTAGTGCATGTTAAACATCATAGAGTTCTGCGTACACTGGACTCTGGGCATCCATCCAACAGAGGTAGGTAATAATGATGGAGGGAGGGATGACTCAGGGAAACAACTCTTCATCTATTTTATCCTACTGCCGCTTCCTGATGTACTTGCATTTCTGATCCCTCCAACATAGAGAGGGTCAAAGGTCACTCACTAAGTGCTTACAACAGAACCACAGGGCAGCTAGTTACCACATTATTGGTCAGACAGCAAGTATGTCGGGGCAATAACAACAGCTTTAATGGGCAGTGTGGTGACGTCTTAATGGAAGGTGAATTTTGTGCAGAAGATGAATGGATATCATATATTATACTGTATGTACACCAAAAATATAAAGGTGAGAGCATGCAGCTTTAAAATCATGCAAGAGTACTTAATTTGACTACATGTCTCCTGATTTAAAAGAATCAATAAGCTATTTTCAGAATTGGAGAAAACACGATGAATCGACTGTCCCTGAGGAAAAATACTAATGACACGTATTCATAGAGCTTGAATATGTGTCAGATTTCAAACCAGAGATAAACCAAACATACAGCAGTGCAGTCTCCTGGGCCAGCAGGTGACATCAAATAATTGTTTTCTATATGTGTAATCGCAACAAACCATTGCTTTTGTTTTGGTCTTACCTGTGCCTTGGTCTCATCCTGGTCCTTGTAGAAATACAGCGCTTCAGTCCGCAGCACAAACCAGCGCAGCTGCCAGTTTTTCATAATACTCCGTTGTCTCTTCAGCCAGCCTGCCTTCAGAGCTTTTTCCTGATCCAGAGGAGAGCAGGGCCTGGAGACCCGGGACAACTCGCCAAGCACCATGCTCTTGGACCGTGCTGGATAGAGACACACAAAGAGGAAAGGAAGGATTAAAAGCATTACAGCGAGAGTTGCATAAAGAAAGCAGATTCATGTTATTTTGGGATTTCCTCTCTTTGTTGTTTTCCTGTGATTCTAAGAATTCACCCCAAGATGATCCACAATCATCATTCACAGAAGTCTCCCTTGAGTACAGCAAAGACCACAGGCTTGACCATGCATTCAGATTTGCTCTCAAGTCAGTCTTCCAAGGCATGGCCTCCATTTTGCAGGCTGCCTCAAAATGAAATCCATGTATCTGTTCCAGTATTCCAGTATGTTTCGTTATGTGTTTCAGATTATAATTAGGGAATAAGTTATGTCCCATTTCATTGCTGTACAGGGAGAGGAGTTCTGCTTTGGATCAGGCTGTGTTTTAACAGCTACACACTGAATACAAGCATGGATTGCATATTAGCATCTGTACTCTACGCCGCGGGTATGGAGCAAAAACTGTGACAGTAAAATAATCCCTGTGGGGGGGGGGGGGGGGGGGGGGGATAAACAGAGGCAGGGAGATAAACAGAAGGCAGAGGGAGAGGGAGAGGAGAGAGAAATCAATGGTGTCTTTTTTCCTGTTAATTGCATCTCGCTTTCTGCTGAGGGAAGGTATCTGTAAGGGCCTGGACTGAAATCTCTCACTCCTATTTCCTATCTCACTCCCACTCATCATCTCTCTGTCTGAACTTGTCATTTAATTTCTCCCCTCTCTGGATGTCCTTCATTTGCGGAGTCATGATTGCTGAGAAAGAAGATGAGACCATGTGAGGCAATCATTAACCAAACCGTATGACAACAGTGGAGGCAGGCAGGGAGGGATCTAAAAATACAGAAGACATGGTCGCATCTTGTGGATCTTTAAAAAAGAGGCAGGAAATCTAATAGAGGAACTGGTTTGCCCTACTGTCAGCAAAGATATATTAGTGTGCAAGGATCAAATTATTATCTTTCAGGGAAATAATGTCATCAAAAGTGCATTGCCTCATGTCAACTATTATTAGCAATATTATCAGCAAACTGTCCTTAATCAAAAGTAAAAGCACTAAAAATGCAGAAAAGTGCTAAACCAGTTATTACTACTGATGCATTAATGTAGACATAGCATTTGACTGTTGTAGTTGACTGATGGTGGCTGAAGTAATTTTAACTATTTCATATATATTGTTAGTTAGTTAGTTAGTTTTCCATCCTAAAACATCCAGAGAAATCAAGACCAAATTTAATGATTTAATTAAAAAGTGCAGCCCTTAAATCATCACATAATGTTACTATAGCTGTGAGATAAAAGGAAATGGGCATTCTGAAGAAAAGCACAAGTTCTTTAAATTCATACTTATGTGCAGTACTTGCCCAATTGTATTTCTTTCAATTCCATCACTGAAAATAGCTTCACAATATTTAGTCCTGCAACTTATTGCCTCACCAGAAATGCAGTTATTCAAATTTTGGCCATCTAATATTGATTGATCGCATTTATTAGATTATCCCAGTTTATGAGATTGTTAGATATGAATCAATATCATTTTCATAAACATGATGTATTATTGGCCAATGAATGCATAATAATATTTTGTAATGATTTTGTAATGAAAGGTTTCAGCAGCAAAATAGGGTCTAATTAATGAAATATTGAGCCAATTACAAAATAGCATTCATATTTAGGTGTTCACAGTAATTCTGAAACTATACTACCTCAAACGCATCATATCGTGTTGACTAAATCCAATTCAATATTCATTTAAATGTCAGCGTACTGCCAATAGATAATGGAGCATTGTCTCAACCACATCTGATTGCATATAGTTTTAGCCAATAACATTTTCCCATAAGACTCTACACTGCTTATCTGCTTTAGGATTCAGGTCTGATATCCAAGCTTCTCAGAGCAGATCTAGCTCTGTGATGCTGTCTGAATTTGCCCTGAATGATGTTGCATAAAAGGGTCAGAGGAGAGCTGAGCTGGAAATCTAATCAAAGGAGAATACCATTACAGTAAATGAGAGATGGCAAGCGCACAAACGTGGTGAGAAAACTGAAGTGGCCACTGCTCCCTCCAACTGTGCTCTTGAAGGAGAAAGAAGCACTTCTCCTTCCCATCATCTTTTATGGTCTTACTTTTATGGCTGGTCTAGAATAAGACAACGACTTGCCAGGGAAGAAATGACACACCAATCCTGCCTCAGCACACACACACACACACACACACACACACACACACACACACACACACACACACACACACACACGCACACACACTCAGAGGAATATGGGTTCTCAAAGTTACTGCTAGGTGCCAGTATTTTGCAATGTTACTGACATTTTCATACAAAAAAAGAAAGAAGAAAAGAGCGAGATCTCACATATTGTTTTTCCTGTTAGGGAGATCTCTGAAACACCAATGTTTGGACACTCTCCTCTGAAACCCTGACGAGTCCAATTCTTAGTTGGATTGTCACAACTCCCCAAACAGGCATGTGCAAAGACAGACCTTTCTTGGCCTCCTAGAGAGGCTTTGCAGCCAATTTTTCCCAGTGGCCACTCGTGATATTGTAGTGATAAAATCTACGTGTGGCCCAAAAAGCATTTTCCCCATAGACCACCACTGTAAAAGGGATGCCTGTAAAACTGTTGACAGGACACTTTGAAATGCAAATAAGGTCAATTATGACTCTTTTTATTATGAATTTTTGACCCATGGAGGTTTCATATTTGTAAAACTTTCCTTGAGAAGAGAAAAACGATTTAAAAATCTGTGATGTCACCACAATGTGAAGTCTAAGGGCTGAGCGGGAACTCGCGGGCGGGGCCTGCATAGTTAGCAGCATAGTTAGCAGCATAGTTAGCGCAGGGTTAGCAGTTCTCATTGGACTGAATAGGCAGCATTTTCAGTCCAGTATCCAGCTCTTGTATTACATTCATGAGTTCTGTTCTGATTGGCCAGCTTTCCAGAAGCCTGCTGATGCAAACCCAACATTTCCTGCTTTACTGCTTTATATTAAAAGCTTTTAAATGACTAAATAATGGGAGACTTTATAAAGAATTTACAGGAAATGAAATGTATTACTCACAAATTAACAATGCTTCGTTATCGGTGCTAAAAACTGATGGACATAACAACATATTGAGATATTTGGAGCTATTTGTACAATGAATCAGTAAGAAACAATGCAGGGAGGAATAGTACAAGCATATTCAGCTACAGTGATGATGATGTTTGATGAAGAGTTGCAGATGACCAACACACATCCAACAGGTAAACCACTTTTTTTTTTTTTGCCCTGCTGTGTAATGGAAAAATACAAAAATGCCATAATGTTAGTGAAGCAGAGCAGTGAACTTGTAAGCTGTGCGTGGAGCAGATGACCATATAAAGAAATCCATCACAAGCTGACGTCAGCTCAGACTGAAAGTAGAAAAAAATGTTGGAAACCGAGCCTTGAGAACAGTCTGAAGCTCACAGGGATTACTTCTACATACCTTTACCTCATTATTTGACACTTTGTCAACGTTTAATATGAACATCTGACATTGTAACATTATATATATATATGACTGAAAAGAATAGGTCACCTT
The DNA here is from genome assembly GCA_029490765.1 of Euthynnus affinis. Lineage (NCBI taxonomy): Eukaryota > Metazoa > Chordata > Actinopteri > Scombriformes > Scombridae > Euthynnus > Euthynnus affinis. The sequence continues at coordinate 13,818,079 of CM055852.1, read as the reverse complement.
TAAACGGTAACTGCACAATTTTGATTGTAGGCTTCTAACATAATAACCATTCATTCTACTAGATATTCATCAACAGCAGCCTACAGACAGAACCCCCACCCTCTACTGTGATGGGAAGGCATAGCAGATATGGATGAACAGTGTATCTATATCAACATCCTCTTATTGCCCATTATTACAGCAATTATGCCTTCTATGGAGAGGTGGTAAGAGATAAATATGGCGGTGAGACAGGCAGTCACGCTGTAAGAGGAAGTGCATTTTTGTCAGCAGTGTCAAGCTGAGCTTCTGCAAGTGAGGTTGTCAGTCAGAGGGCTAGATAAGGGTTGGGCTGGTAAACAGGTGAGGAGAATTTACTGAAATGCACTTCCTCTCTTTGCCTTTATCATTAATGATACATGTAGTAGTGTTTGAACCAACCACAGTCATGGGTTTGTATCACATACATTTTAACATCCTTTTAACAATGTTGCAAATGTAGTCATTCCAAGCATATATTTATTTAATTATTTGCAAAAAAAAAAGAATTTGGACCCCTGCCACTCTAACATCTTCTACACGTACCTCTCCCTGAGCCACCTGAAACAGCGTGCGCTGGTTGTCTAGCAACCACCTGCCACGAAGAGTACAGCAAGTATTTATACTCTGCATTATGATAATGCCTCAATGCCAGGAGTTGCTGGTGTGATTTACAGCTTCCATATTCATCTTCACACAGTCATGTGAGAGGCATGTATATGTTCCAACTCCTGTGGTCACAAGTGGGTTTTACCCCGCCTTAGAGGAACTATGTTTGACAGTCAGCTGTTGTGATGTACAGGAGTAGAGAGCCCGGCATTCCCTTCACCAGCTCTGATCTAGACTATCACCTGCTCAAAACCATGCCAGCTAAAAACCAACCCACTAGCCTGAATTATTGGACTAAACCCTGAACAAACAGAGGTGTAGTCATGTGTTCAGGTGTGAACATGTCAGGAAAGAGATCATTGTTGGAAGGAGAATTATTCTTCCAGCAGCCATGTTTATTACAACCCACAGTATCCCCATCAAGATAAACTCTTCTAGGAATGAGGAGGGTATAGTCAAGACATGAGGGATTACATCATCCAGTAGTAGAGTCTGTTAACTCTCAATGAGCACTGGAACACAGCAGATACAGCGTCAACACTTCAGATCATGCAAGAAAACTCAGTTCATCACTTGTAACAATTGTCACCAGGATGCAGATTCGGCTCTAGTATGGCGCTATTACACCTTTTTCCTGTCATTATCAATGAATGCACTGACAACAATATTGATGGTACATTATCACAAAGGCAGCAGGACAGATGGAGCTCTGCAGAGACAGCGAGTGAAAGAAAGAGATGGACTGCAGAGGGGACAGTCAGAAACAAGAGAGCAGGGAAAAGAGAGAAGAGGGGATGGAGCGTAGAGGAGGGATGAAGAAAGGGGAGGAGGGACTGTGCTTACCCCGGCGTGCCTGTTTTATCTTGGGGCTCAGCATGGTTACCGTTGCTGTGCTGCTCCCTCTCACAGAGACATGACTGCATCCCTCTGTTCACACACTATTCCTCGCACACATACACACGCACACTCTCGCGGCTGCCTCGCCCTGTTACTCCTCATCCTCTTCGAGCATCTCTCTCCCCCGGCTCACTGTCTTGCACTTGGACACTGTCTCTGTCTGATTTCTCTCTCTCTTACACACACACCCACACACAACCACACACACACACACACACACACACACACAGACACACACACTTACAAGCACTTAACACCACACTCTCCTCATCCTTCCCTCCTTCCTTTTCTTTCACTACCCCCTTTCTGTCCCACTGGCCCGGCGTGCTGTTGTTCTCACATACCTAGAGCCCTGCCCACTCTCTCTCTCTCTTTCTCTCTCTCCTTTGCTCTCTGTCTCTCTGCCTTCTGCTGCACACTTTCAGTATCAATTTCTCACCGTCTATAAATATGTCTGGCTGTGTGTCCTCTGTCTTGTCACCCATTTCTTAACATTGGTTCTACAGTCTTCACATTCCCTCCGGTTGTGTGCGTAAGGGGATTTGATTATGGTCTCATCTGTACCTGAAGTACAACCTCAAATCAATACATTTGATTTAACTGACACCATTCTCAGCACTAAATCTTTCATCTTGAGCAGCAATGTCATTGCATTGTCTCTACCTATGAACCACTGCAGATGTAGTGAATGATAAACCATGAAAGAGGCTGATAAATTTGAATAGACATTTGCTTGAGACGACAAAATCCAACTGTGCAGCACTCACACTTAGTATCCTGACTCATTCAGTCGAAGATTTATTGTCTGAGGGGAATTGCTACACACTACTCAGTCACTCAACAGTCTGTATTGCTGAAAGCCACAGCACTCAAGAGTGTGATGTTCTTGTTCCTATTCTGCCTGGCAGGGTTGTAGTGGATGTGATAAAGCAGATAAATGCTGCAGCTCAAGCGGCCTGAGGAGACTAAAACGCAGTATAGAGACACTGTTAGAGGAGTGAGCTGACTGAGCTTTCTAATAAGAAAATATAACCTTCTCAGCACACACACAATAATCAATCAATAACACATGGTTAACACTATACACTGCCTTTGTGAATGCTTTTGGAGTTGCAGTTCATGGGTGAGGATATAAGTGTTTTCCTTGATGAAGACCATATGAAAAGCATACTCTACTAAATGATCTAAAGGAAATAGAGAGCACCCTGATACTTTTAAATGTCTTATAATGAGAGATTAACTTGTATCCTAAATATACCGCTACACTGAGCACAGGCAAAAAAACAAACAAAAAACTTATCATCTTGCTTGCTATCATGATCATCATAGCAAAACAAAGTATTTAAAAAAAGGTGCTTTACCTGCAAAGTTCTTTAGTGTGTCACCGGCCACAGGAGTCCTGAATGATTTCATGGTAGTGAAAGCGGTAGTTTTCTTCTCCACTGGGGCCATTTCTAGAGCCACAACACACGCACACACATACTTTAGCAATCTGCACAATGGCACTACTGAAATCTCAGCCCTATACTTAATTGATAATTGCAGAGAAACAATCAAATGACATTCACATACCCTAAGAGAAAGGGCTACTATAGTTACCATCGTTAACCAACAATGTGTGCTTGAGGAATGCTGAAGTGAATGTCTCTGATAGAAGGAAGGAAATAAAGACAGTCATGCAAGTATTACTTGCCATGTCATGTTGGATGGGCAGACGAGACGACTCTCAGTCTGGAGCCATACTCTCTCTGCCACACACAGTCCCTGGCAGCTGCTGTGATAGGTCCTGCTTTACAAACTAAATAAAACAGCTGTGCAGTTCTCTCCCGCTGACTTTATCTGTCTCTCACTCAGGAAGTGTGCTGCCTTGATGGAGAAGTGAAAACTGCTGACTTCTGTGTAAAAATATTATGAGTTTCTCTTTCAAATGGTATTACTGTACATTTCTACTGCTGACAATTCAATGCTCTGACTGAGAGTGATTTGCCTATGTAAATCAAGGTCATAAGATTTGGATCTGAAAAGCTCTTTAAGGTCTGCTTCTCTCTTGCCTGGCAGCAGGATTAAAAAAGAAAGATTACTTTTTGTTTAGAAATGACAGATATTTTTAAAGTTTTCTTTATTAAATATATTATTTTTCCTACAGCATAAAAAAAACATCATGGCACAAATTTGAGGTATCATCCTGGAAACCTAAAGAAACTGTCGCCACAAATAAAACACATTAGTACATGTAATATATATCAGGGTATTGACAAGTGGCAGCCAATCACTGATCCAGGGACAGAGATATACAATAAAAGCACTCACAGGCTTACATGCACTCATATTAACCTATCCATATGCATAATAGGCAGTACAATAGACCCTAAATTATATCACATGATGTAGCCATTCACATAGTCCAGACACACCAGACTCTGAAGGGTTGTGGGGAACATCATCCATAATCTAGAAATATGGTCCTCAGGGACACGTAGGAAATGAGTGTGTGTAATTGGAGGCATGAAAAGAGTCCCATTAGTGAGAGCAGAGGAAGTTTCATGGCACAAATGACAGGGAGCAAGTCATAGAGGTAACGACATTATGTTTGGAACAAAGTCTTTCAGCGCACCTGCTATTAACCATTATCACCAGCTAATCACAGGACTTGCTGTTATGAAATCTTCACCAATATGAACTTTACACCATGTCACGCTTTAATTTAAAACAATACTAATGAGGAAGATTTAAAAAGTATGCTGAAGTAGGATATAAAAACACGTCAATGTGAGCAGTGTTCTCAGAGGCGTTCCCTGCTAAAACACAGTTCTAGAAATATCCAGTATTTAACACAGAAAAATGTAAACCAACAAGTACATTAATAACACTGTTATCTTAAAGTTTTCTGTGAGGTCACTAAAAACTAGGTGGAAGTCTTAAACTCTTAGCTAGCCACAAAACTGCAGATATATCTACTCTACAGCCTATTGTATATTAAAATATATTAGGATATAACCAAATTTTACATTCAAGTACAACATGTTATATGGCGTTAGATAATTATTGAATCAAAAGAGGACATTATCACAAATTTGAGTGCACACAGATGTTTCTGTAAACTGTGAAACTCTATAATTGTAAGTAAGCGATAACACAAACAAGACAAACTGACAGTGTTAAATGTCTATGGCAGTTTTGTCCTCTCTTGTGTGTACTCCGCCCACCCGTCTCCGTCCCTCCAGCAGAAACGACAGTACTGTGACCCAACGCTGTCCTAGTGACTTCTGCCGCACAGAGTTTTCACAGTGTCTAAAGTAGGTGGTTGTTCCCATGGCGACGGCATCAAACTGCTCGGTCAGTAGCCACACCTCCCACAGGAGTGTCAGCGCATTCATAATTATCATGACCACGACCCAGAACTCCTCCCCCAACAATGTGAGCCACAACGACAAGCTGTGACTGCCGGCAGGCATTTTGTCATACAGGTAACTTGTTGCCATGGCAACAAAAAGAAGGTGGGCTGTCACCATGGAGAGGATGAAGAAGAGAAAGAGGCGGTGGTTGCCCCGTCCGACGCACCGGTTGAGGAAAAGGCAGTGATGGTCATAGTCCTTGATGCACACCTCACACAGCTTGCAGTGTTTAGAGTTGTCAGGCTGAAACAACTGTGAGGAAAGAAAAGACAAGGAGGGAAAGAGAGCAACATAGTAGTTATTACTTATCCATCTTTTTGTATAATCAAGCTCAAGTGCATCTTAACCATCTTTCAGACAGTTTTTGATTATCAAAAAATAATCTGACCTCTCTGCCACCCTTGATGGAGACCATATGGTCATACTTAAAATTTTCAGGCTATGCTGTTAGCTGGAATAAGTTGGAAGCCCTGCCAAGTCTCTGCATTCTGTCACCCATATATAGAACAGAAATTTAACTATGTCCAGGAAGGAATGAAATACCTCGGACTTTGATTAAGTAGGAATCTGGAAGGAATGCCATTGTTAAATTTTAATCCATTGTTACATAAGATTAAAATAAATCTAGATAAATGGGTGATATGGGGTAAAAATAGTATTATGACAATGACAGTAGCTCCCCAGTTTAATTACATATCAATCATGTTACCCATTACAATACCACCTATCATTCTTAATAAATATGAAGGTGTGGTTAAGCAGTTCCATAGATAAGGGAGAAGACCAAGAATCAAAATGATCCAACTATGTGCCCCTAAAGAAAACCGTGTATTAGGCCTGCGCAGCCTTAAACTGTAGCTTTATCCTTTGCAACTCCTAAATGAATGAAACACTGGACGGTAGGAGAAGACATAGTAGAGTGGGTAGATACTGAATCAAAACAGTGTTCACCATTCAGTCCAATGGATGTATTATCTCAGAAACTAAATACAATCCTACGCTCTTACATTGTAGAGAGGTCTGGACCACAGTTCATAGATTATATAAACTGTCGCCTTATGTACAGAGATATTCTTTAATATGGGACAATCCCTCATTGTGCATTGGGAAAACGTGTACTGGAAGCAGTGGTATTCCAGTGGCTCGAGGCGTGTTGGAGATCTGTAGAAGGATAATCATTTCCGGTTTTACAGAGATCTAATGGAGAAATTAGGCCTTAAAGATAATGGACATTTTTGGAAATATTAACTTTTAATTAATTTAAAGTTGTCTGGCATCGATTCAACATTAATGCTAATAATGCTAATGCACATTTTAAGTTGCCATGGGATACCACACAGCTTCACAGTTTTATAAATGTATCACTAACACAATAAGTGGTGATTGTTCTAATGTTAAACTACCCTGGCAGCAGTCTAGAAATAGAAATGGGAAGCTGTTAAAATGCTTGCAAAGTGTGGGAAATTTGCAAACGAGGAAAATTATATGTAGAATGAAACTAATGAAGGATAATCTGTGCTGGAGGTGCCAGCAGTTCACAGTTGAACAGTGGAACATTTCTGTATTGTATATGTGCAGAGAGGTCAAACATTCTGGGTTAAAGCTGTAGGAGTTATAAGTCTAATGGTGTCTGGTTTAATAATTCCTTTTGACTCCTAGTCTGTGTCTCTTGGGGGAGAGACATCAAATGTCAAATGTGTCAAAGTGTGTATTCTCAGTCATAACAGTTGGCTTGGTCACAGCTTCTAGGATCATTGGAAATCAGTTAAAGCTCCTGACATAAAGGAAAGGGCAAGTACGTGGTACTTGGTAGAAACAGCATCATATGAAAGTATGCTCATCATATTAAAAGGTGATCAAGTAGATGTGGATTCTGTTTGGACTCTCTTCTGGGTTTATATCAGAACCACTGATGTGCAAACCTGAAGGCAGTGTTCTTATTTATTTATATTATGTATTGTTCTACTATTTTTATTTATGGTTCAGTATATATTTATTTATGTTAACTATTACAATTATGGGGTATTTATTTTGTACTTACTACACTGACATCTATTCACATGTACAGTATAAGCATTACATGATATGTGGTACGATGTAGTTGTTGAATGACTGTGCTCTCTATGTCTTCCAAAAATGAATAAAAACTTTAAAAAATAAAGTTGCACAGACAAACTCACCCAATACAGGTACTAATTCACCATGAAATTAAAGTTACATTACTTTACACAGGAGCTCGGCAGATTTTAGCCGGTGGGTGTCAACAGTATTTTAAAGGGAGTGCCAGGTAATCAATCTGAGTGCACATTTCTAGATCTAGACAGACAGCAAGACAGCTAGATATATTAACAGATGTGTAGACATGTGGGTACAGAGAACACTTAGTATCTATCAGTGCCTTCTAAACCATGCCTTGCCTGATACCAGACAGAACTGTCAACTCGTTATACTCTGTTGTCAACTCAATTCGGTAGAGTAGGCAGATTCAAATGTTTGGACCCAGGAAACACAACAAAGTGTAGATGTCTTACCTCACAGTATGGGCAGAACCTATGAGCGCTCTGGTTGTTCTCCACCAGGTCAGCGATACAGGAGAACCGAGGATCTGCATCTGCTCTATCCAGTGTTCCGGGGTCCTGAGTCAGAACCTTACAAAACAAACCAAGGACTACACACAGGTGGACCATTGACACCTGGACCAGGGCACTGGTTGGCCATACACATTCACAAGGTTAAGGAAGAACCTGTTATTTTCATATATAAATTCCTAGATCACATTTCCCCCTATCCACTGCGTATATTTGAATGGGCAAATTTTGATGCAATGGAAGAAAAGTCAGACAGTAAAAAAAAAACAGTTATTTTCAAAAATTTCTGCATGGGCAGAAGACTTAACGTGTGCTATTTTGTTGAGGATATTAGGCATTATTTTTCCATAGAAGCAGAGCAGGGAATGGAACAAGCCGGCTATGAGGGTTCCCAAGTAGATCGGATTGGGTAACCTGGAAGGAAGACAGCTGCTATCTGAACAAAAAGATATAACAAACAGTAAAATGTGTTGACTAACTGTTACATGTTTCACATATACCACAATTTTTGTGAAACCTTTGGTATGTGGTCATGCGGTGGTACTGCATGAAGATGCTTCTGGCGAGCCAGGGGAAAAGTAAGCCACAGATTAGTCCACCATAGCCTCCCAACATGGCTGCTATCAGCAGAATGGCAGCACCACTCAGAGTTGGAAAAAACAGTGTCCAGTAGTACAAAACTGGTGAGAAAAGGCATGATAAAAACATACAAAGATAAATGCACACACAGAAACTAGAGTGTATAGTACCCATTATCATGATCATCATCCATGTTTTCACTACATGATGAATGTATGAAAACTACAGAGTAATATTTACCATGAGACTCTCTGGGCTTGTGGTGTATTGGCTCATTAATGTACCGACTCAGTAGTTTGGTCAGCTGCTGATGTCTAGAAAAAACACAGTGTAGCAATGTATTAATCAGCACCAGGACCCCAGGGGAAATGAGTAATCTAAAAAAGCAAACATACTGGATATTCTAATAGTACTGTGGACTGTTACTATCCAATGCAGTGGCCTGCTAGTCAGTGTTTTTCCATAGATTTCTAGAAACAGCACATTCACCGAAATGTTTTCCCTTGCTTGCTGAGGTCCAGTGGTGTGAGGCCGTTATGGTTCTTCTCATGGAGCATCCTGCAACCTGCTCTCTGCAGCAGTGTCCAGCACACCTCCACTCCACCTCTCTCCGCTGCAACATGAAGCGCTGTCGCACCCTGCTGGTCAACAGCATCCACAGCACATCTCTGAAACACAAACAGGGTTGTTATGCACAGCTGCTAAAAGATCAGATCTACACTGTTTCACAAAAGTATCTTAGGACAAAGATGATTTTTTTTTTCAAAACTGATCAAAGCTGATTCCCAAATTTATGAGCTGAGATTATTGTTGTGCTTTTGGGGTTTGGTTACTTTTGTGTGGATGAATTATTTCTGCTTCTGCTTATACTTCAGTTAATATCTCATTAGCAATAAACTGTTTATGTGAACCAAACCATATAATATTAAACAAATGATTCAGTTTGGTGGAATACAACAACATAATTTACAGCCACAAAAAATCCCCACAGAGTTGAATAAAAACTAAAAAGTCAGTTTTTATTGCAGAGCCGTTTATAGGATTGCATTCAGTGTAGCTAATTGTATAAACTGGCAGCTCAGCATAAATCACAACCACTGTTTCATTTCTTCAAAGCTCCAATGAGCAATTTATGAGGAGCAGAAACACATTAAAATCTCAAAGAAAGGCAGCCAGTCATATACATCTGGTTCATGAAGTTATAGCTAAACAATTACCACTGACAAGCAACAACCATTTCACAATGAAGTGTGCATCTAAACTGCCTGACAAATGTGAGTTCAATACTAACTCTCCTTTTAGCTCTGGTTTGGGCTACAGACACCTGAGAAATATCTCAGCATATTTCAGCTATCTGGTGCTGGGTTGTGCACTTGGTCTGTTTGAGCTCATGAGAGCTTATTGGCTGAGAGTAACTTAAAGAAGTCACAGTACATAGTGTTAATTCTCAGTGGATGTGGCAACATTAGCTACCCTTTAATTAATACATTATTTTCATTTGGTTCAATGTACACAGCAAAAGCATTTTTATGGAACTGCTGATTAGAGCATTAGATTGATTGAGCGAGCGAGTGAATACTGTAGCATACTTGGTCTTTGAGCAGGTATCGGACCACCTCTGTGTTGCCAGTGGATGCAGCCAGGTGAAGGGGTGTCACCTGGTACATATCGGTGTCTGAGAACCGGAACATTCCAGTCTCCCACAAATAGTGCACTGCAACGCTGTAAAAGATAATACACAGTTAGTGCATGCATTAAATATTTGGTTGTGACATTGTAGTGACACTGAGGACAAAGGACAAATACGCACATGTTGCCTCCAGTGACAGCATGATGCAGTGATGTTTTTCCCTGCAGGTCTATGAGGCGCAAATCAGCTCCATACTGCATCATTTGGTGGATGATATAGATGTTCCCTTGCCTGAAAAAAGGATAGTGATCAAATCATGACATTGTCACCTTGAGAATAACCTGTGCATATTTGTTTAACATCAGACATCTAAAAAGGTAACTACTTGTCACCTGCAGGCAAAATGAAAGGATGTCTGTCCTGCATCACATGTCAGGTTAGGGTCAGCGCCATTGCTTAAGAACAGGTCAGACAGGGCACGGTTACCATGGAGGGCAGCGTAGTGAAGCGGGGTGAAGCCACCCCAGCCTGGATAAAGACAAACAAATACACATCACAGTCAGATTTGAAGATGCTGACCTTCAAAGTGATCTTTAGTCTCTGTTACTAACAATGGAAGCTTGACACAAATGCATTGTCTGTCAGCCTGTTGATCGCTCTAAGCCCTCTGGAGTCTGAGCTAGGGTTCCCTCTGGCACAATGTGACTTTGTGCTGTGTTGTCACAGGATCTGTCCATCTAGATCTGTGCCAGACCATCTCACAAAGGAATTGCAGCAGGATTAGGTTTCCCCTTTTCAATGTGACAAAATCACATCAGGAGACACATAATAAAATTTAAAATGGCACTTTAAAAATAACAAGACTTGAAATGTTATTATATTGTAGATTCACAATATTTAAAGTCTTTCTTAAAACAACAGTCAGGTGCTCATATGAACAGTGAAAGAGGTTTTCCTCACGGTAATCATTCCTCCTGTTCATACTGACCAATAGATGATTCCCTTTAAACGTGCTTTTAAATGATGGGGGCCAAAATCAGTGTGACCACACAGTCATTTTTTTGCAAAAATGCATTTAAAACTTTATCTGAAGCTTATATGAGGCTTCAGCAGTCTGAATTAGTCATATCAAGTGGATATCTGCCACATTTACACCTTCTTTGTGTTTCCTCAGACAGTGTTTCCTTGTTTAGCTGTGCTGGAAGTGTAGTAACAAAGAGGGATGTTAGCACTAATAACACTAACATTGAAAGATATCTACTTGATTTGACTCATTTGGACGGCTGACACCTCATTAGATAAACTTTTAAATACATATTTGCACAGAAGGAGGCTTACAGATTTTGGCCCCCATCACTTACATTATAAGTGCATTATGAAGGGATCCAGGATGAGCAGGAAGAATGATTATGGCAATAAAATCCTGTCTCAATGTTCTTATGGGCACCTGACTAGTGTTTTATAACAGACTTGAACAAATTGTGAACCTGTCCTTTAATGTCTCACACTGTAACTCTGTTATTATGGTGCAATTTCAAATTTAAATGACAAATGATATATCACAGAGGAATGACATGGGTAGAAATGATTTGCTCTTTCAATATCCATTAGCTGTTTCCTGTGTTATAATGAACAATTACGAACACTATCACTGACAATTAAAGGCTATGTTTATGTTGGCAACAGAAGTAGGAAGTAGGCTTACTGTGGCCTGTGTGTTTCACAAAAATACTTCAAATATTTCCACTGAGTAGAGCATCACTGGCCCGATACACATCTGCATTTTATATTCTACTTTATTATTCATTCTTACCTTTCTGCTTGAGGACTGATCGATCATTTTGAATGAAGTGTATACACTGTTCAATATTTCCTCTCTGTATACAGTCAAATATGTCTCCACCAGCAGCGGAGCACGCAGGCATCGGATGCATTATGACGGCTGAACGGAAGCGGCCTGTAGTTAGTTTCACACCGACGGAAACTGCGGACGGAAACGGGATCAGCTCCTCGGACGAAGCGCTACAACATCACAGCGAAAGGTGAGAAGAAAGCTCATCTTTCGCAGCAAAGTAACGGGGATCTCGCACATGATCTCGCATTGTGTTATCTGATTGAGGCAGAACACGCCCTGGACACGTCATTGGTTACATCCACCCATGTGATCGTTGATGTCATCAGCGTCACCAAAACACGTTGTCCTTATAAATAAGGAAACGCCTGGACGTTTTCGTTGGGTTCACTAAATGTAAAGGCAATAAAATGAAAGAACATTAAATTACTAACCTATTCATTCTTTTAGAAAAAATACAATTTAATAATTTTAAACTCGTATTTATGATATTTGAAAATGAAACCAAGCACTACATGAAAAATATTTGCTCCTCCCAAAAAAGAAGGCTATCAAGACAGTAAGTTTCTACACCTCCTTTAATATGAATGAATGAATGTTTTCTGTATTCAAACTGTGTATAATAAAGAATGTGTGTTAGAGAATGTAATGTCAAAGAATGTAAAACAATAAAGTAACGCCTGGAAAGTTAATTATAAGTGGCTTATGCATGCACAATGGTCCAAATGAGACTGAAATTAAAAAGGACTGTAACTTCATAGGCTATATCAACAAATATATGGGTGGTTTAGAGCCAAAAATGCATTCATCGTTGTTATTGCCCCTATGTCATTGTAGGTTCGCCAGATTTAAAGCAATAGCTGCCTCATACGATGACAGAAAGGTCGAAGCTTATTCAGATACCGTTTCTCTGGCTGAAATGAGAATCCAGTGTTTTAGGTTCAAGGGGATAAACGTCAGTCTGCTCACATGCTGTCAGCTTACAAAGCTTAGTTAACAATGAGACGATTTAAGCTCGGAGCAAGCCTGCAGAGCTATGCCTCTTCATAGCAGGTAAAGCACAGGTGTAACTGGGAACTCTGATACTACGTCAGTTATTCAAAACACCATGGTAGGAAAATAACAGTGAAATAACATTTCCCGCTGAGAAAAGTCAATGGCACTGTTTTAAGGCTGTCTGTTTATTTGTGAGACTGCTTTTCTCTTAATATCTGGCTACCGTTAGCATATTTCCGTATCGTTAAAACACACAAGGTGGCACTGTTTAGCTATGTTTGCACTGCGTGACCAATACAATAACACAGAGTAAATAATTGAGTCTCACTGCAACTACACTCATTCTCCCAACACAAGCTCTCAAACCACATTAACGGAATTAAAAACCAAAACAGAGAAGTGGAATCTAATATTATTCCCAATTTTGTAAGTCTTTTATTACAAGATCCAACAATGTACACCAACTAAATGTGTTAGGGTGTTTTTCTTGTACTGTTAACATTATTAAACCATTTAAACACAATAGTTAAACAGACCTGTCATTCCAGTTATTACCAGCATACAAGCATACAACATGTTTGATTGTAATTGTTTAACCTATAAGAAAATCCTTTAAATTATATAATTAAGCTTGTAATTAGATGCTGTGCTTCCTGCCTTCTTTGGCGAATCATGGGATACAGTCACTATGATTCAGATCATGCCAACTTTACACAACACAGCTATAAAAAGCAAAGGGACGCTTCACAGAGCGGCGGAGGGAGGGCCTCATCTAACCAGCTAAACAGCAGTCTTTCACTTCTGCTTCTGTAAAGAAGTAGGAAGGCACATGACCCAGGAAAGCTAATGCGAGTTTCTCTGCTTGCTCAAAGTTCAGTGTGCTTGGTGCAGATTAGTGAGGGGCGGGTAGTTTTACAGAAAGGGTCTGCACAGTAGGTGTTTGTCATGTCTTAGCAGGTCTCTGCTTGTCTTTCCTCCTGACATGGACAGAGATAGACCATTCACTCCATTGGAATAACACAGCGCAGCGGACAGCGTCCTTTTAGAGCCTGGAAACTCCTAGATGGCTCTCACACAAGCACAGGTAATAACATTAGGACTAAGCTGTGTGTTACATGCATGATATTCCTTTTGAAAAGCATACTGTACTGCAGATCAGGCATATTTACTTATGTATGTGTCGCATTGTGTTGCTTTTTCATTTCATGAGGAAGAAGTGAACTTGGATGCTTATGCTTTCATTGTCAGAATCAGAATCATCTTTATTGGATAAGTATGGTTACGCATACAAGGAATTTTCCTCCAGTGTAGTGGCCCTAATTGTACTTACACACAACACAACAATCTTCAGAAAGACACACAAAGAATGTCTATATTGTCCATCTCTCTCATATACTCAGAAACAGAAGGTTCTCACATGAGGAAACATCAAAGTGTTAATGAATTTCTATGGAATGTGAGCCGCCTCTCCCTTTACTTACCATCATAAGTGATTCTACTGGCTCTGGCTTATCAGTTTAGCAGTCTGTCTCTACCAATTTTCCTCATTGTTCATCACGAGTGTGTGTCTATAAACAGCAAGTGCCCAAAATAATACCCCTGTAATGAGGAACCAATGCTGTAGTCAAGCCTTAGTCATACAGTACTATGTCTGTTTAGAAGTCAGAACTTTCCTACACATGTGTAATGTGATAGAGAAGTGTGACACTTATATTAACAGCCTCCTGTGAATGGGACTTCAAACTGTAGAGGAATTATTTCAATTTATCAATAGCTTTGAGAATATTAGTGGCATTATTGAAAGGTGCAGAACATCCGAGGGGTTTTATCAGTGTCACATGCCTTTAATTTTTCTAAAAACAAAAGGTCCTGATTTGCCATCTCTTGATTGTATGGACCATATAAAGGCCATATTGTCAATGTTTTGCTGAAAGGAGCAATTATAGGACTAATCAGGTATTTGCAGCTTGCACAATAACTGTTGAGTGACTAAATATGATGAGAATATGACCACATGATATAAAACAATCTGGTAAATCTAGTCTGGGGAGTGATGGATTTGAAGTTTGAAAACATTGGGTCTGAGGATGACATTTACTGGCATGATACTAGTAACACTAGTAAAACACTAGTAAATCAGTAATGCAGTAAATGTCTGGCAATGGTCTGCTCTTCTGTCAGCTGATTCCTCAATGCAGACAATGTGCACAGGGGTTAGGGGAAAAAGATTTGGTTTGGTACAAATTTATCTAAGGAAGTGATTCAGGCCCAGGAAATATGATTAAAAGATATTGTGGATATTATGTAAACTCAGGGTATCTAAAAAAATTGAACATGCTGTGGATTTGTCACCTTTGTTTCTCTTTTTTTCCTCTCCAGGACCAGACTGCTAAAGGGGAGAGGATCAATAAGGAAACCGGGGAGCTGAGTGCTTCAGGGGAGTTGTCTGTCTCTGTGGAGTTTAAGGCGAAGAAAGTGGAGGGCTCTTGTAGGGACCCACAGCCCTCACAAGTGCTCAGAGAACAACTAAAGGAGCTGGGAATTCACACATACTCAAACCCTGACCACAGAACTGACCATGTTCCTTTAGAGCAGAGAGCGGAGCATCTAGTCAAAGTCTTGCCTCTCTATATACAGGTATGGACCACTGGGACTTCACCATTTTTAGTTATATTTTGCAGTACAAGTGTGTTATTGGTTCTCAATTCTGAATGAAGTGTTTTTTTTCCACACACACATTTTTCTATTTTAAAACTTAAACAAATTAATAAAATCAAGCAGAGAATCATTATTGGATCATGGCAGGAGAATTTCAAGTAGAGCCACAGTTCAAACTTTGAAAAGGTTCAAAGGATGCCTGAGGATACTGTGCCTCCAAAACTGTATGAATGGACAATGAAAACAACATGAGGCGGCAGTCAGATGTTTGGCCCTCAGCTGATCCCATCACTGTCCCTTAATTGAATGTTTATGTGGTCTTCCAGTAAATCCAAACAGTTTACTGAACTGTAACATGAAATACAAAAGCGCTACAGATCCAAAACCTCGGGCCTCGCTTTGATTAATTGGAAAAAGAGGAATTTCTTCTTCACCGTGCCTGAATTGCGTCACAGTTGTGAAGAAACCTCCCATCTTTTTTTTTTCCCTGTGCACACACTCAGTGTAAACTCCATCACTGATCTGTGTGTGTGTGTGCATAACAACATTGATCAGGCTTACAGCTGCAGACGTAATCACTCTTTGGTTTGTGCGTGGCTGTGTGTGTGTGCACGCGTATGTGTAAGCCTCATGACCAGAGATTTGACCAGAACGTAGGGCCTCACTTAAGAACAGCAAACTCAGTGAAATACGATATCCTCTTATGGAACTGAAAAGGGCATATAGCATGAACTGGCTTCTATTATTTATAGTGTAGTGCATTAGCCGTTGAGATCTGACTATAATACACTGTTTCACTGCCTCTCCTAATGCACCAAATGTAGTAGACGTGAAACTTCAGAGCATTTCACAGATGAGAATATATTGTAGGCGGCAAAGTATGACCCAGTGAGCACAAAATGTCATTTAATGCTATTAATTGTGTGTTTTTAATTCATATTTCTGCATTTGTGTGATGAACTCTCTCCTCTCTGATGGCAGGTCTGTGAGGATGGTGGCAAACTGGAGGGGTTGGATATAAAGGGGCTTGCGGCTCTCACTGCTGACACTGTCATCCATAACATCTACAACAGACTGGCAGAAAGACCGGCAGGTACTAATAACCCTTCATATCAGCACATATCACAGTCCAGCTCAGTTATCTCGAGGTATCGGGGATTTCTGCCTCCTCTATCCACTTCTGCTTTTTCTGTGTGCTGCAGTTCTTTACAGTAGACCAGTACATTTTTCATATTGTATATGTCACTCATCCTACTGAAAGTGAAAAGCCAAAGCACATGCAGTCTGTTCACGAAATCAGACAAAAATACATGGTTCCTTTATCAAGGTTTAGATGCTGTCAGATTAAACCTCATTAAGGGTTATTTTACACTACACTGTTACTTTCATTCTCTCCTTTTATCTGTCTTAACTCCTTTTTAGCTTCTTTTTTATTTCCAAATGTAACACTTTTTAGTTGTTTTTATGTCTTTTTACGTGTCTTACTTTTATGTTTTGTTTTAATGCCTTTTATGATCTATGTAAAGCACTTTGAAATGTGCTATACAAATAAACTTTCCTTGTCTTGCCTTGCTGTCAGTTCTCTGTGGGTTTATCTTAAGAGAGAAGCCTTCCTGTTTTTAGGGAAGTGGATACTTTCACTTTTTTTGTTACAGCTTTGATATGAGTTTTAGTTTGATAAGGCACTTGCAAGAAGCTAATATTATCTGTTAATTCATAACCTTCAAAAGTGTCATGTTTCTGTCTCAACGTGTATTTTTATAGGTAGACACCACTGTGTATTAAAATACTTATCTAGGAACTCTTGTGTAGCACTAAATACTTACACCTGCTAAAACAGAAGCACAATGCAAATCTCCGGAGTCTCTGGAGACAGAAACGAAACATTTGAGAGAAAACATCTGATATGCATGTTGTTTTCTACCTGAAAATTTGTACACTGATAATGATTTGTGTGGCAACAGACTGTGATGAGAACAAGCTACAGTATGTACTGTAGCTTATTTTTTTTCTTTGTTTGACTCAGTTTAAAGTCATGATCCTTAGTCCTCTGGGGTCATGATTCAGCACACATTGAAGAGTCTTTTGTGTTTTCAGAGGGGGCTCGCAATGAAGTGGTACGGTTCTTCCAGCGGCAGGATGAGGAGACAAAGTGTGAGCAGGGAGACAGTCCAGGATGGCTACTGTTAAAGTCTCTGTTGCTGCTGACAACTGACAGCACAGTGAGTGACAGTTTTTTTTTTTACATTTGATGGGAGTCACATTCATTTAAGTGGAAATTAAACTTATTATGTGAAGTCGCTGACCCACATTGGAAAGTAGACAACTTTACATTTATCATATTAACAATTGCAACATATATCTTGATATATCTTGTTTTTGGAGGGTTTTTTTCAAGATAATCCATTAAAATTTGATTATCATTTTTTGTTTTGTTTGTAGGATATATTGTCCTGTATAAACCCAGGACTCCCAGCTGCTCTAGTGAAATGTTTGTACTTGCTGGTGTGCATTCCAGCTAAGAAGGAGAACATGACCATAGAAGAGACCTTTCAGGAGCCACTAACACAGGTGAATAATAACCGACTATTCCCTTTGAGGAAATGGCCTTTGTTTTATTTCTGTGGTGCTATTGTTTACTCTCGGCATTTTCCTGTCTGATTGTTCAAGCTCTACCATACTTCTCTCTAGTCTCTTCCACATCTCACTGAACCTTCCCTGTGCCATTTTTAGGTTCTCCTCCAGCTTTGTAGGCAGCCAGTCAATGTGGAGAGGCTGGTAGAGACTCAGGAACTACAGTGCTTGATCATTGGACTCACATCACTATGGGACCAGACCAGCGCCCCCTGGAGGCATCAGGCCTCCCGTATCCTCAAGGCAGTCTCTGCTGCAGCGACAAACAACACTGTCCCGAGCTTGCTAGGTGAGGTCACTTAAAACTATTGGGATAAGTTGCTTCCAGTTATATTAGACCCAATTCCATCAATTCCACCAGAGAGACTGAACACACATGGAAAAGTATTAAAAGCATTAGAAAGTAGGCTTCACAGAAAGTGAATAATTAGATTTTTATTAGGGAAAGTTATTTGTGCAGACAGATATTTTTATTCCAGTAATGAGTTGATTATACAGACACACATGACCACACGTTTCAGAAGAGAAATATACTGCAAGTATGTTTCACATGATGCCTCTCAATCAGCGCAGATAATTAACTCAAATGTTCGGTTACACATATGTTTATTTAGACTTGCTTTGGACATTGAGAAATTACCAGTATTCCAATCATGTTACTTTGCTCATATGACTCTATAGATGTCATAAAAATTGATCATAAATTTTGTTAAGGCTGGGAGAAATGAAAGCTAGCAGTAAATGATTTTATTATGCTACATATCTCTCAAGTTTGATAAAGATTAGTATGCTCAAAATGTCACTCTGTTGGTTGTGGTGATAATTATTTTTTCTTGCATTGGGGTCATTTGATGTTCAGACTATTGTGATGTACTGCATGTATCTTCCTTTTTTAGGCAAGAACTGTGTTCGTATCTGCATCCAGAACCTGTTGCACATCAGTGATGATGTCTCTGGACCACTACTGGCTGAGGTGGCTGTGGCTGTGTTTAGCTTCATTAGAGACACATATCCCCTCAGTACGGCCCTCTTCATCGAGTTTGACACCAACAACGGCTACAAGGCCCTTGAGAACATTCTCAAACGGTGAGTTAAAAGGACTTGAACAGAGAAATAGTGGAATGACTATGAGATTGGAGGATTAGGAGTGAATGTGACTCAGTCAAACAGAGAGAACAAATAACAAATAACACACTTATTTAAGGAAATGAAAAGGCATCAAAATAATTAGATTTTTGTCTCTTTGGACTCTTTCTCAGCCAAGAGGAAATAGGCATTTTAAGAAATGAAGGGGAATTTCCTGGTGTAAAAATAACATCTCTATCAAAGGACATAATGATTCATATTTGTCCACTCAGTACAGAGAATTCTTTACTTCTCTCTGCTGTTCATTCAACTTTTTTTTTTGTTGTCTCTGATCATTATACGGCCATAAGCTGTGAGGAAGGTGTGTCTGCGGATCAATTCCAGCCGGTAGAGGAGCTGTTGGCTCTCATTGCGTCATTCACTCTGCTTGGAAAAACGGAACTGAAAGTGGCTCTTTGTGTCAGCAACCCCCAACCTCCAGGCTTTAAGTTTGATCCACCACTCACCAAAGGTAGGTCACCATAAGTCCTGTGTCATTATTCTCTGGTCACACTGTCTGAATTTTGCTGATTGGTCCATGTGGATAGACACTAAATGACTCCCTCCAAGTGCTCACTCCACAGCATCCCGGTATTATCACTTGCATCAGCAAAGACTGGCTTAGAGGGGGAATGGAGCCCCTGAATGACCAAACAGTTCATCCCTCCTTTGCACTTTTGCCCTCATGTAACCCACCCAAGCTGCACCACCCCCCTTTCACAGAGATCCCACACCCCCTCACCTCTACCCCACTGCGGTGCACACCGCCCCTCAGTTTAACAGGAAGCTGAGGTGATTATGTCTGGGATGATGAAGTGGAGGCTTCTCCTCTAACTCTGTTAGGGTGCCCCACATCCATTCACCACTGGCCTACAGCAACCAGCCATCTATCATAGATGCACACACACCTCCATCCAACACTCATAAATAGAGTGTCCATAATAAACACACATATACCCATCCAAACATACACACAGACTCACACAATCAGCAGCCATCTATCACATCAAGGAGTAGATGACTTTCCAGCAGAGGGACCAGGGACTGTTTTGTGCTGATCTTATTTGGTTCTGATGCAATTTTGATTAAGCTTGCAAATTAATCCTATTACTAACCAGGTATATATTTATTTACAACAAACACAAGTGTGTTTTGGCTTCCAAATCTAAGACCTTCTCTAAATATTTTGACAATGCAGCAAACAAACTCGTATCAAAGAAGATTATGCTACATTTCCTTCACCTTCATACATGTTATGTTGTTTGTTTTCAATCTATCTATGTATCTGTAACTCGATTGGCTTATGGAATTCAGCATGCACTCAATGTTAAAGGTTGTTTGTAATTTATTAGTTTTCCTTTCTCTATGAAATTGACTGTCAGACGTTGCCAGAGTAAAATCTGATAAATTGTACTTTTAAAATTCAAAACATCTTTTTGCTAAATTGACCTCAGGCTGATCTTGCTTTGCAGCACTGTATGTCATAGACTACCACAAGAGTACATTATCTCTTTATTTGAAAAGTTAACATGCAAACTATTTTATATGACTAGTTGTTTTTGAGGGTACTGACACTTTTTCAATTCTTCATCTCTTAATATACCTTTGTCTCTAGGTTTGGCAGTAAAGAACCTACCTGCTTACCATCTGCTGCAGGCCTCCTTGTTGCATTCCCAGGACTCTCTGCTGTGCTGCCAGGTCCTTCGAACCCTACAGACGATATGGGAGAAGGACCCAGCCAATTTCTTCCTCTTGGAGTGGACTGTCCAGTCGATGGCACAGCTGGCTGTCTGTCTGTGGCGTAAACCAGCACCTGTCCATAAACTGTTCTTTTCAATGCTGGAAATGGTACGACTAATAATGTCAAGTCCCAGTGCATACTTTTTCTTTCTTACAATTTTTAGGTCTGATTAAATGCTTGTGTTTCCTACAGGTAATATTCAAGCTGAACTACATTCCCCATGAGACCTTGCGGGGTGTTCTCGTTGTGCTAAAGCAAAGCTGGGCTGGGACACTGGCTGGAGGGGTGGCAGGGATAGATTTTGCAGTGGTGACTCTCAAAAGTTTTCACAGGTGAACATTCCTAGTTGTTACTATAATACTCAGAATTGTTCAGAATATAATAAGACAGGATAAATTCCACAATATTTCTTGTATAAATACAGTATATTTCTTTTTTTAATGGAAAAGAGCAGCTTTGTTTCTAGCCATTGCTTCTTTGTTATAGGCTGAATAAGATGTTTCTCCTCTGTTCTGTAGGATGACAGTGCACAGTGGTATGCTAGCAGACGTGCTGACTGACTTGGGTCTCCTGGAGCTGCTGCTTGGGGAACTTCGAAGGAGAGCTAAGATCCTCAGGAAGGCTGGAGTTGTCTCTGCCCCACAATTAAGTATGAATCAAGATTTTATGTTCTTCCACCTCTGATGTAATCATGGTTGCAAAATAGCTGAGAGTATGAACAGTATGAGTGATTGCTTGAAATAACACCAGCATTTCAGCAAACTTGGGATTGAGCAACACACCCATTCTTGATTTAGTACTTCATACAAAATTAAAACTGATGTAGACTTTTGACCTTGGGCCTGCAAGTGTAGCTCAACGGTAAAATTTCACATGTGAAACTTCCTCTTTTATATATTTACTGAAGTTCTTGTGCTCCATAGATCCACAGCAACTTCCATGTGTGGAGGATAGTGAGAGACTGCTCACTACCTGCATGCTTCAAGTTGTGTCAACCCTTACTCTTCGTTCGATCAAAAACACAGGTATACACATTCACTTCTCCACGTTCTTCATTTGTATTTAAGAATTCCTTTCACCTTCTTCGACTGTTTTTTTTTTTGTTTCTTTACTCATGTTACGTGTGTGCTCCAGTTTCAGTGCGAGACCTTGGTATGGTTCCCTACATAAAGATTTTCTTAGATGAAGATCAGTACCGAGGTCCTACTCTGAGCATCTTGGAGCAGCTAGCTGAGATTAACGCTGAGGAATTCATGAGTACAGCCATAGGAGCCCTCTGCTCCTCTACACAACAGGAACTCGGTTTGAAGCGGGACCTTCTGCAGGTACTCACATGTTACATACACCCACACACACTTACTCCCAGACAACAGCACACACACACATAGTGAAACACTCAGATAGGCCATGATCTCAGCTGAACGGTGAATGTAGTCTCCACTCTACATCAAATCATAACAAATTGTAATGCACTTAAAACATAATAAGCTAGTGAATTTATTTTCTTAGCACGTGGGACCCTGATTACATTATTGACAAATGCAGATTGATTTGCTAAAACAGGTTTAGCTGTTAACTCTGGACCGATTTGATTAGGCCAGCAGCATTGTGCTGTGGCACTCTGAAGATTACCACCTCTATCAGATCAGTGAATGGGACAGAGATCTGATTAAGCCTAACTAAGTTACACACCTACTATATGTGTCCGTTTTTATAGATGGCAGCAAGAAGAGCACTTACTTGCACATATTGTGTGTATTCAACGTGTGTGAGCCTGCATGTGTGTGTGTGCTTGTGCTTGTTTGTGCACGCATGCAGAAGCCTGTGTGTGTATGTGTGTGTGTGTGCTTTGCGCTAACACGGTTAAAGCAGGTGGCAATCAGATTGGGTACGACCTGGGTTGGCAAGTGTTGAGAGCCATTGTGATTACTCCAGTTTCAGTTAATCACATTTCCCTCTGCGTTCTGCCTCACACATTACCTATCTGATGGATTAGCTCTCTAAATTGAATAAAGCTAATGTGATTTTGTTCACCTCCAAAAACTAGTTACCCGAAATGATTTATGATATATCTATATGTTTCATTTATTTTTCATTACATTGTTTTAATTGACTAGAGAGATAATTTTAAAAGCTGAGAGTTCGAGGAAAGCTTTGTGTCTATCAGAATATATTCTCTTAGGTTAATTGTTATGTTAATAGACAGAGTTAGGCTTTACTGTGTCTTGATGATTTCTTATGCACACAGCTCTCCTCTTTTGAAATGACACGTATGTCTGATTGCTCTCCTTTGTGTGTCAGTCTGTTCTCAAGGTGCTGGAGAGTCCTAATAGCTGGGATGCTTTCAGACGAGCAGGGGGCTTCACTGGACTGATATCTCTGGTCGTCGACATGGAAGGAGCTCTGTCTGACCCTCCCCAGGGAGAAGTGTGGAGGTCCCTTGGACATCAACAACTTCTGGACCTCCTCCTTCTTGCTCTCCACATTCTGGCCTTAGCTGTGCATCTTCATACAGTAAACGCACACCATTTTCAGACTGGTGGCTTTTATGAAAGGCTGGCGGAGGCTCTGCTCCAGCTGGGCTGCTTCCACACTGACAGCACACAGAATGAGAAGTGGGATGGAGAGGAGGGATGCTTTCCCAAGACTGCAGAGGACAACCAGTCTCCAGGAAAAAGCTTTCATCAGTTTGTTGAGTTAGCAGAGTCCCCTGTAGATCCCTCCACTCCCTCCACCAAACTGCAGTCTAATCTGCCTGTTACTCTTCGGACATGTATAAGGCTGCTTTCCTATCTTGATCAGTTCGCCACAGGGACCTACTCTCCTCAGGAGTTAAACTTCGGACTAGAAGCTGAGGAGGGGTGTGACGGAGATAAAGAGAAGCTAAATGGATCAGCAGGGCATGAAGGGGTGTTTTCAGGATCCCCTCCTATCTTAGTGTCAAGCCCGCAATCCGTGGAGGACACACAGGGAAGATCTAGAAACCCAGCCCCAAGCATTTCCACAGTCTGTTCAGAGTCCCAGTACAGGTGGATATCTCTTCCATATTCCAATAAGATGAATTCACATACAAATCTAAACTGTAGTAATGAGTTGGATCTATATGTATTCTCATGTATCAACATTTGTTTTTCTTTGCTTGACTTGTAGTAGGTTTACCTGTGAACATGTCATTCTTCATCCAGGAGCAATTCGAGTCATCATGACTCTCCTTCCATCAGTGTTTACTCCCAAGGATCCACAGGTTCATACAACTTCATGCAAGATAAACCCCAGTATCGGATATTTCTACTTACTCTGCTAAGTTCCAACTCAGCTCCTCTCCCTTTCTTTCAGCTATCTATGGAGGTTCAGTTCTCGCTGGCATACCACATTCAGGCCGTGGTCAAATCAGAACAAAACCGACAGATAATGTGCGAGGGGGGGCTGGTCTCCACACTTCTGACTCACTGTCAAAGCATGTTGCTGTCTCCAAAGCACCCGTTACATCTACCTGTTACACGTATCCTGGAGAAGCTCTCCTCTCAGGCCATCACACATTCGGACTTCAGGTCAGATGTGCTCAGTCTCCGAGGTTGAGATGGATTTTGTGCTTTTTAATTTCAGTCTCCATATTTGTATACACAAGATACTGTGTCTGATGTGTATGTTATTTTTCCTCCTCAGAAAGTTCCTGTGTTTAGGAGACCCTCTTATGTGTTTGGCAGACAAAGCATCCATGTCATCACAAGCAGAGTGCACCCCAGTAGTCAAAGCAAATGGTAAATATTTGTACTATGACAATAAATTTCTTGTTCTGGTTTATATTACTACTACTATAATACAAACACAGACATGAAGTCAGCCACAAACCAGATTTGTTGTTTCCACCAGGTCACAGTACAGATGCAGACACCTCAGTGGGGACTCCAGTAAAGACATTGAAGCGGTCCTTCAGCCTATTAAAGTCTACAACTCGCAGTGAACCCTCTGTTGGTTCAGCAATCCCCATCCATCAGATCATCAGTTTGGTGTCCATGACATCACCACGCACCTTCAGACCACACAAAATCTCCTCCTCACCTGCCTTTGTGGAGTTTGACATGAGTGAAAGTGGATATGGGTAAGTCATTGTTTTACCGGTATTCAGTGCAGTCATGCAGTATTAATTGGATTTAACTATTCATTGATTCCTTTAATGATTCCCTAGGTTGTTAGAGCTAAGTTGTGCTAAAGTTGAGCTAAATAAACAAGCTAAATAAACAAAGTACAAGTAATAGATGAAAGGCAGGTTATTAAGAATATATTAAGTCATGAAGATCAGAAATCCATATAAGATATATCATGTGCATGCACAAGAAATATGTTGAATAGAAATTGCTATATTGGGATTTAGCTTGTGAGTAAATCACCATGATGTTAAGAAAAATTTCATAATTTACTCACATATTGTTTTGCATGTGACAATATCCTTTGCAGATGCCTTTTCCTGCCTTCTCTGGCCACAGTGAAAGGTGTAACAGCTGATTCAATCTCAACAGGTGGAATAGGAGGAGGTAAGACATTAGTCCACCATACTTGCATATTTGTAAATAAATCTAAATAAATGGTCTAAACATCTACCTCTCATTTTTTTAGACTGCCGAGGTTTTCCTCCTGCAGCTGGTCTCTCATTTTCCTGCTGGTTCCAGATCAACAGGTTTAGTTCAGCCTGTGATTCCCACCCAATGCGATTACTGTCAGTGATTCGCCACATGTCCCGGACTGAGCAACAGTACATCAGTCTGTCTATCTCTTTCTCTGCCTATGATGGCTGTCTGGTCATCTCCACAGAGGAGGAAGCATTTACATACCTGGGTAAGTGTGATAAGATTTAATCAAGACTTACCCTCAATGAACTTCATATAACATATACATTAACAAGGAATTTCAGGAATCTGTTTAGCTCTCTAGCATTCTCTCTAGCTTTCAAAACTGTCAGCTACTACTTATCAGTAAAATGGGACAGCACAACAGTTATGTCATCGATTTTTACTAGTCTTTCTTCTCATTTGTTTAACAGATATGATGGAGCCAGAGGTGTCCACCCCCACTTCTTTGCCCACCTCACTGAGGTTCCGTTGCTCCAGCATGCTGGTCCCAGGTCAGTGGCACCATCTGACTGTGGTTATGGCCAAAGATGTGAAGAAGAGCTGTTTGACCTCAGCCTACTTCAATGGAAAGGCAGTGGGGACAGGAAAGGTATGACTAGAGGAGACAGAGGAGCTGTTCGTTTAAATCTAAAATCTCTGAGTGAGTGTAAATACAACAAAACAATATCTCCACCTTTTCTGTCAGATGAAATATATTCAGCCATTTCCTGGCCAGTATGTCTCCATGGACCCCACAGCGGTGATTGATGTGTACGGACTGATAGGTACACCAGCTCTCTGGAAGGAGCATGCTGCTCTAGTGTGGCGTGTCGGTCCTACTTACCTGTTTGAAGAGGCTTTGAGCCCTGAGGCTGTTGCTGTCATATATACACAAGGCACCGCCTACCTGGGAAACTTCCTGGCTTTGCGCAACACAGGCAAGTCATAAGATCTTGTGTAAGATCTGCAAAGGATTTCTACAGTATGTCCAATAAATCATCCTGGATGAATCCTCAAATGTGTTTTTGTTTTGGTTTCCAAGTAATGTGTAGCACTAGATTGAGATTCTTTATGACTGTAGTTTTGATCAGTAGGTTTTTTGTGTTATTAATATCTTTAGACCATGTTCTAGCATGCAGAGAATGATGCACACTGATTGACTTGCACCTTATATTTTAATGCAGAATAACTATAACTTTTGAATACTTTAAGAGTTAATATTTTATGACTCATGTGTCACATAATGACAAATATGCAGCCCTAGAAATATTTGCTTATTAATACATTTAATACTTAATTGCATAACTGAAATATATTGATATATTTTGGTGATAATGGTGACACGTTCTATGGCTCAAGTCCACTAATGCTCAATCTTAGTCTTGCAGAATGACTCGTGAAAGTCATTTCTTTCACAAGTTCACTATTTAAACTTACCTGTGTTGTCTCAACTCTCTCTAGGCCAAGATCCAGATGCTGAGTCTCTCCCTCTCAGGCTGGTTCCTGAGGAGAGGATCTCATTTGGCATCAACCCAGCAATTTCAACATTAACAACTGTTGCACAGATCAGAGAAGATTACAATGAAGTGGACTGTAGACTAATCGCTAAAGAGGTATGGTCAGGCCTGTGTTGAACCTACAGTATGTGTTTGTTATTTAGGTACATTGTAGCAGTCATTGTATCTAATTACAGATGGGGATAACATCTCGAGATCACTCCACTCCCGTGTTCCTTGCTCGAAACATCAGCCAGCACCTAAGTGGAACAGCTCGCACTATAGGAGCAGCCCTGGTTGGACATTTTGGTGAATATAGTATTCTTTAAAAAAAAGTTTATATGCACTTGATTCCTGCATGCACATTTGTTAAGCTCATGGTCTTTCCCTTCTAGGTGTGCGCACATTTACCCCCAACAGTGCTGCCAATGGTTTCCTGTATGTTGGTGGGCCTACAGTTGTTCTCAGTCTAGTTGCAATGGCACCAGATGATAGCTCTCTGTATGCAGCTATCAAGGTTCTTCTCTCTGTGCTGGAGACTAACCCTGCTATGCAGCAGGAAATGAACCGCATCAATGGATACAAGGTCTGTCGGATCATGTTTAAAATCACTGGAGTAGCTATAAGAAGGCATTGAAATCTGCTACCTTCCCGTTGTGATCTCTTCTTATGTATCCTTTGCTCTCCTTCTAGCTGCTAGCTTTCTTGCTGAAGATGAAGAGCAATGTGGTCAGCTGCAGAACCTTTCAACTGATTCTGTATCTCTCGAGTTCAGTGGAGCTGAGCTCCGGCTCTGTTTGCCTACAGAACGCACCTGCTTTCCAGGCCCTGCTGACGGACCAGGAGGTAAGCTCCTCAATTTAAGGGTAACAGTTATGCTAATCGTCTTTATTATCATTTAATTAATTTTCAATGTCACATGTTTTCAGGTGTGGCAGAACACATCAGATAATCTGGATCTTTCTGCTCTGAACCACTTTGCTGAAATCTTGAAATCCTCAAGGTAAATTCCACAGTTATCAGCGTGTGACCAGACAAACACAGAATATGTTGACGCTTTAATCTAATTTATTATTAACTCACATGGAAACTAGTTATGCAACACTCTGAGTACTGGAATAAAGAGGCGCTTGTTTGGGTTTGAGGACAGACCTTATCAGCTGTTCTGTCAACATCTGCAACAGCCTGTCATCAGTATCACGGAAATGTACAACAGGAATAGTCAAGGGAATGCTCAACAGAATCAGTCACGGAGGCTGAATGAACGAGTGCATGGATTGCTGAATTAGATTTCCTGTCTGAGAACAGATTGTGATTCAAATTAATGCTCTCACTGTTTCACTGTCTGTATCCTCAGCAATGAAAGCAGGACTGCTGTGGTCATGCACAGTATAGGCCTGCTACCGAAGCTGCTATTTGAGCTTTCTGATCCTGCTGTGACCTTTCGAAAGGCTAAGATAATTTCTTGTGTCATCACAAGCCTCCTGAAAGCACACTTCACCCCTCCGGACATAAGCAGGTACATTCTGTTCATTCAGTTACAGCCTCTGTTTTCTCAGTTTTCACATTACATTTTTGGTATAGCTCTATATTTGAAACATGATCTTATATTTTGTCAGACTTGGGCTCTTCCTGGTCTACACACTCCCTCCTCTCAGTAACATTACTGAAAGCCATTGCATGTCTGACAGCGATCTTTACCAGGAAACAACAGGTAAAACATGTTGCAATAATAATGTCTTAATTTGTTACATCAGTTTCCTCATGAATGACACAACTTGTTACAGTATTTGTAACTCAGACTTCTCTGCACTGTAGCTCAGAGTTCTGGTCCAGCCAGCCTCATTTGGATTCGCAACCAACTGTTACTTGCTCTTTGTGAAATACTGAGCTCAGACAGCCTTCTAATCAACGAGTGAGTGGCATCTGTTAGTGCTTAGTGAGACCAAAACTGTAACGAAAACATATTTTTCCAGTATTTCATGTGCCATAATGTCATGGCAGAAACATGAACTCAATCAGTCTGTTTTTGTTATTCTTATTCCCCACTAGTCAGCCAAAGGCCTTATTTGATGCTTTGGGCAGTGACTGGTTCCTGCTTTTCCTTCAGCCCCACCTTCAACCTTCCACTTTGAAACTGGGACTTGTCCTACTCACACACTTCCTGTCCAGTTCCAGCCAGCAGAGCATCTTCAGAGATGGGGTACTCCCAGGAACCCTCATAGAGGGCATTGAAGAGCCCTCTGCTGTCATGGGTAAAAGTTGAATAATTAGATACAGCAGGGCAAGGCAATAATTCAGTATTTCACCGCTTTCACTGGAATGATATTTTGATGAAATTAACATTGTGATATACAATTCTGATATCTAAATTGATTAAACTTGTTACAAATGTGACAATTTCTGTTTAGAAATCATCATAATTTGAATTTTGAATTTTACAGTGCAACTCTATAAACATCACACATTAACATTTAACATCATTTTACATACATAATCCATATCATGATTAATATCATTATTGAAACAAATCCTTTTAGTGCTGTGATACTGATTTTAGCCATATTGAGCATCTTAAATTTCATTTAAAAATCTGTTAGCGTGTTACTCAGCTGTTCATCCTAAATCAGCTTTCATCATTATTTGTTTCTTATCTTGTCACCAGATAACCTTCGGGCCCACTCTTGGTCGTACGAGTGCCCGAGTACTACATGCCCAGGCTTTGCTGTTCTACAAGGACTGCTGGTTAAACACTCTCACCTGCCACAGGTGTATGAAGCTCTGGCTGCTCTGCTGCTGGGGAAGAAGGCCAGTCACACTGCAGAGGAAAAGGTGAGTATTTTTTCATTTTGTAAATCAGTTTTGTAAATCATCGTCTTCATCATCCCTATCGTAATGCTCTCATTTTGTCATTTACAGGTGAATTTGGATGACACCCTACAATCACTGATTGACAGCCAAGCAGACACTCCTGCTCATGAGCTCTGTGTTGAGGCTGCAACAATACTGCTGGAATTAGTCAAAGTCATCATCAGTCAAGTAAGAACATAATAGCTTTATATCTTCTCTATTTTTTTTGCCACAAATTGAAAATGTAGAATGCATTTTTCTCCTCTGTAACAGTCTGTCTCCTCAACAAAGCAGAGACCAGGCACTAATGCATTATGGGAGTTGCAGCTCCCAGCAAGTGTGATGCAGTTCTTTTGTCTACTCCATAACCTCCGCCCCAGAGACCCACTGTGGGCATCCCCAGAGTTCCTCAATACACTTGCTGGTGTTGTGTTCCCCCCAGATGATTCAGAGGTTTGTGTGTTATACTTGGTGTATTTATGAAATCTTAATGCTACTCTGTCTGGGCTTTATTCATTGGTTTTCCACTTTTTTCAGGGAGTGAATGAGCCTTGCTCAGCAAGTGAAGGCGAGGACGCATCCAAGAGTCGTTCAGCCAGGAAGCCAGTTTGCGATTTCATTCGTATTCTGCTAATGGACAGTCTTCTCAATGTTTCTGCAAACAGCAACACACATCCTCTGGCACTGCTGTTGGAGGTGAATGCGCACACACATAAACAAAAGCAATCATTTATGTTGTTTACAGGTCACACTCACATTTCTGCACACATGTATACACACACATAGACATTTTTGATGAAATGTAATCCTACAGAAAAAGGCTCCTCAGTATATTATGATAGTGCAAAACTCGTATTTCTCCAGAAGGTGCCACTCTTTGCTCACTTACTGAACAAGGCAGCATCAAGGTCTTGATGGTAAAATCACTTACCACTAGGAGACAGAAAAGACCAATAGGCCAAGAGCTACAGATTTCTGTAGAGGTGTTTTCAGCCAACATGTACACACGCTGTCACCTAGACTTAAGACAACATGTGACAAGGTTTTACTCTCATTATATAATACAAACAAGAGCCATGACATTTAAAACTGTCAATTGCTATGTTGTTTTCAAAACAGTGTTGCATAATGTTTTCTAACTATTGACTGTATAAATGACACAGTTCTCCCCAGATGGTGCAACACTGGAGCAAAGACAGAGTTTCCAGACAGAGCTGCTGGAGCTGATCATGGACATCATCCGCATGCTCAGCCATGAGGAAGAAAACACCACTCATCTCATCTCACAAGGTAGAACTACCATGTCGAGTTATCTCACAACGCAAACTGACCATACCATACTTTTAGTGTGCATAAAAGTATCTCATCTCAAAGTACCGATTTACTGGATACTGGTTTCTATTAGACTCCAAGAATGATACACCTGATGGACAGATGGGCACGTTGATGGAGAACGTGGTGCTCGTCAGTAAGACTCTGCAGAAGAAACTTTGCAGTGGAACATTCTTGGGAGACTCAGAGAGTGTGATCAACTTCCTTGCTGATCAGATTGTGGTGGTAAGATGAACATACAGAAACGTGTACTGTATACACACCTTACACAGATGCTTAAATGAAAAAAATGTTTTTCACTATTAATCTGACTACTGAAAAATGCGGATAGCTAATAATGCACATTTAGTTCACATTATATTTTATCGCACTAGGCAGTAAATTAATGAGCCTGCAAATATTTCATTGGTAAATCCGTTAATTGTCAATGAGAAGACAGAGAGAAGAGTTTCTTTTAACCAGTAGGAGCTCTGGATTATCATAACATTTAAAACCACGGGATCACAAATATTTAATTTAATATTATTTTACACTGACCAATAACAGATTCACTGTCATTTACTTTTAGGCCCTGGAAAAAGGCCAAACTCAGAAAGAAAAGACGGTGTCAGCTCTGTACTCGTGCACCAATAAAGTCCTACTCTACTTCCTGTCTCAACCTCGACATTCCCAAGAAGAAAAGGAAGGGGTCATCAGGACGTTACAAACCCTTAAGGAACGCTGGGATGTTGTCATGGCAACTTTTAATGCCAATGTGAACTTCATTACATGCCTTCTTCATTGTCTGTTACTGATACGATCTGGAAGGTAATAGCGAAACGGAAACCCACATGCAGATGCACGCATATTTGTATAGTTGAAACCAGAATTCACAAAAAAACTCACAAAATTGCTTTTTTTTTTTTTTTTTAAGCTACCCTGAAGGTTTTGGATGCATGACACAAAAAGTGCACAGCAGGAAAGTTTCGGCCCACCTGTTTCCTACCATGACCAGAAATTCTGCCAGTGGAGCAGATTTTACCACAGGTATGACAGCTGGTATGTGAGTGTTTATTTACTTTCATCACTTTAGCTTGTCATTTTCCCCAATGTACTAAGTCTATCAAGGTTTACTGGGTCACTTGAGAATTCAGAACAAATGTGTGTGTGTGTCTCAGATGACAAAGAACTAGTATCCATAGCGGAGGACTGCTGGTCAAAGGTCATGACAGAGAGGCAGCACATGCTTGAAGAAACATATAAGATAGAGATCTCAGCCAGCCAAACAGTGGAAAAGGGGCCTGTCAGCATGACTGACATCAGCCCTCTGTGGGAAGAGACAGCACACAAAGCCTGGCTGCAATACACAGGTTAGCTTTTGTTATACTAATAATTTGGACTTGCAGTGCATTCAGAAGGAGATGTGTAAAATTTTGTTTGTAAAATGTCTTTTCAGAGTCTCAGAAGAAGAAGCTGGTCGGCAGCCCTCAGAAGAAGTTTGGTATCATCAGCAGTGCTGTACGCTCTGCTTTCGGCAGACTGGGCAAAGAGACGGTAACTGTAGAGGTAAATACATTCACATTCCCTCAATGTGTGTTACTTTTCAAGATATAGAGATGCATGTGCTTGTAACCATTGTCCCCTTCGAAGATTGTGGGGTTGTTACCTTTTCCCCGTGTCCCAGAGCCCTGTACCACCAAAAATCATCCCAAAGTCACTGCTGTGTTTGTGCTGTGGGCCGTCCAGCCCTGTGGGGGTGTTTGATTATTTCTTTAAATGGATTTGGATTATCACAGCTGATTGCCCCTGAGTGGGCATAGTAATTGATATCTGTTAGGTCTATCCATGGGAACACTCACTACAAACACACTGTTTGCTGCTGAAGGTTAAAGACGCGTTTATTGTTGTTTTTCCCCCCGAAACACGTGGCCCACATCATTAGTTCCCCCACAACGCTTAAGACGTCGAGCCATCTGGAGCAGGGAGCGGGGACATATTACTCAGGCACACAGGCATGAAATTACCGCGTCTGTGTGTCTGTCTCAACCCCAGAAAAGTGTGTGTGTTCTTGTTTATGCACATCTCTTGCCCACAGAAATCGGGTTGGCAATTATAGTGGTACCAATCTGATGAAAACATTATTCATTTGATGTTATTCTTTATCATATCAGTCTTTGACAGGCTATCAGAGAGGGTGATGAATTGTTTTTCCATCTGAGAGGCAGGCAATAGGAGGGAGGGATCTTTGCCTTCTTCTTCTCTGCAGTGTGTTGCACCACTGAGTAGGTTGGAGCATGGAGTGAGTGTTCAAAAAATGATAGTCAAATAATCGTCAGTAATGGTCAGCCACTTTCCATCCATCCTCGCGAAGAAACAAGTGAGTCATTAATTAATTTCCGGATCATCAACTCATGACCTTTATTTGGAAAGCCATAAGAGATGCTTATGGGGAGTCTCTTTTCAGTCATTGGATCCACAGTAATACATTTCTACAGAGCACTGAGCATAGTTTCCCCAAGTCTCAGATTTCTACTTTTATTGAACAAGAAAAAGAGTTTTAAAGCCTACTGTAGGTAATGAATGAGAATATAGAGACTGATAGGCAGACTCTGTCCTCAGTCAAGCTTCAGTGCAATCCTTCTAAAGATTTATTTCATCAGCGAATGCAGTTTCCATAATCATATCTGTGTCCTCATATTAGAAAGATAATTAACAGCACTAATGATCACGTTAAGTTCATTACACATTCACTGCCAGCCCAGAATGAAGTTGACATTATGTTGCCTTATCATCAAAGGTGGCGTATTGTTGGGAAGTCATTAAAATGGAAATGAGTGTGATGTTCTGATGTTAATTGCAGAGGGAAGAGATGAGTTATGTATTTAATGCAGCATTTAAAAAGCCAATGAGGTTCCTATCTGCTAAATAGGGTAATTAATGCTATATATTACTTATGTTTGTCCAAATGAAGGAATGAAATTAGAAGATGATGACGCCGACTTGCTGTTTATCTGTCATACCACGGCTCTAGCTTGCAAACTTCATTATTACTCTCTTTTCTGTCTGTAATATTTCTATAATCTCCCCTCAAATTACTCCTTTATTTCTTTCTCTGCACAACTTCTCATTTGGATAGGCAGTCAGTCATTTAGAGAAACAGTTTTCACTCTCCAGAAGGCTTGTCAAAGTTTGTTGTCAACTTTTACGCATGGGTTTATTCTGAATTATAGCAAGTTTTTGCATCTCTTGTATTAGAGAAGAAGTTGTTTCCTTTTTATTGTACTTGAAAACAATTATGGCATTCATAGGGTTATACCGCAAAACACAGAATTAGCATCTGTAAATAAGACTCGATATAAAGAATTACTGCATGTTCATTCAGTCAATTAAATGGCTTTCCTGGGTCAGCTGTGAGGATGGACACATGTTGTTTCACTAGTCTCTCAGCGAGCACTGCTGTGATGATGGGCTTAATGAAGCAGTTAACAGTCAGAATATGATCCCAGTGTGTCTGCTGAACATGAGCATCCTGCAGTGTCAACACGGCTCTGTTTTGGGTTTTTTCTTTTCTTTTCTCTTTTAATTGACACATACACACGCTCACTCACACATACACACACAATAAAGGCGCAAACACACTTACCTTGCCCTTGACTGTGGTGTGGCTCAGTGATATTAATGTTTATGTTAATTAGATCACACCAACAAATGATTACATTTCCAGACAGGGTTATTGTAAGACTGTAGCCACTAGCTTATTTTGCCCAGTGAATGCAATTTAGAACCAATGTAATTGCATGAATGTATTGTAATTGCATGAGGAAACAACAATACCATTATGAATATACAATCTCTGTGAACATGATGTGTGCTGTGTGTATACAATATGAGCTAAAGGAAGAGCGATTGCACTGCCTGCTCTTTTCATTTGCACCCATCAGGTTACTCTTCTTTCTTTGTAGGAGTTCCTGACCTACATGGAGTCACATCGACAGAGAGGCTACACAATGTTTGAGAATATGAGGACAAACCAGTTACAGGTTTGACAGAAATGTTTCCAAGGATATACTGAAATAAATGTTATTAAAAAGCCCAAATGGGATTAAATTGGATCTGTAATAATGTTAATTTTTGTCTCATCTATTCCCTGTATACTGGCCTGCTGCTGTGGCCCAGTTAAGAGCCACTGAGTGGGAGCGTGTGAGCGCCAAGTGGCTGCATGTGGAGGCGGAGCTGCTGAGGGAGAGAGCCGTGTTTGGCCCTGGCCCGGGGGTGCTACTGAGCCGAGACTGGGTGCAAGACGCTGCCGAAGGACCCAACCGGACCAGACCGCGCATCCGCAGAAAGGCTCTGAGACGATCCAAACGGGTATAGCCCTTCAGTTCAGACAATCTCTGAAGCAGGATAAGTATACAATAATTGTACAAGTAGTATACAGTCTAATGTTTAAATGTACCATATGTTGTTACAACAGGTGTTAGGAAATCTGTCTCTGGGTTTGAGGACTGGCATGTCTCCGGAGAGCAAAACTAGAACAGAAGCTGACACAGGTAAAGAACAGTGTTGCCTGTTGATTTTTGAAAATCTCCTTTTACCACAATGGTGGTAG
This sequence comes from Euthynnus affinis, assembly GCA_029490765.1. Taxonomy (NCBI): domain Eukaryota; kingdom Metazoa; phylum Chordata; class Actinopteri; order Scombriformes; family Scombridae; genus Euthynnus; species Euthynnus affinis. The sequence goes on along the minus strand of CM055852.1, from coordinate 13,782,481 downwards.
CTCATTGGGAAAATTTGTGTTTCCTTTGTAAAAGAGCCAAAGATCCTGTGTGAAGTTGGAGCAGAGGCTAAAGAGGATGAAGAGGAGGGAGGGCAGGATTGTGATCATCTGACCTTCTTCCCTGTTTTGAATGAGACACCCGTTGTCACTGAGGGTGTACTCGACCCCTGGACCCCAGAACCCTGCTCCCACACACAGGACTGCCCTGACATACGCATCATCCTGCAGGAGTTGCATCCTGGAGAGGAGGTATGGTAGCACAAGACGCCATGTTGATAATGCCAGGCTAAAAACAACATATCTCAACACAAGCACAACTGCTTCCCGCCCTGCTAATATTCACAATCATAATTATCTGATGTAGACTAAGGGATTCCAATAGCCCGGCACTGCTATCAGAATTTCATCTTTCCTCATTAGTGTAATGTTTTAATGTTGAGGCCCAGCTCAGCTCTTCTCATTCTTCCAGTGAGTTAGAAACCAAAGCACATGTTGACAGGGACTCTCATTGCTCCGGCAACCAGCCGCGGCTTTTAATGTTTCTGACAGAAGTATTAATAAAAACAGTAGGAGGTGATGCAAGCTGTCTTACATCCGCTTAGTAAGTGTGTGAAGTGTGCAAGTGTGTCCTGTTGTCTTGCAGTGGTTCAGTGTGTGAGTCCTGCTGAGCTTCCTGTCAAATGCACAGAGTCATTAGCTCTGAAAAATGCACACACACACACACACACACACACACACACACACACACACACACACAGACTAATACACACACACGGACTAACACGCACACACACACACACAGTAACACACAAAGGGAGACCCACGCATAATTAGCTTTCCAGCGCCAATAGTGTGATTATGACAGTAATGTGTGTGGGGAGAAATCAATGGTCTGACATTAGGCTCTCAGTCAATAAAAGTCCTCCTTTTCTCTCCTTCTTCCCATCATCAGCTAAATCACCCTCAGACTGATAATGCATATCTGTCCAGAGCACAGTAAGGAGATAAGGAAACAAGTTTATTGTTATGTATTTAATCTTTGATAACAATAAATTTAACTAGTTTTTTTCTGAAATCTAGTCATTGTTAGGGACAGTAGGCCTGACGCCAGTTTGTGCTCACTGATGGAAACCGCCATAAAATCGGACCATGATATAGTTCAGTGTAAAATTTCTGTGCCATGTTGAGACTCACTCACCTTGACTTAAACGCTCTCACATGACAAGTGATATTATCCATCATAGCATGTCTGTATGTGTGCATTCAGACAAGAGGTTCTGATCACTTAGCAGGTTTCCTATTGTGTACGTGGCAGTGATTAATTCTCCTAATAATGGCCAGGCAGGGCTTCCTCCTCCTCCACCACCAAGTGTGTGACTCCGTGTCTGGGGGTAGGGAGTCTGATTTGATTAGTATAAATTGTGAGGGGCCTGCGGGTATGTTGGGGCCCCATATGGTTTTTGGGTGCTGTGTCCCAGAGGGCCTGCAGAGGGGCCAACACAGGGAGACAGCCAGGTGCACACACTCACTGTGAAATGAGGGGAGACAATAGAATTAGCCACGCATTATCACAATGCAGTTAGCATTAGCAACAACCAGCGCTGAAAGCAGCATGTGGGTCCACTTTGGCACTGGAAGGAGAACACATTGATGAAAAAAGGGGGCCGAGCCTTCTCGTCCTCATCAATCAGCTCTGATAATGAAGTGTTCAACTGTGTCTTTTTAATAATGATTAAAATATGTGATTAAAATGATCAATCAAGTAAAGCCTGAAGTGCCTGTGTTGCTGCCATGTCATGTCCCGGGAGAGAAATGTGCTGATGTGAATTGTGCCTCTCACAAGGGGCTTAATGTATCTCTCTTTCTCTTCTTCCTCCTCTCTCTCTATCTCTTTAGGTAAGGGCTAAGATGTGTGTAGTGATGGTGAGCAGCCTCAGAGTGACAGAGGGGGTGCTGCTGTTTGGGAAGGAGAGTCTGCTCTTGTGTGAGGGATTCACTCTTTGTCCCTCTGGAGATGTTTGTTGCAGGAAACACCACCCCAGCAGGTACAACTATGTGTGCCCTACAGTCGTGTGCAGTTACTGCAAAGCATATAAAGAGCATAGCTGCCCAGTTGTCTCAATCAGTCATCTGTTATTCTCTTTCTTTCTTTGCCAGTGTTAGGGATTCCTTCATTTCCACCATGCTGAGTAAAGAGCTGCCATCAGCCAGCTGTAGATGTTGGCCCTATGAGGACATCAAGGAGGCCCGCTTCATGCGATTCCTTTTAGAGGTCAGACATCCAAATTGTCCTGCTGATGCCTGAAATTAACAAGCATCTTATATTAAGATTGTGTCTACACAGGATTTAGTTAGAAAACATTCACTTTGTTCTCTGAGCGCACATGAATATTTCTCTTCACTTAAACAGCAGTTTGTTGTGCTTTTAATATGCTATGCAGCTGTTTTCCATTTGTTATTTCTGTATGTGGATTTGAGAGTCATTCAAGGTGCATGTTAAGCTTAGGGTTTAAAGGGGATCTGTTAGATATAAATATGCACTAGACACAAATGTCATTGTGTATGAGTTACTGAAGAGCCATTGTCTCTCACCGTTACTGCTGCCACCATCAGGACAACGCTATGGAGATCTTCATGAAAAATGGACACTCAGCCTTCCTGGTGTTCCTGAATAAAGACCACGTCTCTGCATATAAAAGGTACCACATGTATATAGATTGAGTGGTAAATGTTTTGTTTTTCGGTATTCTGACCCGGATCTCAAATCTTTCACCTCTCTGTCTGCCTGCAGGTTGTGTGCGGTAGTGTCATCATTAAAAGGCAGAGGGGTTGCTGAGGTTATTGCTAATGCGAGGTAAGTTAGTCACAGTCATCAACCAGCAACATTTCAAGACAGTAAATGTAATCATTCTTTTTATTTTATAAACTAAAATGTGAAATACATCGAAAATTAGGTGAGTAACACATAGCTAGATATTATACACATATAATAAAAATTTGAAGGGCTTTCTAACAATGATGTCAGCAGCTTTTAGGTCATTTGATTGGCTTGTGTTCTAACTGTCTTATTCTCCACACATCCTGATTGACTGTAGCCACTGAGTTTGGTGCCATCAGTCCTGAATAAGCCCTTATCCTTTTCTCCTCAAACGCATCCCCTCCTCCTCCTCCTCCTCCTCTAATATGCTTTTCCGTCTGCGCTTTACATCTCTTAAGGCATGTCCTACACAGGCTGCTCTCAGGGACTAGGTACACATCTTCCTCTGGCTTTTTCTTCAGCGTCCCCTCCCCATCCTCTTGAACGTACGACAGGGGGTTCCGTTTCACATTCAACTTAGTGAGACTGCGTAAGACTGTCACAAACTCTGGTAGGCTGATGAAGAGGTTATCAAACAGACCTAACTCTTGGAGACTGTCTAGAGCCACCATAGTGGGAGGCAGGTCGTCCAGCTGGTTCATTCCCAGATTGAGACTTTTCAGGTTGGTAAGATGACCCAATGTGGAGGGTAAAGCTGCAGAGGTCAGGCGGTTGTTAGAGAGGTTGAGGTGGGTCAGTCCCACTAGGTCGCCGATAGACTCGGGCACAGACTCCAGCTTGTTGCTGTGTAGATCCAGCAATCTGAGCGACGAAAAGTTCCCAATGTTTTCTGGGAGTTTCTGTATCAGGTTGCGGCTGAGGTCCAACTCATCCACATTGGTCAGTTTGAGGAGACACTTTGGGAAGACGGTTATACCCATGTTGCTAAGAGTGAGTCTGCGTCGCCCATCTGGTGTCATCCGTATTGCCTTTTTGGCAATCTTGACAGTCACCTTTGTCCCTTTGGCTCCCTTCCTTTTGGGCATGGTACTGCAACACACAGAGAATTAATGCACAATTCACTTTAAAATTCAGCTTCACTTTTGTGATAGTTGCCCCCAAGAGACTGATATACAATAATTCATCTAATCTACACCACCACACAGTACTATAGCAAATAAATGTGTTGTGTGTATGTTTCCGTGTAAGTATGTGTGTGTAAAGCTGATGTGATTTATTCAGATACAAGGGCTTATGTATGGCCTCGGGCAATAGGGAAAGCATGGTCTCTGAGGATTGAGAGCTTGAGTGGTACGTGTGTGTGTGTCTGTGTGTCTGTGTGTGTGTGTGTTGCAGTGTTATGTCTGCACTAGTGCGTATTCACCCAGTGTTGCCCATGGGGGTATTTAAGAGCACAACTCTCTAATTAAGGCTAATGCTGGGGAACAATAGGAGAGAGGCGACACTTGGTAATACAGCAAAAACAAATGAGTGCTGATGCTCCCTCACCATTCAACTGATTGAGCTGTTTGGCTCTTTTCGGGCTTTCAAGCAAGGAAGGTGTGTGTGTGTGTGTGTGTGTGTGTGTGTGTGTGTAGGACATCCACATACAAGTGTGTCAACATACATGGGTATACTGTACTACAGTACATGTACAGCGCGTGCACAAAGAGTCAAATCAGGACTTTGATAAATGATAGTTAGAGAGTGTTTGGAGTGTGATGAGGGCTTCGCTCTTCTCCCCTCCTTGTCTAAGAGAGCAAGGTGTGTGTCTGTTTGTCTTGTGTTACACCCCAAGGCCCTCTCTCGCCTCATTCATCATCCTCAGGATGAGAGAGGTTATCCACTGGTGCTTGTTCCCATTATAACCTCCTATAGAAAACTATTGCATGAAATTATTGCCTGCAATTAGATAACACATACTGGGCCAAATGCAATGATTGATTTAGTGAAAAATTAGGAGTTATTGGATGAGGGGAGGAGTTAGAAACTGGATACACTTGAAGTAAGCTCTCGCTTCCTAGCTAAACCCATTTACTGTATGCATCCCTATTTCATTTTCCAGTTCAGATCCTGCTGTATCCCTGTTATAACCTTACATTTATGTTTAAAATGAATAAATGAAGATCTGTACTCACCATATTTTTATCTTCTTTTTTCCTGAGTTGATGTTAATAAAGATGAGATTGTCTTCAGTTTTACAAACATACCAACAGCATCAGCTCCTGTGAACCGGCCAGTGTAGCTCAAAACCTCTCACCCCTGTGTCCAAAAAGAAACCGACAGTAGCCATATTGTAATAGCATAGCAACAAAACATAAAAGAAATTAGATTTCCATACACTCAGCATTTAGAAGTTGTACTCATAATACCTGGTGATTGTATCTCACAAAATGCTGTGGTGTAGTCAAGAGAAAAGATCAGGAATGCACTGTTTGTGTATATCAGCATTTCCCTAGCCTGGTAAGTCAAGGTTCCTCTTGTTTAATAGCGTTACTTAGCAACTGGGGTGCTTGGCGCCAGGACTTTATTGCCATGTTACTGGCCCACAGAGGGAAAAGTGATTTCAGGAGCAGTTGAATGTTTTCCTAATTTAGATTAAACACATTTAGATAGGTGTTCCATGAGTAAATTGTAGATTAATTAAAAACATGGAATTTTGATTGAGCAAGTTTTGTGCTCAGCAGTTTGCTAAAGTGCTACTTTTAAGAGTATGCCTCTCTATTTGAGTGAATTCTTATTAAAAGATCAACTTACAACAGTCTTTGAACAAGCACCTAAGAGAAAAAGACAGGCGTAAAGGAAATTATTGAGAGTCTTAGTCATGAAGCAGGAAATCTTATATTTTTCTTGGAAATGAGTAAACTATTCATGACAGAAATTTGTTGTTGCTGTTGCTGTTTGACCAGCAATCATTAACTATGTGAGGCAGCGCCACATGTCTTTAAAAAGCTCAGATGTAAACGGAAAATATTACTTCCTCATTCAAATACCTCAGTTTGCAGATTGAGACTAGTCACACGACTTACTCAACATATATTTCCTCACAGCCTACAGATGGCACCATGTCCTTCATTCTCCACATCTCTACTCAATATTTATGCTACACACTGTAGCTCACCTCAGTCCCATAACTGCTCCTACAGCTGTGTACACACAATTTCTGTTTCCTGAATCACTCACTCACCTCCAGTCTGCTGCTGGTTCAGAACTCTGCTGTGTTACATTTCAACACTGGTTGCTAGGCAACAGAGCAAGCAAGAAAAAACTTTGTGTTGATAGGCATTACTCAGTGATCATCCTCTGATGCTAACTCAATGTATTTGTTTTTATGTGCATCAGGAAGACCCCTGTTGTTGAAAAGGCAGCCCTTGTTAAATGGCAGGTAATAAAATAAACATGGCTCTTCTTCCATTTTGTTTTGACAAAGTTGTTTGTGCTCTTTTTCCTCTTCGACATGACTAATGAATGCCAAATTGTTGACTGTCATTCAATTCCAGTTTTGTTTATAACTACATCCCTGTTTTGTGAGGTGTTATCTACTTCATATCATGTTATCTGTCCCCCAGAAAGGGGAGATAAGTAACTTTGAGTATTTGATGCATCTGAATACTCTTGCTGGGAGGACATACAATGACTTGATGCAGTATCCAGTTTTCCCCTGGGTCCTAGCTGACTACCAGTCAGAGGTAGGACCTCACACAACAACCTCTTTGTCTTACACAAAGGAAATATCCTTTATATTGTAGGTCAGATACTGTCATTACCATGCTGATTTGATTACACTAACCCATGCTAAAATGTACATGTATAGCTTATATCAGTGTCTCCAAAATACTATATATCATGTGCATATTTTCTCTTTGAGGTTTTATTTGTACTCTTATTCCACCCCTATTTATCTCTGTCCTGGATAGACACTCGACCTGTCAGATCCTGCAACTTTCCGTGATCTTTCTAAGCCAATGGGAGCTCAGACAGAGAAAAGGAAACAGATGTTCCTACAGAGATACGAAGAGGTGGAGAGCAGTGAGGGTGAAGGTATCTCGTCAGCTTCTCACTTTTCATTCACTGCTGTTTACCTGTACCTTTTATCCAACATGCTGTGTATCCTTTTAAACTGTTCACTCTTTAGGAGATTTGTCAGCACGATGCCACTACTGTACCCACTACTCCTCAGCCATCATCGTGGCCTCCTTTCTTGTCAGGATGGAGCCGTTTTCACACACCTTCCATGCACTGCAGGTGAGGCCACTGACAAAAGGAAATATAAAAATACATCCAGGTAAACTGATGGTCTTTTTATGTTCCTAAAATGGATAAGCTGATATTAGATTTAAAAAAAAAACTGTGTCTCACTGCCCATAGTGAGTGTGACTGGTTGGGGAAGAAACAGAAATATATTTAGAAAATCTACTTCGTATGTTCATAGAATAGAAAATTGAAACATTATGATCTACCATTCATCGTGTGCAAAGGTATAATACTAAATAAACATTCCTGTGCATTAAGCTGCAACAGTTCACATTACCATGGAACTTTATATTACAGCATAATTATCAGAGCATAAACAGGCTTATTATAAAAGATTAATGATGAAAATTTAAACCTCTCACAGCTTTAAATGTGCCTTTTTGGCATGAATCGGAGGCCCATCTTATGAACTGAAGATCTGGAGAAGGCCTCACTCACACACACATGAAAACATGCACATAACTCTGTATGAATTAAATAAATGTAGGTCAAATTCAGATTGTAATCACTGCTGATCACCAGATGTTTGTTCTTGATTTTTCTTAAGAAATGTAAGAAAGTTCATTCCATTGTGCATCATATCAGTCTGCTTCCACTTACCCACAGGCCTTCTGCAAACCCACTCTTTCAAATGCCCATTGACATTCATCACTTTGTCATTTTCTTTTCAAACATAACCTTGCTAATAATATGACTTTAATATGAGCTATTTTGAGCACTCCGGATCCTGCTTCCCTGCTGTTTTTGGTATGAAAACAGATTATTGTGAGATTTCAATATATATGCAAATAATTACAGAAAGCATCTAAAAAAAAAAGCCAATGCAAATAGCCACAGATGTTACCAATTTACAATACAGCATCCAATTGATTATAATGAAAGGGCATGCATATTTGATAGTCAGAATAAAGCAATAAAGATGTTAGTCTGGTAAATTACAGTGCCTTTTTGTCTTCTGAAGCGCATAACGGGTGTGTAGTAATATCCATAACTGGATTTACATCTCTAACCAAGTTTACCAGTATATATGCTATTTTCATTCATTGAGGTAATTGTTTTACTCTAAATTACATTCTCTCTCATGAGATTTCTATCATAGATTATGAAATTTTGCAGAAAGATGAAATGATTCTTTCAAATAGTAGCAAATCTTTGTATTATGTAAGCAGGAAATAAGGATATAAAATATGGTTTTACTACTCTGAAACAGACAGACTACTTTATTAATATGTCTGTTGCAAAGTTTGGTTCAACAGTGTGCCAGGGTCTGACAGTGCTGTGCCTCGTCTCCTCACAGGGAGGGTTTGATATCCCAGAGCGAATGTTTCACAGCATAAAGAAGGAGTGGGAGTCAGCCTCCAGAGACAACATGGGGGACGTCAGAGAGCTGATCCCAGAGTTCTTCTACCTGCCTGACTTCCTGCTCAACACCAACCACATGCAGCTGGGTCAGGCTCTTTAAAATATTTGCCTTGTGCAAACACTCTTGTCAGTCATGAGTATGTGTTTTAAAGATAAGGCTGGTATAATTCTATATTTTTCTTACTGTCAATGTTTTAGTCAATGTTTTAGTTCAGTACATTCCAACTTCTCCACTGTGTCTGTGGCCTTTCAGCCCAAAGCCTGTTGGCTGCTATTGAGATGTAAATCGTCAGAAATGGGTCACAAATATTTATTTTTGTATAAAGGTAAAATTTTTTACTAGAGATGGGCATTGTCTTTTGTTTTGTTTTTTTTGTTTGTTTTTTCAAGCAAACATTACTCAAACAAAAGTAAATAGTGCCTTTCTGGAGATCTATTTCCAGCTGCGGATTAACACACTTTTGGTGTTCCAGTGTGTATTTAGCATTGGCTCAAAATAAATAACAGTACCTGGTTTGGTGTAATGATGAAACATGTTTGGTGAAACAATGTAGCTTGTTGATGTGTTTTTAATAATTTAACAAGTAACCATGTATAATAATGGTCTATTGCGACATAGTCTATGCTTGTTAGGATGAATTCATTTTGGTTTTGGTCTTTTCATGGAATTACCAGCCAATACTTTAAAGGTACCCTGTTGAGTTTTTCTGTAAATTCTCTGACACATTCTCTGAACAAATGCAGAGAATGGATTTCTTTCCTCACTAAACATTTTCAAAGCAGATGTTAAAAATATTTTTGAACCTTTATCTTTTATAGTGACAAGCTGTCTTTTTTGCCCTGTGTTTTGCTTGTGCTTACTTGATCACTGGACTAGCATGAAACCATCGGTAAACTGGTGCTTGTGATGCGATACTAACTCATAGAGATTGGGATACTTTATTTGTGCCACAGCATTGATTTATAGCACTTTTGACTTTTACTCTGTTTCACCAAAAGTGGTCAAAAACTCCTCTGGGTGCCTTTGAAGTCCTGACATATGGTGATGTGATATGACCCAGTATGCTCTTTGTACTGTATTTCCATATCTCTGTAGGCTGTATGGAGGATGGTACCGCTCTGGGAGATGTGGAGCTGCCTCCGTGGGCAAAAGATGACCCCCAGGAGTTCATTAGAATCCAACGTGAGGTCAGTGACCCCGACCTTACTGAGGCTGTCCGTTACTATTGGCCGGTCTGGCCTGTTACACACAAAAACCTTTGCCATAAGACCTAATAATGTTTTTCAATTCTCAGTGGCTGACACATACAGAGGATGTACTGTTTTAGTATCTAAAACAAGTATGCACTGTAATACTGTTGATTGCAGTCAGTCAGCTTGTCTTCATTCATCCTACCACTATAAGAGAGAGATCTTATTCACAACAGACACTGTTTTGTCTTATCCTTTATATTCTCAATTCATCTTGTCTTACTGACTTTGGTCTAGTTAAATTCTTTTAGTACCGACTGTTTTCAAATATAATGGTCAGTTGTTTTGCTTATGCCATTTTGCTGAAGTTTGGGTGACAAACACTGCAGGACAACAAGCCTATTTAACACTATTTAGGGCAGGAACCAAACTTTCTTTTTCCATAACGCCATTATTTTTGCCAGCTGTTTATGGGCTGAATGTTCTCTCTCTTTTCTCAGCTCCTTCTTCTCTCTCCTTGTGTGGTGTTATTGTATATCTCTGTTGCTTTTCTATCTGTTGGTCTGATTTCTTCAGAGTTTGACCCTCCCTTTTTCCATTCCTTGGGCATCTATGATGGTTATCACTCTGTAATCTACTGAACTACTCATATTGCCTACCATTCTCATAAAATTAGTGACTTTGGAAGATTGTTTTTTTCTTCCATAGACAAATTAACTCAGGACAATATATCCTTGTTATGATGGTTGTTGTTTTTTTTTTCAGTTTTCTGCTATTCCAGGATGGGTTTATTAAGATTGGGTGCAAGGATACAGCTTGGCATAATGCCTACTTTTCCTTATTAACTCTTCAAAACCAATCTCTGGCTAATTCTACCCAAATCATTCTTTAATTCTAACATGAAGATAAGCTCATAACACAGCTGTGCAGCATGCGGCTGTTCTAGACTTCTAAATTGACTTTTGGAAGAAATCATACAGTACCTGAATAATTTGATTGGTTGTGCATTCTCGTAGAAGTTTCTTGTGTCTCTAAACTCTCATATTAACAGTTTGACTGATGGCCTTGGTCCCATTGTAATAAAAAAGAGCACTGCATACTGCTGTTTTTAAGACTGCACAGTGCAGGTATAGTAGTTTTATAATATTACTTGACTAGGTGGTCTTAGTTTGTGCAATAATCCACTGCATTGTTTCCCTAGGCCTTGGAAAGTGACTATGTGAGTTCCCACCTCCACCTGTGGATTGACCTGATTTTTGGGTACCGGCAACAAGGCCCTGCAGCTGTAGAAAGTTTCAACACATTCCATCCTTACTTCTATGCCCAGAGAGGCCGAAAGGATGCCAAGGACCCCCTCGTCAGGAGCACAATCTTTGGATACGTCAGCAACTTTGGACAGGTTCCCAAACAGGTGAAAAGAATAAACTAAATGAGAGAAGTGGGAAAAGTACATTTCCTGCATGCACATGTATCATAACACTGCTCTTAAAAATAATACTACTTTGTGAATGATACAGTACGTCTTTCCCATAGCTCTTCACTAAGCCCCATCCACCCCGCAGTGGCACCAAGAAAGAAGGATCATCACCACCCCATCCAACTCCATTTTTCTTCAAACTCGACAAACTCAAGACCCCTGCCCAGCCACTCAGAGGTACCACTAGACAATAAAAGTGAAACTCAGAAAGCAAACACATGACAGTTTTGTAAAAATATGCTTTAATTTTCTTTCTTGCTAAAATTTAGATGAAAAGAGTGATGCCACTCTTGTGTCTGTACACTAAATACAAAGCTACAGTACAGCCAATTACTAATTAGCTTAGTTTAGCATCAAACTAGAACCAAGGGAAAACTAGCCTTGTTCTGTCTAAAGGCAATAAAATCCACCTAATGCTCATTTTTATGCTTTGGTTCATTTGTTAGTTTTATAGGTGCTTGTTGGTGGATTTTTTAACCTTCTGGACAGGCCTGTTTCCTCTTGCTTCCAGTCGTTAGGCTAACCTAATTGGCTGCTGGCTCTATATTTAGTGTACTCTCAGCCAAAATGCCAAACTAGTCCTTTAAATGAAGCTATAAAATCAAAGAAAATCATAATACAGCCGTACAATCAACAGATCTTTCCACACAAATGAATCAACGCTATTTTCTGCTGAGTGAACTGAATTCAATCAATTATAGTCATGTGGCACTGCTTTGTATTGTTCCTCCTTTATTTTATTACACACTATTTGATGTCAATTATTACACACAAGATGTACTCAGGTCTCTAGGGAATCATTGAAACAGAGCGAGAACGTCCATAGATTAATTTACACTATGGAAGGGTAGAAGGAGCTATCTGTTAGAGCTACAATATGGAGATGACTCTTCCGTTGAGCCCTACTTAATAATCTGAATATCCCTACAGGCCCACTGAGGGAGAGGAGATGAATCTGCGAATGCTCAGGGAGAGATTCCTGCATATTACATTTCATATTAAATCTTAGAGTGTCTGATCTGATCAATAAGCAGATAGAGATGAATAGGAGGAGGAATACTAAGACTAATGCAGACACTACTTCTTTCTGGGGATTTTAGAAGCAGAGCCAACAGCGACAGGATATAATGATTTCTGCCTGTTCCTGCATGAATAGGTCAATTACAGGCACAATTATGGCCTCTCTCTCTTTAACTGTCTCACCCACACACACACACACACACACACACACATACAACTTGTGCTATCCAGGATGCAGGTGTCCCCCTAGGACAGAGCCTCAGCTTGGTTTAACCTGGGAATAGCTGTTTTAATTGCCCAGTTTTCTCTGGTCACTTTATGAAATTTTCTACAAGTTTACTGAGATACCAAACTCTTAATGTGATGTTTTTGTAGAGTTATTACCTTTTATTTTTCCCGTAACAATTTTATAGTTGCATATGGTGTAAGTGACAAAATCTTAAAAAACACCCTCTCCCTTACCCTCACCCTTTTTTTCCACAACATCAACTGAGAGTGATGCCCCACTCTCACTGTAATACTGTAAACCTTTCTGCAGAGCTGCCGAGGGGCCCGGTAGGTCAAATACTGTGTCTGGAAAAAGAGGTGCTGGTCCTGGAGAGAAACCGGCTCCTGCTGTCGCCTCTGTTTAGCTGCTTCTTCAGCTGGGGCTTCCCCGACAACAGCTGTGCCTTTGGAAACTATGCCACAGAGAAGGTATGTAGTATGTTGGGATATACAGGTAGATAAATTTGACATTGTTTGTATCATCTGCCAGCCTTCCAGCACGAATCAAAATGAAAAAAATGCAAATTATTTCTAGCCCACGGTACATTCATGGCCACGAAATGTAGATCATTTTTCAAATGTGAGAACAAGATTAGTAAATGAATTAAACTTTACATATAACTTTTACTCCCTTGTATCAGTTAGATGCTGTGCAGTATCAATCTTACACTGCATTTTTCCCAATTTAATAACATCAATGAAGCATTTCACAGGGTCTGGCAGAGCACTGACGCCACACACGCTGTCAGCTAATCAGTATCAGCTGACTCTTACACTCAGTCAGCTGTGAGGAGGTCTTTATGATCTTCGCTCATTTTATTAGCTGTGTCAACTGATTTATTGACCATTATTCAGAAAAATCTACTTATTTACAACACCTAACAAAACCTTATGCGCTTTGTGTTTATCTCAGTGATGTCTGTCTGTTGGCTCCTGTTTTGTAAGGCTTTGTGGGGTTTACATGAAACTCCACCTGTATAAAATCCTGCTGGTTACTTTGTGTAAAAAAATGTAAAATAGTGTAAAGGTGTAGAGTCACAATAATTTAACACATTAAAATACAATGTTTTAACTACTATCAGGATTTCTTGACAACTACAGAAAATCATTAGTGCTCATCATATTGCAGATTGGTGCTAAGTAAAGCTAAGACATTTTGCTGTGCTATAACTTAATCTAGATTGCCTGATAGTCACATTTCCACGAAAAGACAAAACACAAGTCACACCAATATTCATACTCCATCGCAATGTCATGACGGTCTTTGTATGTGTGTCCATCTCTAGACTTTTGCAGTGTGTGAGAGTTTGTGTGACTGGGGGGAGATGCTGTGCGCCGCCTGTCCCAACCCCACAACCATTGTCACTGCAGGAACCAGTACTGTGGTGTGTTTGTGGGACGTAGCAGTCAACAAGGACAAACTCATCCACATGAAACTTAGACAGGTTAGTCTGGCTGCAACAGAGATTACCAGAACGTATTTGCCTTGTGTCAGAAAGATATGTACACAGAGACTTATACTGACCCTGTTTTCTTTTTATTTTCATAGCCATTATATGGTCACACAGATGCAGTGACATGCTTGGCTGTGTCTGAGGTCCACAGCATGATAGTGAGTGGCTCCCGTGACCTCACCTGTATCCTGTGGGATCTGGAGGAGCTAAGCTATGTCACCCAGCTAGTAGGACACACAACTAGCATCTCTGCACTGGCTATAAATGAGCTCACAGTAAGTCCTACCGTTTATAACTTCTCCTTGAAAAACCTCTTTCTTTCCTCTCTTTCTTCTGTTCATTGTAGTCTTTGGCTCAGTGCTGCCATGTTGTTCCTCTCCACTCACCTCACAGCTTGAGGAAGGGAGGTTTCTCATTGTTGACAGCATGAATATCCTCTTTGTGTGCATTTTTATTGCTTTTTTTGTGCATCTCTTTGTACATTTGTGCACACACGGGCGTCACCGCCATATTACTCTGTCCAAGGGTGAGATTGCGTCATGTACAGGGCCTCTGCTCTACCTGTGGACGATGAAGGGTCAGCTGTTGGCCTGCACTGACACTTCCTGCGGGCCTCGGGCAGACATCCTGTGTGTCAGGTTCACACAGAGGCATGAGTGGGATGCCAGGAACGTCATTGTCACCGGCTGTGCAGATGGCATCATACGGGTGAGTTGGGTTGTTTTGTGTACGTGTGTTGAGAGAGAGGGAAAGAAATCACTCTCTGGCAGCTTTTTGTAGGACTAATAGGTCAGCGGGAGAGGTTTTCCTTTGTGTTATACAGTATACTGTACAGTATTCAAATATAGCAGTCATTACTTTGGCATTAGCCTTGCAGGTAGCAGCTTGGATGTCCATTGAGTAACATTAGTAACAGCATATGAGTTGTGTGCATGGTGCGTGGCTGTTTTTGCTTAAGATTAATATAAACATATGCTGCCTTTCTGCAATCAAAGCTGCAAACTCTAAATTGGGCTTCACTTGGCGGAGGGCGTCCATGCCACATGCACAACATACACACAAATGGTATTATTACTTTATTATTACCTTGAGTTATGGGGTGTGTGTGTGCGTGCGCCGGTGCGTATGCATGTGTGTTTGTTATTATGTTGAATTATGTCTGATTTTGCTACTCGTTATGTGTCTCTCATACAGATATGGAGGACAGAGTACACCAGAACACAATTACCTGGCCCTCCAGAAGAGCCTGTGTCCCCAGGGCAAGACCGAACAGCGCAGACAGAGAGAGACGGTAATGCTGCTGGCAACATGATAGGATATAGATGTATTTATAACAGCAAAGATGATGGGGGTGGCTGACAACAGCACAACTGTAAGACTGACTGAAAAGAAAGCTGCGCAAAAGGAAATGCTTCCTTTTATTCTGTGTTTCAAAAAGAAACCCGCCTGTATCTAATTAGATCAATCCTTAAGTGTGAGATGATTATTTTTAACCGCTCATCTCAGACCTAGACAGCGTTGTTTCCAGATGAGCGCTTGTAATGCTTACCCCATCCCTCACTAGCATTAGGGCTAGCAGGAATTATGTTGTTATAAAGTTATTAAACATAGAGGCAGTAAACACTGATGAGTAATTCTGCTGACGTGTGTATGCGTGTATAATTTAGAAAGCAATAATACCCAGATCCAATTTGGCATACGTTGGTTACAGCCTCGCGTCACCTCATAGGAGTATTATGCTTGGCAAATTACATTGAGACAAGTCTTTACGTAACACTGAGGCATTTATATTCAAGGGATTTTTCTCTTCTCTTTTTAACAGCCTACTGACCGCAGATAAACAAAGCATTAGTGCACATTTTAATTTTTTTTACTGGGACCACTGGGTCAGGGTTATAGACAGGGTGGACACCTGGCCTGTGATTATGTAATAAATGGAGATTGAAGTATTCTCATGATGTATCCACAGCAAGTGGCCCGTGCCAGGTGAAAGGCTGGGAGAGACATCTGGTGTTGTGTCAAGAGCTGAACAGAAGTCAGGCTGCGTCGCAACGCCGCTACAAAAAAAATCCAGCTATCACAACACTGGCAATATCCAGGTACAGTAAATAACAGACAACCACACAGCTAACAGAGGTGGGATTTAGTTCATGTTTAATCACTTGAAACTACAGTATTTCATCATTAATACCGTACAGATCAGGAACTAACTGCTTTCAAACTAAACCTTGACATACATATACTGCATTTTATGTGTGTTATTGCATCATTTACTATATTATATTATTGATTTGCATTTATCTCTTCTGTGTAGGACCCATGCTACTCTGTTGGCAGGTGATTCCTGGGGCAGGGTTTTCACCTGGACATGTGAGTGAGTGGTAGCAGGGTTTGAGCCTCCAGGCTTCTACACAACCTTTATCCTCTCAGAGAGAGTCTGACACGGATGTCTGTAGGCAGTGAAATCCATCAGTGACTCAGGTCTGACACCAGCTGAGCACTGAGAGACACTGTATTTCAGTTTTCTTGTGTGTGCATTCAGGGAGAACAATGTAACAATATTTGTCTCATTCAAGTCTCAGACAACAGTGAATATTTTACCTCCTTTACATAAATATTTAATTCTGTATTTTTTCTGTGTACATACCGAATTTCAAAAAATTTGAATAAAACTTTATAGCTACTGTTGACTATTTGTCTGAATCCTCTCTTGTCCTGTGACTCTCGGTGTAAGATATCAACTGTGATTTCCATTACAACTGAAATCTGAGCTTGCCAGGAATTGATTGAATTTAACTTTATTTTATTTCATAAAGGCAAAACTCGAGGGACACTATCTAGACTTGTCAAAACATGTTGGGAGAATTTTGATGAGGAAAGTGATGGGAGCTTCATGATGAAAACAAGGTATTGTGTATTATGATGAATAACAGCACGCATGTTCCACCACCGTTCTCCTTTTTAATGGTATTGCAGGGCTAGAGCAGATG
The DNA here is from genome assembly GCA_029490765.1 of Euthynnus affinis. Taxonomy (NCBI): domain Eukaryota; kingdom Metazoa; phylum Chordata; class Actinopteri; order Scombriformes; family Scombridae; genus Euthynnus; species Euthynnus affinis. The sequence goes on along the minus strand of CM055852.1, from coordinate 13,765,669 downwards.
CTATTCTCACGAAATAAAAACTGTGGCATGCACACATGTCAGCATTTTATACTACAAGGGTTGTATTGTTTTGCTTTGGTAAATGTTTGTGGTATGAGCAATTCAGGATGTTTAGTTAGTTACGAATAGTTTACTGGGCTTACTTTGTTTTTCACAATGTGTTTTTAATATGCTTTGTAATGTGGCATTTATGAGTATTTGGCAGCTTTTTGATCCTCTCACACCATTTTCCTCCACAAGTTTATTGTGATCATGTCAAATGTGTGTTGTGGATGATGTAAAAAAAAAAAAACGTTGTGTTGAGTGTATCCTTTTTGGGTGTGTGTTTAAGGTTGATCGAGGACAGGCATGCCTCTTTAGCCTCACCAATCTCCTCATCAGCTAAACCTTAACATGATCACAATAATCACTGCTGGGCCTCCACAATACACTCCTGAGTGAATCTGACCTATTTAGAAAGAGAGATGGTATGAAACTTAACCCTTTCTAAAACTGATTTTGATCTTTCTATGGAAAAATACAATATTGACTCTCATCCTTGCACTGATATCCCTGTAAACAACCATTTACCATTTTAAATAAAGGTACATTGTCAAGATTGTGGAGACTCGCTCTCTTTCTGTGCCTGGCTTCCTCTCTCATGCACATGCACCACTCCTCTCTATCATAAAGGAAGAGGTCTGTGTCTTTAACCTTTGTGTGTGTGGCTAATTGTGCTAAGTGGAGTAGCTTAATAGAGTGGAAAATAGTCCTCATAATTTTCCCAGAGAGCGAGCAATGACCTTCTCTAAAGACAACGGCTATCTCCATTCTCTCTACACCGCTGGTTTTATGATATGAAATGTCAAACCATTGGGTTCTTCAGAATAATTAAATCAAATAAATTATTGCACCTAGGCAGAACCATCTTGTAGCCTAACCCAATTATAATGCACTGTAAAGCTAATTATTAACCATGATTACAATTAGTCTAATTTGAATAAATGTAGTCATTAGCGGGTTCATCCTAGTCAGTGAGTCTGAACTGTGGGGGATGATGGTCTCTCTCTCTCGATGTCTCCCACTCACAGAGAGAAAGGGTGTGGATGTGTCTCTATCTTCATCCCATTTTTCAAACACTGACCTTCACAAAATGGCCCACACCCTTCACCTTTGTGGGGTACTTGAGCATAATGCCTGCTGCTTCCAAAATTCCTATTTGCTGTTTATGCCTCTGCCATTTTAATGACTTCCAAATCAGAAACAGGAGACTCTCTGTGCTCTTTCTGTTGCTTTTTTTAAAAATTTAATTTAATTACATTTTTTTTACATCTTGGTAGAAAATCAATATCAAGACTTGCTGGTAATAATTAGCCTTCATCAGACCCCTCTCATGTTTTTGGCAAATATTTGCTTTTGCTATTGCACACGTTCTATTTAAATCCATAGTTTAATATTTTGGGACACTGGCTTTTTTGCTCTCTTGCTGAGAGTTAGCACTAGGTGAGAAGATCAATACCACTGTCATGTTTGTCTGGTGAATATGAAGCTACAACCAGCAGTTGGTTAGCTTAGCTTATGATAACAACCTGAAATGGGAGGGAAATAGCTAGCCTAACTCAAACAAAGTCTATCAACCAGAACCTCTAAAGCTTTTATATATTAAAATGATAAGTTGTGATTTTAATTCAATTCAATTCAGTTTCAATTCCATTTTATTTATATAGAGCCAAATCACAACAAAAGTCATCTCAGGGAACTATTCACATAGAGCAGGTCTAGACTGTACTCTTTCTTTTTATGGATGGTTATTTGCTGAAATGTTTAGTGAGCTGTAGAGGTGCTGGTAGGAGGATTTTGTTGCCTTTGGACAGCTAGCTGTTTCCCCTGGTTTCTGGCCTTTATGTAATGCTAAGCTAACCAGCTGCCTGGCTGAAGATTCAAATTTACCAAACCAATATTTGTGAAGTGTATCAATCTTTTCATCTAACTCTCAGAGAGCAAATAAGCATATTTCCCAAATTGCTAAGCTACTGCTTTAATAAACTACAGAACAAATTTTCCATTGCTCAATCTGTTGCATTGTTAAATCAGTAGGAGCTCAGTAGGCCTGGGCTAGTGTGATTTGTGATATATACAGTCTACTGTATATGTAAGCCACTAGACGAACTACAGCTGTTTGTGATACCAGAAAATTTTCACAGAATCGAAACCAATGTAAACATATTTTATAAACAACATTTATTCAAAGCAAAGACTGTACTCTTTGAATGTCATACCCAGGCATATATTTATTAATTTGGTGTATTAGTTGTAGTGTAATTATAAATGCATTTAAAAAGCCAAGTGTTACACAGTGTTACAGCGCCTCATGACACTGCAGTTAAAGAGCCTGGACAACGATTTCTTTCCACACAGTCTCCTGAGTTTATACAGAATAGTTAACAGTTAGAGCATTAAACATCTGGCTCACAGGCCAGCGATGCCAACAAACAAAACAACAGAATCACAAGACCCAAAAAACTGCTGTGCTGGAATGGAACCACTCTGAGGAAACACAAAACCCTCATCCCATTTACCAACAATTGTAGCGTACTTACAGCCAAAAATCAAATGCTAAATGCCATATGAATAGTTCATAAATATAGTCCTTTGGATGCCGCTCAATTCAGTTAGGAGAACTGAATTTCTACCCTCACCAGGAGGTACCATGACATCCATGTGTCCAGAGCTGCTGTGTTTACAGCTGTTTCTCCTGGAAGAGGATCTGAGCGTACACAGTGTCCGAGTTGGAGGGTGTGGGGTCAGGGCTGGAGGAGACTGGGGGCTCCGGTCTCGGTCTGAAGAGCTCCAGCTCTGCATATGTCAGACTATCGTCTTGTGTTACTCGTGATACTCGAGGCTGGAAAAAAGGAGGATGATAAGAGAAACTTGAAGGAATTTAGAGATAAGCGAAGGAGTATTGCATATACATAATAAGCAAAGAAATGCCAGCCTTTCCCCCAGAAAACTAATCTGTTTTCAACAAACAGTGATATTCTTTCAATTTCCATGGAAAACATCTCCTTAGTGCTGTTCAGAAGCAGAAAGTATGTGTTTGTAGGACCTCTTGGAACATTCAGTTAAGTCGAAAAACATTTGGTACAATAAGAGTCCTATCCAACATCTTCTGATCCTCCAAGTTGCGCTAATCTAATCAGTATGTTCGTGCAAAGCAAATGCTCACATCTTCAAAATCACAAGAGCAGCATCAGTACAAATACTGATGATCCTTAGTTTGAGTAGTTTTGTTCTCTGTATACTTGTTTGACACTTTTATTGTAGATATAAAACCAATGAAGCACTCTAAATAAGTAATTGTGTTTGAGAAGCAATAAAGCTAAATAGAATTATCAAGCTCATAACTGAATGAAGAGACGGCAATAAACTCCTGTAGACAATCATGCAGTCATGAGACAAATTCCCCCTTGCATGTATCTCAATAACAACTCTGCTTCAGAAAAACATTCCAAAATGTTAATACATTTCTTTTAACAAATCTATTAAATGCATATGTTTAATAAATTATACAATGGAAGTAGGGGACACAGGTAATAGAATAATTGAACCTGTGTGACGGGTGAAGATGAGACTTACAGTGGCAGATCTCCTTGGCTGAGTCTTTAACCTTCTGGGCTTCTGAGGTCTCTTTGCAGGAACTGGCACTGAAAAACAGAGACAATCTTAATTGACTCAAAACAGCCATGAGGAATGAAATTACAAATATGTACTGCTTGTGTTTTTACTATGTGGTTTCCAAGGTATTGTTTATGACAGAAATACAAGCTTTATTCTGTCATTTTCAGCGTCAGTGTTGATTTTACCTCAGACAATACACTCAGCAGGATTTTACCCAAATACAGTATAAAGTTTCACTCTGTGCAGTTTTCCTCATGGAAACTGAATTATACTGGGGTTATCATTTTCTGACTTTGTCCTTGCTGGATACCTTCATTTACTGTTGTTTTCCTTTCTCACTTATTCATTTTCCTAGCGTCACAGGAGACTGGAGCCTCTCTCTTCCCCCTGTGACTCTAATGCCTCCAGTATGTTTGGAATATTTGGAGGAAACTGAAACTCCACACACAAAGACCAGGACTGAAAAGTGAACCAGGTTCCCCCATGCTGTGAGGGCACATTACAAACCACTTAGCCACTGTATCCCAAAAGACTGGACTGTGAACATATCTGATCTTCGTACTGTAGTTTAATGAATAAAGGCCATTTTAGCTCATTGCATAGACATATTGACCTGTAAGATGCCCAAGACGTCACACCCCCTCCCTCAAATTGTTGCTTTACCTTTGGCTGGTATGTGTGGTGGTGGCTCTTCTGGTAGTTCCGGTGCTTTTACTGTGACTTTTCTGTCAGTTTTCTGTCTTGTGTCTTTCCTTTTTGCTCTTGGGGAAGAACTCGATGAACTGCTGGAGCTGGTTACAGTCTCTCCTGAGCTGCATGGCACAAACAAGATTAACTTTAATAGACAGTCCTTACCACGACAATCACACTCTTTATTGGTGAAGACATACTGTACCTGCTTTCTGGACACCTGACCAGAAGATAATTGGCTGTGGAGTAAAAAGTGCAAAAAAAAAGTTAAATTATAGCAAAGCCACCATTGTTTTATGTGGAGTTATGTGAAGGTTAGATAAAGAATGGTTCAACCTTTGAGTCGGTGTCTCCTGTAAAAGTATTGGCAGGTGAGAACCAATGTGAACAGGAAGATGGACAGCAGGCCCAGTGAGCAGATCAGCACAGCACACACGTACACGTCTAAAAAACAGAGACAGATCAAACCTCAGAAAAAAAGATATTGGTATTACTGAAGTAAGACATTTATATTGTAAAATGAAACAGAATTAACTCAAGAACAAGAACAAGGAGAACAGTACCTGCAAATAAACGCCACAGTCCTTCACTGCTACCGCTCTCGAGAGTAAAGTGCACTGGAGAAACAATTGTTACAAAAAGTCAGCAAAAACAGAATGTGGACGACAAAAAACTGTGCCCAGACTATGTATCTTTGTAAACGACTGTTGTCTGAGGGCACTGACCCAGTACAGCAGACAGATTTAGTGGTTTCCAGAAATATCAAAACCGCTGTCATGAAGGGAGAGTCTGCTGCAGAATCAGCCAAAACTGCCACGCGCACACACACATACATACACACACATGCACACACCCACACCCACACAGGGGCCTGGCTGTACTGCTGTTCTTGGACAGTGTTTTGGGGGTTCCCCATTGCGCTGCATCTCTGCTTCCTTTTGTTGGTCGCTTCACAATTGTTTAATGTTGTAATTTTCTTTTTGTGTACTTCTCAGTGTGGAAAAAGGGAACGAATAAGGAAGTTGTTGTCAGTATGCGCCAATGAATGATTAGTTGCAAATAGGTCAGGGGTATTTAGCAAGAGGTTGAGGAGAGTGAACAGAGGCTATATAAATTACTTAGTCTCTGCTCCCCATAATGAGTTTTTAATATGTCTTTTAAACACAGGTTGATAAACATATTAATAAGAAATGATAAGATATTAACTCTAATTGACTTCTAGCCTGTTTATAGACCACTGAACTGCCTGCAGAATAGTCGAATGTGGCCTGAATATCATGTTAATTAATGTCAGGGAGCAACACAGTAACTTTTGTGTTGTGACTGAATGTAGAAAACTGTATCAGAAACTGTATCACATGTATCAAATTTACAGGCAGTAAAGGCAGAGGAAGATACACTAATAACATCACAAGAACACAAGTGATGTGTTTTTCAAGATTCTGCTGCTGGTGTTTGACTTTTTTCTTCTAAAATATGTGTACTAAAAACTATGGAGCCACCAAGAAAGATACCAAAAGATTGAAGATGAAGAGCAAGTCATTATATTGCAAGTTATTTTGTGGGCACAAGGTAAAGAAATATCATCTTTCAGGACTTCTGGTGCTCTGTAAAAAACAAGTTTAATTATACATTGAATGGATAAATCAGCAGGACAATATTACAATATCATGCAATGCTATAAATACTCTTATATGTTTAAAAAATAATTACATACACTAAGTGAGCACTTTATTAGGAACACCTGTGCCATCTAATGCAATTCAATATAATAACTCTGCCATAAATTCTACATTAATGAAGCTTGTGCTTATTTTCAGTTTTTGTTGACATTGTCAGAAAGGTGATAATTCTACTTTATGTTTATTAGTAAAGTCGTAGTGGGTGATAGTGTACTGGAGTACATTATATTTAAAAGTGTTCCTAATATTTTGCCCCCTTCATGTATGTTAATGTGGTGGACAAAATATTAGAAACACGTTTCAATGGATTGGAAAACCTTAGATTGCATAGGTTCCTAATAAAGTGCTCAGTGAGTGTACATTTTTTCTTGAAAATGTGTAATAAAGGTGTTAATTCAAATTTACAGTAATTTCTCAAGGCCAGTCTTTGATGTTTTATTGGACTGGATTAGATCGCCTGACATTCCTGGTATTTTGTCCCTCCCTATCCCACAACAGGAAAACTAACGATGGCCTGAGCAAAATATGCCAAGTGGACATACTGTAGTCTTAGCCCTAGTCTTACTCATTTGACAAGGTAGCTGCGTACATTTAAAAGGCATTTCTTGACAATGTGTGCAGTTAACAGTTAATACAAGAAGACCACATCTTCATGATCTTCACAGTGTGGTTAACCACATGCTAAATCCCCCATCTGATCAGTGAACGCAGTTTGAGGTTAACAGTTTGGCTGTTAGGCAGCCAGTACAGTATATGCTCTACATATGCCTCCAGATGCACATCTAACTGAGCCAAGTTCATGCAAAAAATATACTGCACAGGTTTTCATGCAAAGTTGAAAACCATCAAATACAGATTCATGCTCATGTGTTTTCCCCCTCAGTCCAGCAGTGAAGACAAGAAAAGTAAGCTATCCTCTGTAACATGAGGGGTTAGAAACCTGAAGCCAGACAGCAGTGGCTTATAAAAGTTAATGTAACAGTCCAGACTGTCTGCTCAGTTGACCAGTTTAGAAAAGCATCAGCAAGCATGCGACCATTAGGTTCATATACACTGAAGTCCTGATTTAGATGATGAGAATCTCCCCTCTATGCAAAATCTTTGGACTAAAAGCCATCAAATGATCTCTGTGGGGTGTAGCCTCTCCTGCAGACTGAGGGGTTCCCTGCATTATAGTTATAACTTAGTTTTCTCTTTGTTTGCCCTTCTAATGTCAGCTCTTGTGTTTCTGGTTTTGTGGTCAATGCATGTCGGAGATGCCTGAGGTTGCGTGGCTTCCTTAGTGGGACATTGCCCTGAATATAGGACAGGGCGTTGTCAGATGGTTCTGTCAAATTGCTCTTTGCTTTTCTGGTATAAAGGTAGTGAAAGGTAAACTTTACAGCTGTGTCAGATGTAGCCACACCTATTTTTCCTGGTAGCAGCATTTTGAATCTTGAATCTTTATTGAACACCTTTATCCAGTGTGCCTCAATAATTTGGTGTACATTTATCACTGCATGTGATTTAAATGAGTTCTCAGCCAGGTTTGTTAAGATTGTTTATTGTTGATTTCTCCCAGATTCCTGGCACAGTCTAAATAAGTTTCACTGAATTTTCTCCTGAGGCTTGCATAAAAGTAAACCCAGAATGCTGACGTCATGTATTTCAGAGTTTTCGAACATAGCCAGCTCAGCAACACTCGACCTTTTACTCCTCACACTCATACACAGAGAGCGATATTGTTGAGTATGGTTTGGCTGTGTGAGCTCATTGTTTTGAGATGGAAATGCCAGAAGATTGGGGTCACACTCAAACACACACAGGCACTACTTAAGCAAATAGCCAAGAGAGAGTCGGTGAATACATGCTACACATCTCTGTTTGCCCTTTGTACTCTAATAAAAACTGTTGCTTTTCCTTTATTCGGTTATTATTTCCACTGCCAGATAACAAGGACAGCATGCCTCCACTGAATATGTGTGGCTGTAAGGGAATTCCTTGGAAAGAGGTATTCCAGAGAAAATGTTTTTAGTTTCGTAAAACCAGAAATCCCCTTTTTTCCTCAGTGTTTCAGTTTCTCTTGTTGTGCAAAAATCACTTTAAAAAGCAGTGATGTCAGATGGTGATGAGAGATTTGTTTTTAATCACTTGTACCAAGTGAAGATTAAATTTAAAAAAGATGTTGGTAAACTTCATTGCATTTGATCTGACAAGAGGCTTAAAACTGCAATCTGACTCCCAAATCTGCCAAACACAGATCCTGTTGATGTAGAGCTTCAACATCTTGCTCATGGACACTAAAACAGGGAGGATACTTTCTGACAAAGGAACTCAAGAGCTGTAACAGCATGGTTATTGTTACTTTTTTATTCTAAAAAAAAAACAGTTGACAACTGACCAATTCAAAGTCCCAAACCTTCCATCTCTCATCCTTCACTCCATTATGAGACACAATGTGGCCCTGATCCTTCCCACAGACAAATATGACATGTAGAGGCTAGTATATGAACATACACATCTGATTACCTGTCAGCTGTGTGGTGCTGGTACCATTGGACGATGCTCTCCATGTGTTTCTGTGTTTACGGATCTCCTGCACCCTACAAGAGTAGAAGCCCTGGTCCATCCCCGTCACACTGAGAATCCGCAGCCTGTACACCTCTCCCTCTGTTTCCTCATAAAGACGAAACTTTGGCTGAGGGAAAAGGCGGGTGTAGTTCCCATACAGCTTCATTTTCTTTATGCCCATCTTCACAATCAGAAACTGTGAGGGCTCGACGGCAGGAGGAGAAGAGGACGGAGCAGAGGGAGGAGGAGGAGGAGGCGTGAGAGTGGGAGCAACCAGAGGAGAGAAGAACCAGCGGATGATGAGAACACTGTTGCTCCTCTTCCTCTGAGATACCAGGCAGGACAGCGTCATGTTGTCTTTCTCTGTTACCATGACAACAGGCCCGGGGATCACTGTCACATTCAGGGCGTAACATACCTCTGTTGACAAAAGACACAAAAAGTTAAGCTTATGTACATTTTGTTTTATGTTATTTTTTTGTCTTTACATATCAAACTATATTGAATCAGTGGTCTTTGTTTGGACATACTGTATGCACTTTTTTCATGTAATGCACACATTGTTTCAAGACTAAATAAATAAATACTAAAAATAAAAGCAAACCAACCACAAAACACATTATTTTCCAACATAAACATGAGCATGCTCACAGAGTGCTATGATCTGGTAGCTTGTGTGACTCCTCCCTACGTTTTAAATTAACAAGGTTTGGTAATGTGCCCCACATGGAAAAAGTTTGAGTTCATTTTTGCAAGATGTTTGATTTCCTGCCAATAAAACATAATTGTAGCATTTAGACAAAGTATGTTTATATGCACACTCACAGTGGCTGCAAGGATGTATGGTGTTGAGCTCACACTATCACTGGTTCTACTTACATATGTCATTCCATCATTAGATGGAATTCAGTCTGTAAAAGCAAGAAATGCAAGAGAACTAAAACTGTCCTTTGTCTTTGACTGTCCAGTAAACTGGTTTTTGTGTGCCCTAATTCGCAGGTACTGGTCTTTCATGCTGCCAGCTGGGTCAAATCTGTCTAGCAAAGACATGGAGTATGGACACAATATGTGTGATCAGACAGGCAAAAAGAATCTACAGGTGGGAAACATTCATCATCTGTATGGTCCCCCCTCCCACCACGAAACAGACTAAAAGACAAAAACACGACAAGATAACAGGGACCATATGGGCTCCCATGCTGCAATGCTGCTTTTTTGTGTTAGCTGGGGAATCTCCCTCAGGGTCTGTGCTCAACTATTTAATGTGACAACAAAAGCAGCAACAGAGACTTAAACCAACATAATACCAAAAGATCACAGGGTGGGAAATGTTAGTGCAATGCCCACTTTATGGAGGTTTTTTCTGATTACAGAGAACGGACTTCCTCAACTCCACTGTTGGTTTTGAACAATCACGGGTTTACCAAGTTCACAAAAGAACTTTTAAGTAATAGTTATTATTGTTTACATATATTCAGTTATTGTTAGAAGGTATTTATTTCCTTATGTCTTATTATGAAAGTCTCATAATAAAGGCAACATTTATTGTTTAACGGTATGTTAGATAATATATCATGTTACTCCTTTATTTCTTTCCTCCTCGCTCATTTCTTACTGCTGTATTATTGCTGTAAACAAGGTCAACTTACCTGTGACCAGAGCCTTAGTCAGGACAAGGACCACTATAGAGAAGTACATTTTCCACAGTCAGCGAATCCATAAACCCAGAAAACTGCACAGAACTTACACAAGCAGCTACATTCAAAACAGAAACTGACTGCGCGACCCACCAGAGCCCTTACCCACCATTAACTCTTCTCCTCTTTCTCCTCTTTTCTGTGTAATATGAAACAGTAAATGCTCTGTTCCCACTTAGAAACTCCCACTCTCTCTCTCCCGATACTCTCTCTCTCTCACTCTCTCTCTCTCTGCTTGTCTGTCTGTGTCTCCCCCTCTCTCTCTCACTGTGTGTCCTGCAAAACGTAGGAAATGTCATTTCCTGTGTTCCTATGAGAAGTCTTGGACCAAGGCCCAAAACCTTAGTACTTCAATGTGATGGTCAAGTCTTGTGGTTTGCGTGTGTGCATGTGTCTGTCACATTGTGAGTCATTTTGAGAAGCATATACTTTATAAGAAAGCACTGAACATGCATTTCCATTATCCAAGCTACTCTGAAAGTCAAGCGGTTATGCTCATTTTGCATCTCCCAGTAAAGCTCACAAAGAGCAAACGCTCATGTACATGCGCTCTGTGTTTTTGTTTCTGCATGCAGTAATGTGCTCATGCATTTATATGGATGTGCTTGTGTGTGTGTGTGTGTGTGTGTGTGTGGTGGGACCTCTCCCAGTCTGGCTGTTGGACAGAGTGGCATGGGCTTGTCTCTGGCTGTGGTCGTCAGACTGTCCCAGTGGTATGAAGCCTGCTGCTTTATTGGGCAGGCTAAACTGCTGAGGCAGGGCTTCTGCTGGCGCTTTGAGCTCTGCCAAAGCCAAATGGGATTACACAACTGATTTAACCTTTTAGGTTATGCATAGGGTTCTCTTGAAAAGCATAGATTCAGTGGAAAATGTATTAACTGGGTTGACAAAGTGGTTTACTTTTTTCTTAACTTGTCAAAATCTTTTGTTCTTAAAGTATTGTAATTGTATCAACTGGAGTTCTATCACTTGAGGGTCATGTGTAAAAGTGTCAAAATAACAGTTTGGGTCACTGTGGAGAAGTATTAAGTCTCCTTAACTACAACTTTTACTTGGGGTTTCCCTCAAAGTTTTCCTTTACATAAGTCTTCTCTCCACTGGAGGAATCACTCTCCTCTGCCCTGCAGTGGTCAAAGTAGGTTACTGCTTCTCAGGGGATCATCAAAAACATACTCAAGGTCACTGAGAAACCTGGGAGTACTGTACACAGGCACAGTAATGTACATTTAATCTGAGTTTGTGAATCAAGGGAAATCAAAGGAAAGACATTTTAAGACTGTATTATTTCTATCATTGGATCCCAAAAGTATAGTAGGCAAAAATTTAAGCATTTGAATAGATTCATACAGAAAAGGAACACACACCGAGATGGAATAAAAAAGGTTATTCTTTTTTCTGTTTATAAACTCTTTAAGGACTCATTTCACTCTCTCAATAAAACTTTGTAATTGTCTTATGCACTCAGTAAACACACTCTTCAATTTGAGTCATTCAGACCCACGGGACATGTAAACAGTCAGAACAGGTCACCAGTGATAGTAATATTATATTGTTACTACAGTCTTTTGAGTAGTAAAATGAAATCAATATTTTCTTTTACATTTCCTCTTTATTTATAACTTTTACAATGTGATTTTGAAAGACATTCATTGTGGTGAGAAATTATTTAGTTTGAATGAAGTGTGTTTTTATTGACTGAACAAGTCCATGTCACACTACTCACAGCAACAAAGAAACATTCTCACAAACCTCCCACTTTAAAAATGGACTACTGTATGAAATTAAACCTTACAAACACCTATAATCAACTTTGACACAGTGGTTGAACACACAAAACTACAGTATGCTTTACACCATGTGCAGATCTTTGATTGATGCTGTGGATTTAAGAAGATTTCATGCATTACAAAACACCAAAAGTAGGATTTCTCCAACAAGAAAATAGAATGAAAACCTAAGCAAGCCGATCAGTGTTCATAGCAGAAACCAAACATTTCTCTGAGCTGAGCTGTTTGTTGCATCATAGTGTACTCCTAGGAGGCAACAGATTATTGATCACACTATACACAAGAAAAATATCTTAGCGTCTCACATTCAAAAAGTCAAATGGAATGGTGAAATTCTCTGTAACACAATAAATAGCTTAACAGTAAATCTCCAAAATTGACAGCAGCAATTTAACAGCATGTCACAGGGACTTTTTCAACTACAAAGCAAAAACAGTCTGAGACTTTTTCACTTAAAAAAAAAGTCACATTTACAAACAAAATACTTTATATGATGATCCATTCATACTGTGCTTTTGGGTATCTTTATTTTATCAAATACTTTATTCAGCCACTTGTCTGCAATACATTATCAACCCCTCAAACCTCCTCACCATTCATACACCTCCATGAAGTCCTCCAGTTCACCCATCGTTATTATATCACAAGACTGATACCTTGAGTGGGCTGAGTTATCATTTTCACAAACTGAGCTTCCTGCAAGCTGGCTGTTTGTGTCACCCTCTGGGACCAACTCATTTGAGCCATGTGTGTTGTAAACTGTGTTATGTGTTTTGTCTTTATCATTAACCGTGTCCATGTATGGAGTCTTCTCTGGGCTGTAGCGATGCCCCTCAGAGTTCTGTCCACTTTCGGAGGCTTGATGTCTATAAGTGTGATTCTCCCTAACAGACTGTTGATCCTGGGAGAGAGTCACTGGGGCTGATGTAACTGAGGATGACCTTTGGGGGTGCACAGAAGAGATATCTGCAGGTAGGTAGCCTTGTGGATTACCGTGGTAGCCTTGGTAAACCACAAGGGGCTTGCTGCCTGGAGATGCCTGGGTGAGAGGCTGTTGTTGCTGCTTGGCCTGCATGTGGGGTTGGAGCTGAGGCTGCAGGTGTGGTTGCTGGGACTGGGGTCGGGAGGTGCTCTTGCCAGACTCGCGCACATTCAGCTGAACATACTTCCCCGTCTCTGGGTCAAAGAAAGTCTTCGTTTTCACCTTAACAGGCACATCCACTACGAAATACTGACCAGAGTCAAGGTCTTGCAGCACCTTACGCTGGGTCAATGGGTAGGACTGGGGGTAACTTGACTCTACATGGTACTGTGTCACTGGAGCTGGGTGGTTAGCATGATGGAGAATGGGAGAAGAAGGAACATGAGCAACTGTCTTAGGAACAGCAGTATGGGAAACAGACCCAGTAGCACGAGCAGAGGCAACTGGGAAGGAGACAGGGGTAGTGGTATGAGGAGAGGCAACTGGGAGGGAGCCAGGGCCAGTGGCATGAGCAGAGGCAACTGGGAAGGAGACAGGGGTAGTGGTATGAGGAGAGGCAACTGGGAAGGAGACAGGGGTAGTGGTATGAGGAGAGGCAAGTGGGAGGGAGACAGGGGTAGTGACATGAGGAGAGGCAACTGGGAGGCAGATAGGGGTAGTGGCATGAGGGGAGACACCTGGAAGGGAAACAGGGGTAGTGGCATGAGGGGTGGCAACTGGGAGGGAGACAGGGGTAGTGGGATGAGGGGAGGCACGGGAAGAGCGGTGGGAGGGCTGGTGCTCAGTGTGCAAAGAGGGCAAGCGAGACCCCAATGTTGGCGCATGAGCGAGCGAGACAGGAGGGGAAAAATGAGGGGAAGCCACAGCATGGCGGTTGGAGGAGCATACCTCAGAGGTGGAGGAGGAAGGGATACTTGAGACTTCTTGAAGAGATTTCTCAGCAGCGCTGTCTGCTGCAGCTTTGGACATCTCTTTCTTTATCCTCCGTTTGGCCAGCCTTTTCGCTCTAAGCAAGGCTTTCTCGCTCTTTGGGGGAACAGCTGGAGGCTTTCCCAAGCGGGACACATCACTGCTGAAACTGCAAGCCGACTCTGGCCTCTCGTAGTCATACAGTCCCCGTAAATCCGCCAGGTCTGCTGCGCTGGTGGCAAAACTCTCCACATCCTCAGACATGTTGCTGATGACAGAGCGGGAGTCATCATCATCCAGAACGAAGCTTCTCCTGGAGTAGGGCCTGTAGTGTGAAGAAGGAGCCGAGTAATCCTGTGATGAAGATGTTATGTGAAGGGGCGAAGTTTCTTTGATAGCAGCAAGTCTTGTGACTGTATCAGGATGGATGGGAGTTCCCGCATTGCGTCTCATTATCTCCTGCTCCTCCTCTCCTCTCTCTGACCCCATGGGTGAACCTACCCTGAAATCTTCTCCGAAGTTCTTATGGAAGCGTGGTTTGACTGACTTGGTGAAAGAGAAACCTCTGAAGGTGTTATCCTTCACCCTGAACATCGATGGCTTGACTCCCAGAGCAGGAGAGGAGGTGTTGGAGCGGGGGAGGGATGGAGCTGGAGATGCAGTGGCATGAGACCTGTGCATTCTACCATAGGATCCAGAGTCTTCAGTTGACTCAGATGCATTGTTTCTTTGTTGGGAGTGTATAGGAGAGCGTAGTTGTCTTTCTCTGGGTTTTCTTTCGGACTCTGTTGAGGTGATGGCATAGTACTGAAGAGCATCCATCCTCTGTGCTGCTCTTTTCTGCTCCTCCACCCGAGAAGCTCTCTCTTTCTCTCTGTGAGCTGTAAACTTCTCATCTTCTCTCTTTTTAGCCCTGATCTCCTCCTCTCTTTGAGCCTGCAACTGCTCTTTTGCTACTCGCTTCTCCTCTCTTTGTGCTGCTTGGTTCGCATCCTCAAGGAGTCTGGCTTTCTCCTCGTTGGCTTGTTGTTCTTCTCTTTGTTTTGCAATTGCTGTCTCTTTGTCAGCTGCTCTGCTTTCCTCCTCCTCTTTTTGAGTTCTCATCCACTCTTCTTTTTTCTGTCTTAATCTCCTCTGCTCCAAAATCTGCTGCTCATGTTTCTTCTGCTCCTGAATCTTTTTAATCCTTTTCTCTTCTGCAATTTGAGCAGCTTTCTCCTCCTCAGTCTGTTTTCTTTGCCTCTCCTCCTCAATATAAGCAAGTCTCTTCTCCTCCTCAACCTGTTTGGCTCGAGTTTGCTCCTCAATTAGAGCATCTCTTTTCTGTTGCTCCTCTTGAGCAGCTCTCTCCTCCTCAATCTGTTTTCTTTTCCTCTCCTCCTCAATGTAAGCGAGTCTCTTCTCAATCTTTTTGGCCTTTTGCCTTTGCTCCTCAATTAGAGCAGCTCTTTTCTGCTGCTCCTCTTGAGCAGCTCTCTCCACCTCTCTTTGTTTTCTTTTCCTCTCCTCCTCAATATGAGTGAATCTCTTCTCCTCCTCAGCCTGTTTGGCTTGCCTTTGCTCCTCAATTAGAGCTTCTCTCCTCTGCTGCTCATCTTGTGCAGCTCTCTCCTCCTCTCTCTGTTTTACCCTCCTCCTCTCCTCAATCTCTTTCATCCTCTCTTCCTCCGCTCTCAGTTTTGCTCTCCTTTCCCCGTCAATTTCTCTCATTTTCCTTTCCTCTTCTCTTTGCTTTGCTCTCCTCCCCTCCTCTTCTTTTTGCGCAACTCTCTCCTCCTCCACCTGTTTTGCTTTTCTTTCTTCCTCTACTCTTTGCTCTGCTTCCTTTAGTTTTTCCCGCCTCTCCTTGATTTTAACAGATATGGCCTCTCTCTCTCTTGCTCTTCTCTCCTCTTCTCTCTGAGCAGCTCTTCTCTCCAATTCAGCCAACGAAGCTCTTCTCTCTTCTATCATGTTTTTTACTCTTATGTCTTCTGCTCTTTTCTCTACATCAATCCTTGAAGATTCCTCCAATTGTTTTGCCCTGCTCTGTGGTTTTGCTGTGGTTTCTTCATGAGGAGTTGCAAGACTTTCTTGTCTTTGTTTTTCTGTCCTGTCTTCCCTGATCTTAACCACTGTGTTTTTATCTTCAATCTTTTCACCTTTTCTCAGATTTGTTTTACTTTCTTTCATGGTCATTTGCCCCACAGTAAATTGTGGATGAGAGTCTCTATCCAAGTTTGGCATTCTTTCGGCTGAAGAAAATCCAGTTTTTTCATGTAAATTGGAGGTATCAAGTGGCTTTAGATGTTGTGACACAGAGGCGTTTCTTGGCTTGTTGACTGAAGATGATCTTGCTCGCATGGGATGGTTGTTTGACTGATGAATACTTTGATCTACTTGACTAACTATTTGGGTACCAGCTCCAACCACTTCCTCTCTCTGGTTCTTAATATGTGCTTGTTGTAACTTTTTTCTCTCTACAAGATCTTGTGCATGGTTTACCCCAGTTTCTAAAATGCCTTCATTGTCTTTGACATCTAAAAGCATTTTCTCTTGTCTTTCTTTCTCTCCCAGTTTAAACATTCCCGTCCTTTGATGTTCTTTCTCTGTAATGGGAAACACTACGGGTTTGGGCTCTTTGTTCACTTTGGAGCTGACCTCTGTCTTATTTGGCAAACTTTTCTCTTTCACAGATAGGTCTTGTGGGTCAGCAGTGAACACTGGACGCCTGTTATGACGAGACTGTATAAGTGGAAATAATCCTTCCTTTTTGTTAGGAGGGAATTCCTGAATTGTGTTTGCTGTTTCTTCTGAAACAATTACTTTTAATCTGGCATAATCTGCAATTGCTGATATCTCAGGGATCGTGGACACTCTCTCTTTTGGTTTTGGTTTAACTTCAGGTTTCTCTTTTACTGCATTTTCCCTTGTTGGCTGTGAATTTCTTGAGCTATGTCTTTCCCTTGCTGATAAACTGAATTTACTTTCTGTGTTGTGTTTTCTGATATGAACAGCTTGACCAGCGCCCATATTTTCAAATTTACTACTCTGTTTCTCTGTGGGACAATCAGTCAGTTTCGAAGCAGTCTTATCTTCTGTTTCCCTGTTGTGCTTTTTCATGTTCATGTGCTCTTGAGTGCTTACTGGGCAAGATTCCACTGTTTTCTTTTTAGTTTGATCCAACGCAAAGACTTCATGTTTTCCTTCCTTGTATGATTCATTGCTGATTGCAGCAATGTTTGGAAGTAATCCTGAAACTTCCCCTCTCTTTGAAACTGCATCTGACCTATCTCCAACATTTGTGCTATTGTTGTATGGTTCATCATTTGTTTCTATTACCCCCTGAACCTGAAAGTAGTCTCCCTCCATTGGTTGCGCCTTTGATGTCCCATTTTTCTCTACTTTTTCAGGCTCTCTATTTTCAGCATGAGTATTCTCACTTGTTATATTTTGGCTGTTCTGTTGAAGTACTCTGCCTTCCAAATTGTCCTTCATCTGCTTCTCAGTGCTTGTTGGAGTAGGGTCTTCTTTGTTTAAGGTGCTCACTTTTTCATCAGGACTGGACGATTCAACTTGTTTACGTTCATTTGCTACAACCCCATCAGAAGGGACAGCTGTAATATGATGGTTTCCCATCATTTTCAGACGTTCCTTTTCAGTTACTGCTGGCACAACTCTGATAGCAATACCATCTATATGGACATTATTGTCTACTTGATTGTTTTCTCCAATGTGCATCTTTATATGCTGATGTCCTGGAGGTACATGTCTGTTTTCACTCTCAGGTAAATGGTTAGACGGATTGGTTTTGCTAAATTTCTTTGGTTGTGTTGAGTCATATCTCTTTTCTTCCAGTAGGGGTGCATTCCTGTCATCTATGTTCTTGCTTTTGGAAGGATTTATGACAGTCGTTATATCTTCTTTCATTGATGGATGGACATCATGTTTTATCAGAGTTTCAGCATCAGCTCTGTTGAAATCATCCTTGTAGTTGATCCCTGTGTTCACCTCTTTGGCCTTGAACTTCTCATTGACATCTTTTGTTTGCTTTGTTTGCGGATTTTTCCCTTCTGTATTAATCCCTTCTTGATCTTTAGTGATGATCTTTGCTGAATTCTCTTTTGGTGTTTTATCTGTGTGGTCTTTCTTCTCTCCTGCTATTATGTCCTGTTTGTAGAGATGGGGTTGAGTTTCAGCCGACACTTTATTTTTAGCAGGTACAGTGACCATGGGGGGCGCATCTTTTTCAGTCTGGGGTTCAAGGAGTTGTATTTCCCTTTGGGGTCTTGCATGTATATAAGAACTCTCCTGCGGGGGAGTAGTCCTTTTCTCAGTCATATTGTTCTTCCTGGTTGAGGTTTCTCGCATGTTTTCAGGATGATTACTCATACCAACTGTAATTTGATCTTCTTTCACTGCAGGATGAGTTTCCTGTGCAACTCTGTCATTTGCTTCTCTTGTGCTAACGTCTACTGAAGATTCATTTTCTTTACTTATTTCTACACCTGAGCTGGGATGACATTTATCTGGTTCAAAATTGCTGTGCTCTTTTGCACAAGGCTGTTCTTGGGTATTAACATTCCCCTGACTACCACTCATTCTTTCTTGTACAGTTACCATCATTCCCATGTTTTCCAAGCTGTCATCAGCCACAGAGGTCTCATTCTGACCAAAGGCAAGTTTTAGTGAATGTGATGAGTCCTCAGGATTTACTTTATGTTTACTTGTAGATTGTGATGGATCCTCTTTCTTCTTGTTGAGTTGCTCAGTATTCATTGCAATTTTGTTCATAAGACCCTCTTTCAGTTTTTCAGAGTTTTCTCCATGTTTTACTTCCTGTTTTCCTTTGTTGTTCTTAAGTGCTTGTGTTGGTGACCTAATTGCAGGTTGATCCTCTTTCTTATGACTCTCTGTCAAGCCTCCATCTGTACTCGTGGCATAACCTCCAGCCTGTTTTGCTTCTGTGGGTGCTTCTGGTACAGTGTCAAAGCTCTTCATTGGTTCTTTGGGGACTTGTTTCTGTGAGGGATCTAGTATTTGACTGGTGGTTGCTGCAGAGCTGGAAAGTGAAATGGCCTTGACTGGCTCCAATTGTACTCCTGAATGTCCCATCTGCTGTTTTGGTGTAATATTACTTGGCATTGTGCTTTCATGCCTTCTAGACACCTCATGTGATGGTGGCCTCTGCCTTATATTAATACTCTGACTACCTGATAATTGCTTGGCGAAGTTTTTGGATGTAAACCCATCTGGTATAGCAAAACCCTTCTCTTTAATGGCCGAAATCTCTTTCTCAGCATGAGCTTTTATCCTAGAAGTCAGAATCTCCTGTTTTGTTTGAATTCTTTCTTTATGGAACAATGTTCGGGGAGGGGTAAAACCTTTTCTTTCAGGGGGTTTAGCTAAATCAGATTCTCTTTGCTGTGAAACATCAGCTTGTTTCAGAGTGTCACCTTTTTCTAACTTGTGAACACTGTCATCCTTCACTTTATCAGTAACAGAGTCACTATTTGTTCTTTTATCTACACTGGGAGGTAAATAATTACCACTAGATAATTTGAACTCTTTAGATGACTCACTGTAAATATAATGACTTTCTGTCTCCTCATTAGATTTAACGCTGCCTACTTCCTCCTTATTTTCTGTTTTAGGTGTTGCAAGTTTGCTTGTTGGACTATATTTGTCTCTTGATGTCTTGTTATTCATTGTCTCAACTTTATCAAGTGCTAAAGATGATGTTACACTGACATCATTTGAAGAAATATTTCCTGCAGGGGTCGCTTTGTTTCTGTTTGTTGAGACTGAATTAGTTAAACCATATTTCTCTCTTAGATTCTCATAATCTTCAGCCCCTCGATCTGTAATATTTCTGCTGACAACTGATTCTTTTTTCTGTTGATTCATTTGTGTTGCCTGATCCTGCTCTTCATTTTTATTGATATTTGCTCTTAAAGGAACATCTTTCTTTGCAATGTCATCCTCCTTTGTGATTTTCTCTTTTTGCTCTCCCCTCATTTTCTCCTTTATTTTGGCCAACTCTGCTTTAGCCTTGGCTAACTCGGTCTTAACTTGCTCAACGTTACTTGGCTCGCTTCTGACCTGTTGTTGTGACATGGTTAGTTTTGCTGTAGATTTAGTTGTTGGTTTTGATATCTCTGATTTAGCTGGCTCCACTTTGGTTTGTTCCAACTTTGCCTGTTCTGCTTTTCTTACCTCAGTGTTTGCTTCGTTAGTGCTATTTGTCTCTGTTTTAGGCTCCTCTGTATTTATCTGATCTGATTGAATTGAATATTTCTCAGCTTCCTCATCCTCAACGTTATGCCCAGCCTTGACATTTACCATTCCAACTACCTTTGTCTTCTCTTGTCCTGCTTTGTCCTGTTGCATGCTCATCTGCTGCAAATTAGCTTGTTCTGCTTTACTGCACTCTGCTTCAGCAAGCTCTGTTTTAACTTTTACAGTTCTGATTTGTTCTGCCTCAATCTCATTTCTTTCAGCTTGTTCTGCTCTAACCAGTTGTGCTTCAACTTGTTCTGCTTTGATTCTGTCTTTTCGATCTGGTTGAGTTTTAGCCTGCTCTGTTCTTGTCTGCCAAGCCTGCTCGGTCTTTGCCAGTTCAGTTTTTATGTGTTCTTCTTTTAGCCTCTCTACATCAGCTTGCTCTGTTTTGACACGCTCACTCTGCTCTTCTCTCGTGTGCTTGGTTCCTGCTTCTTCTGTTACGTTTCTCAGCAATTCTGTTACATTTTGAACACTGGTTTGCTCTGCTTGTATCAGTTCCTCTCTAGCTCGCTCTAGCTTTTTTCCTCTGGACTGCTCTGTCTGTTTCTCTCTCCTCTGCTCCTCTCTTTGTTGTTTTGCTACATTATATTCTGCTTGGGCCTTGTTAGTTGTTAGTTCTGTTAGTTCTGCTTTGGCTTTCTCTAAACCTGTCTGACCTGTTAAAATGACCTTAGCTGGTTCTGCTTTGGGCTGCTCGGCTTGCGCCCAGTTCTGAACTTTTGCCAGCTCCAGTTGGGTGCGCTGTGCTTTTAGCTGTTCTGCTGTGTCCTGTGCAGCCTTGACCTCAACAAACTCTCTATCCATCTCCCGGTTGGCCATTGTGGGTGCAAATACTTTGTCAGGGACAGATAATGAATTTTTTGGCATATTGTGTTCAAACTGTTGCTTAGCTTCTTTAAGGTGGAACGTTTTTTCCTTTAACATTGGTGAATATTGTTTTTTCTGACCTATTTCTTGCATGAGAGTAGTTTTATTTTCATCTGAATAAAAGGTCTGTTTGTTTCTGTATTCTTGATCAGTATATCTGTTATAATCTGGTGTCAAATAATTCTCTTTCATTTCATTTTCTTCATTCTGTCCATAGTACTTTTGAAGTGTATATTTGTCCCTAAATGCTCCAGGTTGCTGTTGTCCATAATATGCTGGATTTTGTACAGTGTCACTAGAAGGTGGAGCATATTGTGTCATTTGCTTGTGTTCTTTATTTATACCCTGTGGATTTTCTCTTCTGAATTTGTCTCTTTGTGAACTGAGTCCCTCCTTTATCACGGCTGCTTTTTGGTAATCCTGTTCATGTTGGTCTTTTCCCATTAAAGCAGATATCTCTTGTTTCCATGGAGAGATATCTGCATTCAGACTGAGCTTTTCTGTGTCTTGGTTGTTTGTCTGTCTCCACCTATCCTGTGAGGACACATTACTGTAATCATGTTTGTTCTCTTTTAGTTGCTGAGAGCTATCCACCTTTGTGTATTCGCTTCCCACTGCTTCATTAAAATGTTGCTGAGTATTTGCCTTACCTATTAAATATTCTCTGATTTGACTGTTTTCAGCATTTAGCCTTGGCATGTCTGTAGCTCTATAAGTTGGTTTATGCCTATATACATCCCCTCCCAGAGTTTCTACATTCTCATTCATTCCTTGCTTATAAGGAGTACATGACGATAAGTCCTCATGGAGATTTTGTCCATTACCCAGCTGATTGCTAGAGTAATTTTCAGGTATGTAGCCAGTGAACCCAGAATGATGAACCATCTCATCTTGCCTCTGAGCTGCCTGGTATTCACTTGAAATGTTCTCTGAAACTTGGCCTGTATATACTGTAGCAGATTGAGAATGCATTGCTGTAAGTGACAGTCCAGTGCTATGATACTGTTTTACATATTGATGTGAGGCCTCATTTGTCCAGCTGGATTCCTCAACCCGAGGAGTTTGAATGTCTGGATCTGGAAACTCAGGAATATCTATCACAATGTCTCTGGGTTCCTGGAAAATGGGCTGTTTGTTTTTCTCCGGTATCTCCAGGCCTTTAAATTTGGTAGGACTGTAGGTGCTTTTCACTCTCTTCCTGTTGTCTTTGAGATTGAAGAGGAGGCTTGTAGCTCTGGATTTATAGCTCGACATCCTAACATCAGGAGTGGCTCCCCTGCTTTCAGCTCGCACTGGAGCATGTTCCACAGGTTGAGGAGAAACTGCATACTGCTGCACCTCTGATGTCTCTTGATGTACACTGACTTGAGGTGTGAGCAGTTGACTGATGTTGAAGGGAGCTGTGCTGGTGTTACTGCTGACAACATCTGGCGCCACAGTTACTGCACTGTTGCCAAATGGAATTGAATTCTCATTGCCATAAAATACTCCTTGTCTATTTGTTGTCACCTCTGTTGTAATATTTTGCTCTGTCATCATTTTGATTTTATGCTGGAGGGCTTTGACAGAGCTAATGGTGTCCCGTACACGTCGAGACATCTCAATGGTGGGTGATGCAGTTGATGGGCGCTGAGATGGGAGCCTGTTAGTTCCCAGGTTCTGTGTCCCCCTCCTGCTGGGATAATGTCCTGCCAACTCAGATTCACAGCGTTTCTCCACAGCTGAGGCTTTCTGCAACATCGTGGATGTTGATGTGGAGCGTGAAGGGGTGGCTGGTACCATTGGTGCCAAGGTATTCCTCTGGTGTCTAATACCCCTTTCTTCAAACATAGAGGGACCCTGTGGCTGGGCTTCCATTGAAAGCTCCTTGTACATTGGTGTCTCACACCATTTAGGGAACTCTGAACAGTGCATAAACCCTGAGACTTCTCCTTGTTGGAAAGGGAACCTGTTATGGTCCCTCCATACTCTGAAGGGACTAAATTCACTGTGTATAAAGAAGTTAGAGTTACAGTTGACCTGTGTAAACATGCTGTGTTTACTATGAGAAGATCTCATAAAAGAGGATGCAGAATTCATGTGAGCCATTGCAGCTACTTCAGAGGAGTAGAAGTTGGTGCCTTGGGATGAGAATGGGCCACCTGAGGGGAAATGACTACTGTCAAAGTTTTGCTGGTATGATGTAGAAAATTCAGAAAGTTCCCTCTGGATGCTCATCAGAGCTGATTTGTCCCAGGTTGTCTCATCATTCCACTCTCTTAGTTTACCATCCATTCCTGCTCCATCCCTGTGTCCCTCAGAGTTAAAAGCTCTGATGAGAGAGGAAACTCTGGAGCGGCTCCTGCGTTGCTGTGAACTCATCTCTGTGGCTCCATTGCTGAAGAAGGACAGCTGTTCTTCATTGAGAGATTTCTCTTGCTGCGACATTTCCACAAAGGAGTGCTGGAATGTGGCAGAAACCCTCCCCTGTGTCCTCTCCCCATAAACCCCCCATGGTGGATCTCTGTGGATCTCGGCCCCATACATTCCTTCATGGATCCAGTCCTGTCCATACTGCTGCATCCTGAGGCTGAAGCTCTCATGTGCAGCTCTTTTAAGTTCCTCCCTCTCTCGGTCCTCTCTGTCTCTGTCCTGGCCACTCTGGCTAAATGCCAGCTGTCTGTCTCTCTGGGTACAAGGTGAAGATGAGCAGAGGTCTGAGTCATTATAAACAGCCTCATCTCCAATGCAAAGACTCCTGAACGCTCGATCTGTCAGATTGCTCACTTCACGGTCAGTCTCGTCCAGAAAGGACCCACCACTGGAGGTGTCGCTGTAGCCCCCATCGCTGTGCTTTCGATGTCCACCACTCTTTCGGCTAGAGCGGCGTTTCTCAGCTGAGGTCATGATGCAGGCTCGCTAACAAAGAGCTCTGTCCTCAGGTGTTCAGTCATTCATGCAAACCTCAAATTATACACACTGTCTGCTGGTGGAGCTAGCAGGACCCAGAGTTTAATGCCCCCAGTCAGGATTTTGGGCAGCCAGTAGCTCCTACGGCATTGTGCATTTTAGTTGTCCTCTGTCCAAAAAAAACTTGGAGCTTCCTACTGGAGAGAAGAGAAAGGAAAATTAGGAAAATTCACACATTTCAGTATTACCACTATTCTTTAAACACACAGTTTATAATAGTGTCTGCATGGTGTGTTTGGTGCATCTCAACTTTGATAGTTAATCCAAAGATTAAGATATACACAAAGATCTACAGTTTTTCTCAGGTGAGGTTCTTTTAAAAACTGTCACTCATTTGTTGTGGGCTTTTATTTATGATAGCTGTCCTTGATAATAAGCTCTTTTTTCTTTTGCATTAAGCAGCAATGTACTGTATGTGATTCTTAAAACTGCCTTGTAAATCCTTTCACTCAATCAGTGTGACCTTCAGGGACATGTTGTGAATAAAACTACACTGTTGCTGGGCACAGTAAAGACAGCCTCACGTGAGTTATTTTGGGAAAGCAAGACGCATCCGTACAAACATAGATGACAGCACATACACACACATATCAGATCATGTTCACTTTTGGGGACATTACATAGACGTACATTCATTTCCTGGAGACTTACACTGCCCCTACCCCTAACCATAACCTAACCCTCACCTCACCTCAACTCCTCACTCAAAAATAATGTTTTTCCCAATTGGAGACATTTTGTCCCTAAGTGGCATGACAGACTATGACAGACCACGTTTGTGTTGTCTGTGATTTTGATTTCAACTACTAGATATTGATATTGGTTCACTAAAAAGCACAGACTGTCGCACTCTCCCAGCTGTGTTCATGTTAATGAGATCATTTTAAGAGTTAAGACACCATAGACTAGTAGGTTAGACTTCTATCAAGCTGTTTCTCTTTGAGTGAAAGTTAATGTGTCTGGTTAGGACGAGATAGAAGTGACATTACATTTGAAACTCCATTTGGTTTTACTACACTACAGAGAGGGCAGGTGGAAAGAGAACCAAAATATCCTGAAGTAGAAGTGCTGCTAAACATAGATTTAAGAGGTGAAATTAGAAAGTGTATTGCTGGTTTGAGTACATAATTTGTCATCTGAAATGTTTTAATGTGACAACTATTAAACTATTAAACACCAGCTGTATTTAAATTAGTCTATTCTATTGTTGTTAATGGTTTTAACCATTAACAACAATAGAATGACCAATTCACAAAATAGAAAGTTAGTTAGTGGCACTTTGTGTAAACCATCTAATATGGCCTTGGTTGAGTGCTGTGAGATATATGTATTTGTTGATGCAATGATTTGTCCAAGTTACTCTGACTCATCACCAGTAAGCTGACTGAGGCAGCTTGTGAAGGGCCTTCAAAATTGTACTTGAATGTAAAATTAACAGTATAAACATAATGTTACAAATATAATGCGCACACACACTAACAATGTAATTTCTTTCTTGCAAACTCAGAGAGATGTCTTATTCCTGACTTTAATATGAAATGTTTGCACATTTAGAGGCAACAAGGCAACGTCATGGTTATGTTCAAGTTAAATTGTAGCTGCTAGGCAGCTGTCACCTTGCTCAGAATATCCAGTAGTTCATTAATGTCTTCTGACCTGGAGGCCATCCATCTCATATGCATCTACAGAACAGCTACACCACACTGCTGTGCTGCCACACTGCATCTGTATATCAAATAAAAGTCATGTAGCAATTGTTTAAACATTTCCTGCAACACTTTTCCTCTTAAGCAAAAAACAACAGCAGCTTTTAAACAGGCAATTACATGTCTTTTACAGTTACACTTATTCCAGTGCATGTTCATTATGGGGAAACATTGCATTCAAGATATAAAAGCTCAAAGACTTTTAATTTACATGTCACTCAAGCTCTACTCTTTGTACGGCCTAAACTCCACATTCTGTTCAGTCATACATCATAAGGAAGCAAAACATTAAAAAAATAAAGCACAGTTACAGTGAATATCCCTAATACGAGTGCCATTTTGCAACAATAATCTCATGTCAAACTGTCAGGATGATTTCTGTTCATTCTTGCATGTGACAGGTTTATTTTTGTCCGGCGTTAGGCCTCCAACTCTAAAACCTGACACCAAAGAGGCCTCCTTTCACAGGATCCAAACGTAGACCAAACAGCAGCAAATCTGTCATTTCTAAGAGCAGAAAGGATATGACTTAATATTTACAAATGCCAGCAACTGTCAGTGGAATTAAATCTAATTCAGTCACTGAAGTTGCACATTACCTTCAGTGAGTGAATGTGTATTTTCTTTTGGAGATTAAAGCAGGGGTTTTGTCATATCTTGACATTTATTTATCTGCATGATAATGTACCTTATAAAATTAAACAACTGAGGAAGAGAACATGCATGTATGTAGGACTGAGTATGTCGATCGAAGGATTTTCTTTTACAGGTATCCATCTATCAACATAAACAAGAATGTACAGTGAAGTCTTGCCTTACCTTCCAGTCTTATAATCCATATTTTGGGCCTTATTGTAACTCCTAAAAGGTTCCGTCTCCCCAAAAAAGGTGCTGTTGATGTGATCCTGCTCTGACACCTTTCTGGCAGCTCTGGCTCTTTCTATTGACAACAATCCAAAGCAAATCCTCTATATAGTCCACAGTCTGGTCTTTGAGCATCTGACCAGAGACGGGCACCGGGACTCGGGGCCGGACACCAGACAGAAATAGAGGAGTTGTCCCAGAGAGAGTGTCCACCATGGGGGACAGATTGAGGGCTTGAGCTAGCATGCGGTTCTGTGAGATCCTTTGGTGTCGAGTGTCAGATGGATGAAACAAACAGCCTCTCAACTATTTATAAATCTGGACAGCTAACTGTCGGCCATTAGCAGCTAAAGCTAACATGTCAGCAAACTGGGGGAACGTTACAACTCGATGAGGAGGTTGTGGGGTCTAAACTTAGAGAAAAACCTCATTTGTTGTACATGTGTCATTATTGTGGGTGTTGGGTAGAGGGGGCTAGGTTTGGGTCCTCCTCAGGGAGACATAAATAACTCAGTTGCCTCACACCGGAGTGCCTCCCTCTTCGTTGAACAAAAATGAGAAGCACTATATGGAGTGTCAACAAGTGGCTGTTGGTCACCACCCACATGCTATCATCACCACTGACTTGACTATTGACCACAAGAATGACAAAAATCTTTTCAAAATTTTCTCATTAATTCCCCTGGAGAAAGATTTTTAATTTATTGCCACATATCTGAGATGTTCATTTCAATGCTCTCTTATTACACTAGTTAAACTATGGAGGTCTAATCTCCCCGGCTACAGCCTCACTCACCCCCCAGCAGAAAAGGCCATAAGGCAGAGGAAGGGGAGGAACTGTACCTCCCCCTTTTCACCCCTCTCTGCCACCCCTCCTACAGCCTGCTGCTATAATAGGAGATTGCTGTAGCAGAAAGTTTCCTGGATTTCTTGGCGGGCGCAGGGCCGGCCTGGCGGGATGATGGACACACACACATGGCCTCTAATGGAGACACACTCCTCCACATATGCCCACACAAACACACACACACATACACGTACACGTACACACACACACACACATGCACACAGATGGTTTTACATGCGGCCCACTAAACTTTGGGAAACGCTGAGGTAATCCCTTTTTTAACTAATCTCTAAACAAGTCCACTTCCACCCACAGGCTCTTCTCATCCACCTCTTTTTCTTTCTCGTCAATCTGCAACATCCGTCTCTAGATTTCTTAAAAGTGATAATCAGCTGCTCCACTGATCTCAAACCCTCTCAGCCAGAATTTATAACTTGCTGGTGTATTATCTTGTTTTGCTACTTACTTGTGGGCCTTCAATACTCAGCACTTGTTAAAAAATGGTTTTGATTAATAAAATGTAATTTGCAAAAATTTCCCTCAGCAAAATTATTCAGTGTGGGTCTATCCAAAATGCTTAATTTTCACTTTGGTTTGAAATGAAGCCTGCTGTGTGCACTCTGGACAAGTTTCCTGCTCACCAAGTCCCTCTAGTGGACAAACTAAGTACAGACAGTCGGTATCACCTGGTCTGATCTGAAATGTTGTCTTTTTTGACACATATTTCTTGAGTTTTTGACTCCACAACTTTGCCTCAACTTGGTTGTCTTGTGAAGCTACTGAGGACTGTAAACATTGATCACAAACGCTGAGGATGCTCTTCCTGGTGCTGAGTAAGGAGGAGCCAAGCTGTGGTTATGTGGCAGAGAGCAGACAGGCACATTACTTGCTGCATTAAGATATGCTTTGTTTGTATTATCTCCATTCAGAGATGAGCTTGATTGATTCTAATTGATTGGGTTATTGATCTGCTCTGTTTCAGGAATTAAAAGCAGAGATTATACTGTAGTGGGGTGTTTTCGGCCCTTCAGTGGACCGACCCTGAATGCACTTTATGTCTGACAGAAGAAGCTGAATTCTTGAAAAGTAAATTTTAGGTGTTGTACAAGCAAAAGATTGGTTTGTATGTGACAGTTTCTTCTGGAGCATACTGTCTGTTTATGTGTGCTTTATATTGTTTGTGTGTGTGTGTGTGTGTGTGTGTGTGTGGATGGGTGTATGTGCACTTCGTCTCCCGGTTTCAGGACATATTCCCCCCACATCCCTGCAAAAATATTTCATTACTGCAACAAAAGAAGCCCATTAACTGCACTGTAAGAACAGAGTTCAACTGCTGTCCCCCATATTCACCATGTTTGTCTGCTTTTCTGGCCGCTCTCCAGCTAATTTGATATAACAATGCTCCACAAAACCGCCTCAGGACTTTTTTTAGGTGAAAGAAAATTATCAATGATGCCACATGCACAGCTGAATGTCAACACCAACTTGACTTGTTTATGAAATATTAAAGCAGTGAATTATGGGCACCATGCAGAACTTAATGATGATCGGAGTCATTATAACTTCAGCATCCTTTGTTTTGGCTAATGATTAAATTCCACAACTACTGTATTCAATTTTGGAGAGATTGAATGTGTTTTCTGCATCTTTTGTATGAGTTGGCTGGATTCCGTTTTCCACACTGGTACATTTTTGGAAAAGGAGCTGATTTGTATAAGGATATTGTGTTATCATTAGCTGCCATGTCACGGGGCTTAACATCTTTGCTCTGGAGCTCTCTCATGCACTTAAAGCAAAATCATTATATTAGGACATGATGTTTTTTGGTAATATTATTTGTGGCATGAATAAATGCAGCAGTATACCTGCTATATAATATTATGAAACCAAATGTATGAAAAGAGACCAGAATAGGTTCTGATTTTAAGTTTCTTCTGACTGAATTTCTAGATTTCTGTCTCAAATTTTTATTTGAAGGGATGCTGTGTGTTTTTTGTGGAGAAATAAGAAAATAAGAAAACACATCAAGTCTTAAAAACTGTTAATGTCACAAGAGGATGGCTCATTAGTCAGTGAAAGCTCACTTTATTGGTATATTTGTAAGGTATTTACAACATGCACACATAACAGTGTGAAAAAGAGGATATGAGTGTTCTGTGTTCAACCTGGCACGACTTCTGACATTATCTCCCCCCTTCTATGTCACCAGGGTGTCGCCTCATCAATTATTGAACCAGTACTTCATGGTAATACATAATTTCTTATCAATTATTCATGATAATGTGTGTGTAGTTTACTTAATTGTGTTATTGACTATCAAAAGTAATTTCCTGAAAATCCTCAAGGACGCAAATTGAATCAGCCCAACTACTGGTTGTGTGCTCTGCGGTTAAGTATTCTCAACCTGATCAGCTGATCCTTTATTCAAGAGTCATTCTGGTGAGGAGAGATATTTAGAAATAATGAATCAACAAATGTATTGCCTGTGATAAAGTACTGTGCGAAGAGCCCTGAGGTGATGAGAAATATTTTTTAAATGTAAATTCAACATTAATAAATAGCATATATCATGTTTAATGAGGTTTATTAAAAAAATGCTCAGAGAGAAGAAGAGAAGAAGAGATTGAGCGTTCCTAAAAGTAAATAAATAATAAGAGTCACAATTGCTCTCCTCTCTCGGCTTTAAGGGAAGCTGATAAATAATGTATCAGAACAGATGGCTGGAGCGAGAGGCAACAGGAGAGGAACATGAGCGACTACATCTTTAATTGTTTTAAAGAACATGTCACAACAGGACTGGTGTGTTCCCTGTCTGCTGGCGCTACAGATGTGCTAACAGAGTGGAAGGAGCACCGCCGCTCTGTCACTGACTCTGCTTCAGCCTGCCTGGGGTTTACACAGCAACATACTGTACTCTGGCACATGTACACATTTACACTGAAAATGGCTGATTAATATTAAAGTGCACTTTCACTTTAAAATAATAAAAAAAAACAACAAAAAAAAAACAATGAGAGATGATTGTTTGAGCCCATGACTGAGCTGATGGCGTCAACACTATTGCCAAAATCCTTGCTGTCCTGCCATCAGTTCTACACTTACAGTTTACATGCATTAACATTCACAATGTAAGCATCTGTCCTCTTTATGAAAACTAAAGATTACTTAAATTCACATTATCAAATAGGTATTAAGTCTCTGTTTCACACACGCAGGTTGTAACTGTGTTAGTCCATCAAATAGAGTCCAAGAGTGCATGAAGACAGATAAAGATCCAAAACCACACTTGTGCTTTTATAGGGATAACAAGGCCCCAAATATTCAGCATTTCTCACAAACAATGATAATTTACTGTCAAATAAATATTTTAATCTTTGCATCCATACATTGTGATATCAGCAAAGTCTTTCCCAGGCTGCTTCTGTCAGTCAGTCAACAGTTGTGCTTAGTTGCTCATAGGACCAGAGTAGGGTAGAGTAGTAATAACAGGCACGATCACACAGATTTTGAGTATCAGTACATCCACGTTGGCTTTATGTCCAGCGCCTCATTTTTTCTCCAGCGTTTCCTTGGAGCAGGGAAGGTGTTTATCAGGGTTGCTGCCCAGCACCGAGACCTTGGTGGCCGGGCTGGGACTCGAGCTGTCTCCCCCTCTTCCCACAGCGCCGGGCAAGTCGATGGCAGGACCCATCGTGGGCCTCGCCACGCCGACTCCAGACAGGACTCCCACGCCGGCGCCGGGCCCGGCTGCTGCACCAAGCAGGTTGGCAGACTGCAATACAGCCTCTGAGTGCTCGCGGGCCTTCATGCGCAGGGCTGCCACGCTGGCTGTGCGGTTGCCCTGACAACCATAAGGCGGCAGGAAGGACAAGCCCATGGGGTCAGAAACGCAGCAGGAGCACAAACCATTACCTGAAAAACAGCAGAAGTAGGATTTATGGTGAGAATAATGAAAACAGTCATAACATTTCTATTTGCCACGTAATGAGACCCATATTTACCTTTCAGAGTGGCGACCTGTGAGAGGGCCTGAGCGTAGGTGGCGGAGTTGAGGAGTGTACCTGGTATGCAAGATGGGAAGAACGGACCACCGGGGCCCACCGTCCTGTTAATACTGAAGAAAGGAATCATACTTTAATCATCAAAGCAAAAATTTCAAACTTTAAACAGACAAATTATCGTCTTGAAACACCTGCGTTCTAACTTTGTCTTTAGCGGTGCACTGTAGGGCTGGTTTTCTCTGTGGCTTTGTTTATTTTCTAATTAATTTAAATGGAAAAGCATATTAAGAACACTCTGTAATCTACAGAAACGCTTAAGACAGCTAATATTCTGTGGTGACTGTTTCTTCTCATTTACTTTTATCACCCAGCCTGCCCAGTCCGCAAATCTGGAGCAAAAACCTTTCTGTCACCAGCTCTTCCCACCAACAGCTGTAACAATCATCTTTTTGTCTGTTCTCACCTCTGCTGCATCTCCAGTGGTTCTTTCTGTTTCCTGCTGTGGTCCACTGGGGACTGGGAATTGATGCTGCGAGATGGAGGAGTGCCCTCACTCATCTGCTCTTTGCCTCCTTCAGGGTCTGAGCTGCCTCGCTCCGTCTTCCTCCACTTTGCTCTGCGGTTCTGAAACCAAACCTGCATTAAAAAAAAGAAAAAAGAAAGGGAATAAAATGACTCATTAAGACTGTACATTTCCTTACACTTTAGCAGTTTACATTCATTTATTTTACTTATTAAACACGGCTTTATATCCATACCAATTTTTTGCCACATCACTAACAAACTCAGGAACACATATTCACTTATATCTGTGTAATTTTTGTATCCTGTTGACAGGCCGAGCCAAACTTTAAACAAACGTTTTGTTTGCTCTTGTAGAGGCGTTTGAATGTGTCACACCAGCGCTCTAATTTCCCACAGTTCACAACTTATCCCCAAAACTTTACCATACACACAGCTGAGAACATATAGCCAAGTTCTGTTATCTTAATCGAATGAAGGTCACTGCCTATAACAACATTTAATTGAGCAATTTTTCATTATCATATTTTAATGACTTCCCACTGACAGTTGTGCTGCCCGAGAGAGAGGCAGCTATGATGAAGTCGTTTATTTCCCTATTTAGTGATTGTTTGACAACATCAGATTCGATTAGGACTTGGTTCTAGCAGGCATTAATCATGATGTGTGAATGGAGGTTAGAGTCGGTGTGCATGTGCTCTGCATCCCTCCTATTGTACCAGAGGTATAAATGATGTCAACAGCCAAACAAAACACATGCATTCATTCGGCATAAAGAAAGGACAACATTTTGGTGGCAGGACAACAATACAACCAATGGACTTATCTCACCCCTGCACCTTCCAGCTAGAAGTCGCGCCCCCCCACACACACCCGTCTCTGAATGGGCTATAATTGCTCCATTAATCTCAATTTGCTGCGTGCTCTTAATGCGGGGGAGGCCCATTGACACTTTACAAAAAGGGGGGCAACAACACTACAACAGAAAGGAAATTTATTTTCTAATAATAATGTAAGTTTAATATCCCTGCATACTGCGGTGGATTCATGTTCAGATTTAATAATAGGAATGTGGTAATCGGATTAGGAGGGGAATAATTTGTTTACAATCCCTAATTTACAGCGCTGGATTCCATTATCAACCCCGCCATTGGATTTAAGCGATAGTAAGATGACCCTGGGGAACAAAAGGCAAACTATTATATTTCCCACAATTAGATCTGCGCGCACAACAAAACCCAAAAGCAAATCTGGAATGCAGGAAATTACATACAGGACACATAACTTAATTACATCTGGCCAAGTTTATAACCGCGCATATGTGCAGGGCAGGAGCGGAATATAAATTGTCAAATTTAAGGTGTGTGTGTGTGTGCGTTTTCCTCTCTTTTTGTGTGTGTCTTTAGGTGTGTGGGTCAGAGAAAGAGAGAGAGAGAGAGAGAGAGAGAGAGAGAGAGAGAGAGAGAAAGAGAAAGACAAAGAGAGAGTTTGGAGGCTGCA
The DNA here is from genome assembly GCA_029490765.1 of Euthynnus affinis. Classification (NCBI taxonomy): domain Eukaryota; kingdom Metazoa; phylum Chordata; class Actinopteri; order Scombriformes; family Scombridae; genus Euthynnus; species Euthynnus affinis. Next base: position 13,732,195 of record CM055852.1, on the reverse strand, counting down.
GTCTTTGCCCTCTTTGCTTAAAACACATATCATTTTCTGTCTGTGCGGTAAAGGGATCTGCACGGATGATGTATTCCTTCCTACCTTTGAGACGCGGACAAATTAGCGAGGAACATTATCGCTGGTTAATTATGAATGACCGATTAATCAAGCTAATCTAATATTCACCATTATGTTGATGTTATTAAAGTGCATCGCCGGAATGACAGAGTGGCTTAATTTACCCTCTCTCACACATGGTCAAACGTGCCCAGGACGCGGCGCGCTGCTGCAGCCTACCTGCACCCTGGCCTCGGTCAGGTTGATCTTCATGGCCAGCTCCTCCCGGGTGAACACATCCGGGTAGTGAGTCTGAGCGAAGACAGCCTCCAAAGCCTCCAACTGCACGGACACAAAACACTAATTATAGCTTTAAATAAGTTAAATAAGTTATTGAATTATTTGTGTTCTTCTCTGCATTCTCTTTTTTCTATAATTATGAAGCTCAAACTTAAACTCTCCAATACATTTGACAGGTACAATAGCCTATTAGAAGAAAAAAAAAAGTAACCCATAATAGCTTGAAATATTGGCCTAACATCAAATTTCCTGATTGACTAGAAAGGCCAATTTATAGTTATGTTGATGCATGATCCTCAGAAGAAAAGATATCAATTTCTGTCTAAATCTTGCATTTTTATTTTCACATGTGTGAGGCAATTGTGATATTTTCTTTAAACTGTTTCCTTTTAATGTTATTGAATAGGCCTCAAATTTCCTTCAGTTGTCTGGAAGCACAACTCTTCCATTTTGAACACTTAACCAATTGTTTTATTTACATCCTGTTTTTTTGT